>CM056052.1:204622106-205067106 GCA_029574335.1 Rana kukunoris
AGGCGCCAATTTATTTGTATGTGGATCTGGCCCAAAATAAGCAGAAGGGGCCCAAAGGGTGGCGCGCTCAAGAGATGTAATTCCTCGTAGTACATCACTTTGTTTGTGTTTGTTGCACGAAAATTGTGTACTCTTAGCATGCAAGACAAGATCCAGGCAAAAATCTGATGCCCGGTTGGCCACAATTGGATCGTGTGTACAAGGCTTATGCGCGTACACACGGTCGTTTTTTTGCGATGAAAAAAAACTACGTTTTCTGTGAAGTAAAAAACGACGTTTTTGAAACGTCACTTTTCAAAGACAATTTTGCATACACACCATCGTTTTTTCACAAAAAGCGAGGTTACGTTCACCACTCTTTTCCATTGAAGCTCGCTTTATAACTAGCTTCTGGGCATGCGCGGGTTGAAAAACGTCGTTTTGAACGACGTTTTTGCTACACACAGTGACTTTTTGTGAAACAAAAAACGACGTTTTGAAAAACGACACAAAAAATTCAAGCATGTTTAAGACAAAAAACGACGTTTTGCCCACACACGATCAATTTAAAATTTTTTTTCATCGCAAAAAACGACCGTGTGTACGCAGCATTAAAGCGGATCTCCCATGCAATTATGTTTTTTTTTTTTTTAGTCCAGTTACATAGCTAATTGCAGGGCTTAAATAAACTTACTTCTCTCCGCTCTAACGTCCGCTCCGCTCTCTTGTGTGCTGAAGAAAAACGTATATTTCTTCCGTTGCCATTTGTAGTGTGGGCATTACATACGGGCAGGGACTTCCTGGTTGCGGTGATGCTGTGTTCCCAGCATCCACCGCTCGATCTCGCGCATGCACACACGCAGCACGGATCATATAGCTATGGCAGGCGTGGTCCTGGTCCCCGAAATCACGCGATGTTTCGTCTAGGCCAGAATAGAACAACAAGGGAGCTATGACAGAAGCTCCCAGAAGACACAGCGCGGGACAGGAAATAGGAATAACCCGAGGAAAACCCGAAGGCTCCAGACCGAAAGGCAAACAAAGAACTCAGAGGTAATGTACACATTTATTAAACTTAAATATCCATTTCGGTATTGTTTTTTAGCATTAGAAATATTACAAATGACTTAAAAATCGGGTGGAGCTCCACTTTAAGAATCTATGCAAAAACTAGTTGCAGCGTTGCAAGTACACCAGTTTGTGTCAAAATAATACAATTCCACCTGTCCCAAAGAATAAATCAGAAATATCACAAAAAAAATTTATACAAAATAAATTTGTGTGCTGGAAAATCCCTACATTATTTACTGTATAGCCGTCTTATAAAATAACACCATGTGCATATTAACCACCTCAATTTCCCTTTCTGCCCAGGAAATTTTTCAGCATTGTTGCACTTTGAATGACAATTGCGCGCTCATGCAACACTGTATTAAATTATTTTTTTATCATTTTCTTCACACAAATAGAGCTTTCTTTTGGTGGTATTTAAAGGGGTGTTCCAGCCAAAATTGTGTTTATTAAAAGTCAGCAGCTACAAAAAGTGTAGCTGCTGGCTTTTAATAAAACTTTTACTCCGCTCCTGCTCCAGCCTCCCTCTCCCCTCCTCTCCCCCCCCTCCCCACCCGGCGTCTCCATCTCGACTGTGGGCACCAGGCCGTGACAGCCTTCGGCTTCACGCCGGGCACCCACTGCGCATGCGCGAGCCGCACTGCGCATGCGCGCGCGGCGGGCTCGCCGCTGATTGGAGAGGCGATCGCATGGGACCTGTCATGTCCCATGTGATCGCCTACAGGGAGGGGCTGGTGTAGGCGATTAAGGCTTAACCTAACCAGCCCCTCGGCAGAAGCAGGAAGTGGGACAGGAAGTCCCACTCCTAATGAAGCCCCCACTCCCCCCAAAAAAAATTACATGCCAAATGTGGCATGTATGGGGTGAGGAGTGGAACAAGAGGAATTTTCAAATTTGGGTGGAACTCCTCTTTAATCACTGCTGTGTTTTTATTTTTTCCCAAAAATGTAGGTACATTTTCTGTCAGTACATTTTGTAAATAAGTAATTTTTCTTTCTTCACTGATGTGCGCTGATGAGGTGGCACTTATGGGCACTGATTAGGTGGCACTGATGAAGAGGCACTAATATGCCTCACTGATGGGCACTGATATGCGGCACTGATGAGCATTGATAGGCGGCAATGATGGCCGACACAGATAGGCACCACTAATGGGCATAAATAGGTGGCACTGAGGGGCGGCACTGATGGGAGACACTGATGGGCACTGAAAGGCAGCACTGACTGGCATCACTAATGGTTACTGATTGGTGTCTGTAAGAGAACTGTTAATTCACGTCTGGGGCGCATGCGCGCATTCCCGTACAACAACAGACTTCCAGAACGCCAGTGCGTCCCTAATGTTGGTGCCAGACAGCCTATTTAAAGGGCTCTCAGGCTCTCCACAGTGCTGACTGGTCTTCAGCTGTGCACTGATTCTCTGAAACCCTGTTATACCTGCTTGATACCTGTTACTGATCCTGGCTTCCTTTGACTCTGCTTTTGAACCCCGACATATCCTGATTCCTAGTACCTGACTCCGGCTTCCACCTGACCCTGCTCCTGCTTATGACTTGTGCCTTGCAGTCTGCCTGTTACCGAACCCGGCTTTCCTCACGATCCTGCTTCCATCAGCTGTCCAGCTCTGACACTGCCTATAGGAACTTGTGCTTGCTTCCTATCATCTCAGCTTTTCTGAGTCCAGTAACCACCTGTCTTCTGACCACAGGAATTACTAACAAGCCACCAGGCCTGAATCTGCAAGTGCATTGGAGTTCCTCTTTAACACAAGCAGATCTTCTGAGCTTCATCCTAGCTCCTTACCTGCTGTCCCGCTTGTACCACAGAGCCTACAACTCTCATCGCAATTTCTGCAAGCAACATTCCCTGGCACTCGTGTTCCTCCTGTCCCTAGCCACCGACCTCGTCATATCAGAGTCCTACCAGGTACGTGACAGTGTCACTGATGGGCACAGATTGGTGTTACTGATGGGTACTGATTGGTGGCACTAATTGGTGGCACTGATGTGCACTGATTTGTGGCACTGGGGGGCTTTACTGTAATCCGTGCCCTTATTACTTGTCCGGGTGTCCCCTGTGAGGAGATACTGATACCGATACCGCTGATCGACTCTCCTCGCCACACACTCTGTCAGTAGTAAAAATATTTACCAAATGAACCCTTTTGGAAAGTAGAAAGTCCAAGGTATTTAGTAAGAGACATGGCAAGTTTTTTAAAGCTGTAATTTTTTAAATGTAGAAACTAAAAAAAAAAGTGTTTTTTTTTTTTTTTTGAAGAACAGTGAATAAATTAAAAATAAAAGGTAAAATAAATACGATTTTTTTTTTTTTAAACGTGCCCCGTCCCGCTGAGCTCGCGTGCAGAAGCGAATGCATACGTGAGTAGCGCCCGCATATGAAAACGGTGTTCAAACAACACATGTATGGTATCGCCGCAATCAGTAGCGCAAGAGAAATATTTCTAGCCCTAGACCTCCTCTGTAACTCAAAACATGCAACCTGTAGAATTTTTTAAACGTCGCCTATGGAGATTTTAAAGGGTAAACGTTTGTCGCCATTCCACTAGTGGGCACAATTTTGAAGCATGACATGTTGTGTATCAATTTACGCGGCGTAACATTATCTTTCACAATATTAAAAAATGTGGGCTAAGTTTACTATTGTCTTATTTCTTTATTCAAATGCGCAAATACGGTGTGACAGAAAGTATTGCAACAACCGCCATTTTATTCTCTAGGGTGTTAGAAAAAATATATATATAATGTTTGGGGGTCTAAGTAATTTTCTAGCAAAAAAAACAGTTTGTAGCATGTAAACATCAAATCTCAGAAATAGGCTTGGTAATGTAGTGGTTAAGGACACCAGTGGCCACCCGCTCTTTAAAAACCAGTACACATTCCATAAACGCTGCATACCTCGATCACTACTTAATTACCACATGCATTTAAATATTTATTTCCTTCTGTGAATTGAGTTTAATGCATGTTCATGTGGTATTTACCAAGCCTTTTCAGAGTTTTGCGGTAAATACTGCAGAACGACATAGTGAATTTACAGTTTCAGGATCGCATTCGGTATTGGGGAAAATGTGCCTGGACACCTACTTACCGCATATGTACATATGTAAAAATAAATAAAAATTTAAAATATATATATATTCCTATTACAAGGAATGTAAAACATTCCTTGTAATAGAAAAAAGCATGACAGGTCCTCTTAAATATGAGATATGGGGTCCAATAGACCTCAGATCTCATATTTACACTAAAATGCAATAAAAAACATTTTGATGTCACTTCCACCATGCAATGACTTGGAGACGGGCAGGGGGCCATCTTCCCCTCACTCGTCTCCATGTCAGGCTAGGGACAGGTCCAGATCGCCTCTGCTGTTACAGATGACCACGGTAATCGGCAGAGGGCAACGGAGCACGGCGGATGGGGGGGCCCTCTCCCACCACCGATAAAAGTGATCTTGGGTCGAATCCGCCACAGAAACCACTTTTATCTGAAAGAGAACTGCCGGCTCTTAAAGAGGATACCAGGGTTATGGTAGCTAACTGTATTCCTCTTCATAGAGAGGACGTTTATAGTCGTAAGCGGGAAGGAAGTAGTTAACAACCAGTAAACAAAATGGTTGTTAAGGCTGGCTGCCATGTCCTTAACAACCAATGAGTCATCAGCTGTCAGCAGGGTTCTCCACTGACAGCTGAATGTTAAACAAGAATTTCCGGTAATGAAAAATTAAGAAAATAATATGTTTTGGGTTCCCCCCAATCCATACTCGACCCCGGTCGGGGACATCATTTGCAGTTATTTAAAAACTGTCAGAAGGCGAGCCTTCATTGAGAGTTGATTTTTTTTTTTGGTGGATCTACACGAGTAGGCAATTTTTTTTTCAATTAAGGACTTGTCACTTACACTACATTTTTTTGTGGGTGACTGAGTAGGGGTTACCGTATACTCATTTACTTTGGGGGGCGAGATTTGGGGAGATTCCAGATTCTAATAAGCCCTCCACATGGGGACAAGGTGCTTTGGGGGGCACAGCCCCCTCTCCCAAAGCACCCCCCTATGCTGAAAGCATGTGGCCTGGTATGTATTAGGAAGTGGGGTGCTCGCTCATGCTCCCCTTTCCTGACCTGCAGGGCTGCATGCTCAGATAGGGGTCTGGTATGTATTTTTGGTGGGAACCCAAGTCATTTTTTTAAATGTTGGTGTTGGGGTTCTCCTCAAAATCCATTCCAGACCTGAAGGGCCTGGTATGGATTTTTGGGGGACCCCACGCCGTTTTTAAATTTTGCATTGCCGGCATTTCTTTTTTGACCTTTTAGCTGTCAGCGGGGAACCCCACTAACAGCTAATGATTCATCAGTTGTTAAGAATTCAGCAGCCTCCTGCTCCTTAACAACCATGACAGTTACTGGTTGTTAAGGTTGCCAGTGCCTGCCCGCCCTCTCCTTGACAACACTGTATTTGCTGCTCTAAATAAATACTCCAGCTACTGCCAGGAGTTAAATTACTGCATATTTTCACTACTGAAATAGCACATGACTTCATAAAATAACTCATGCAGTATTTTAGTAGGGTTTTCTTGTAAATGCCCAAAAACTTTTTGAAAAATACTGGGTGGTATTTTACTAAATTTTTAAGGTGCTCCATACTGCTTTGTGAATGGAGCCCAGTGTGTGCTAAAAAAAATAAAGAAATCCTCTGATAGTGAAAACGTTAAATGCTTACATATAAACATATGATATAATTCTTATATATAAACACATGCATGCACTTAATGGTTCAGCTGATGTTCCCTGCATTACTTTAAATGGCTCTCCTGGAAAACAATTATTGCTGCTTGCTATAGACAGTACATAATGTTGGGAAATGTTACCTTCAGTGTCAGAGAAAGGAAGACACACTAAATAGATATAACCTAGGATTATACTTTTTTTTTTTGTCCTAAATTCTAATCTAAAATGATGCTGCAATTTGAGATCCAATTCAGGAACAGGCTGACAACATGACGTGTGCCGTTGGTTGCTGTAGATAAGAGAAAAAGATTTGTATGTTGTAAGAAATATGCTTATCCCATTTGCTTGGGGAATGTATATTATTGTGCACTAACAAAAAAATCGTTTTTTTTTTTTTTCTTTTTTTCGAAATAATGAATACATTTTCTCAAATAGGAAACGCATTACAAAAAAAAAAAAACGATTGCAATATATTTTTAACAAGGTTGGAAATAATCAGGAGATGTGGGACCTGACCATAGCATTTTCTTCTATGGCTGTTTATTCATTTAGTAATATGTAAAAATTATTTAAAGCCCAACTCTAGCAAAAAGAGAGAGTTATACTTAATGCAAAGAGATTAAGATATCTATCAGGTTTTTGTGTACTCTCTTCCTAGCGCCAGGAACCCAGGACACATGTCCCACCTCTAATGCTGACATATGTCCCCACTACACTGCAGGTCAGGGCAATGCTGAGCTGAAGCTCTTCGGTACCACATTATGCCAGGAGTAGCAAGAATAGCATTTGTGATCGGATAATATATTTAGGTGTTGTATGTGCAAATTTTTTTTTTAAATCAAAACAACGTTTATTGAGCATGAATAAAACATACAGTAACGCATATAAAGTGCAACATGCGCTACATCTACGGTTTGTAAGGTGCTGATGCGTACATGGGCATAACAAAGGAGGACAATACATGTATATGTTCATTGCAGTGCAGGAAAAATGTATATAAAAAAAAACATCGGGTTAGGAAAAAGGAGGGGGGGGAGGCTGCTGGGTCGGTCCGGGGGGGGGGGCGGCTAGGCCCCCACATTGCAGGTGGAAGCAGTCCCCAGCCATCTGTTCCATACCTTGTAGTATTTATCTGGGCATCCCCTGTGGACGTAAAGTAGTTTTTTTAAGGGGCAGAGTATCGTTAACAGTTCTAATCCACTGCTGTAGCGTGGGAGGGGGTCCCCTCAGCCATGTCCTCGCTATCTGAAGCCTAGCAAGGAATAATGTCTCTTGCAAAAATGTTTGTAGATACTTTTCGGCCTCAGACAGGGAGAGGAGGCCGAGTAAACACTGGCGGGGGCAGAGGGATACAGGGGAGCCCATGCGATCGTGAAGGAAGCGGACCACCTGAGACCAGTATCCCTGCATGCAGGGGCATGACCAGAGGAGGTGAAAGAAGGTGGTGTTGGGGTGGTTACAGCTAGGACAATTGGGGTTGTGGCCAGGTCTGTATTTGGAGATGCGGTGGGGCGTTAAGTAGGAGCGATGTAGAATGTATAAGTGGGTGAGGCGATCAGAGAGCTTGGGGGAGACGACGCTGCAGTTAGCTAGGGCCTCCTCCCAGTCCTCAGCCGACACGGCGCCCAGGTCCGGCTCCCATCGGGATTTTAGCTGACGGGCAGCCACGGCAGCCGGAGGAGCCAGGAGATAGGTGTAGAGCAGGGAGATCAGCTTTTTGGGATCCCTGCCAAGGACAAGGTCCACTGGCAACGGGACCTCGAGAGCAGGAACACCGCTCCCGAACTGTGTGTTGAGTGCGTGTCGGAGTTGGAGGTATCGAAAGAACATGTGGTTGGGCAGGTCGAACATGTCTTTGAGGGATTGGAAGGATCTAACTGACCTGCGGGCCACGACCTGGGAGAGGTATATGATACCCCTCGCAATCCACAGGCCGTGGTCGGGAACAGTGGTCAACTCGGGCAGCTGCGAGTTGTCCCAGAGGGGTGTGTGGGAGTGTGGTGAGGGTGCTTCGCCAAGGGACATAGTGAGTTGCCAGACTTTGCAGTGGTGGAAGAGCATGTGTTTCCTGTCACCCGTTGGGGAGGGGCCGCGGGGTCCACAGAATAGAATCTGAAAGGGGTGTGACACCGGACTGGGGACCTGGGAGCAAACCAGCGCGGCGTACCGTTCCTTGTCTATGAGATTAAAGTAAAAAAAATGAGATAGCTGGGACGCTAGGTAGTAGAGAAAGAGGTCGGGAACAGAGGCGCCGCCCCGGTTGGTTGGGCATTTCAGGGCCCTCCACGACAGCTTGTGCCGGGAGGGACCCCAGATAAATGAGTTAAGGATAGACTCCATGGCTCTGAATGTGCGTATAGGGATGTACAGCGGGGCCTGCCAAAAGACATAAAGTAGCTTAGGGAGAAGGATCATCTTGACCAGATTAATTCGTCCCATGACCCCTAGGGGGAGACGGGACCAGGTCTGTGTCTTAGTTTTAAGGACTTGAAATAGGGGTTCAACATTAAGTGCAATGTAGTCAAGGGGGGATCTGGAGACCTGGACACCCAGGTATTTAATGGTGTTCGCTCTGACAAGGGGGAGGACAGCTTGTTCACTAGTGGGAGCTTCCAGGTCTAAGGGGAGTATGTGAGATTTGGCCCAGTTTATCTGTAACCCTGAGAATGCTCCGAAGTCTGTTATGATTTGGAGGCTGCCTGGAGCGAAGGGCCGGCGTCTGCAAGGTACAGGAGCATGTCATCCGCATAGAGACTGACTTTCTCGATCGTCTGACCGCATCGGAGACCCCTGACCCCCGCATGGTTTCTGAGAGCCATAGCGAGGGGCTCAGCAGCGAGGGCGTACAACAAGGGTGACACGGGGCAGCCTTGGCGAGTGCCGCGGGTGAGTGGGAAGGGGGGTGAGATCCTGCCGTTGACTTGGACGCGCGCTGTGGGGGCCTGGTACAAGAGTTGGAGCCATTTAATAAAGTTTGGGCCGAAGCCAAATTTGCGGAGGCATTCCCAGAGGTAGCACCACTCAACAGAGTCAAATGCCTTAGCGGCGTCAAGACTGACCACCGCCCTGGAACCCATGTCCGAATGTCTGGCCTGTAGGTTCATGTGCAATCTCCTAAGATTGAAGGCTGTGTTTTTGTTGGGCATGAATCCGGTCTGGTCAGGGTGCACTAGTGTAAGGATTACCTTGTTGAGGCGCAGAGCTAGGATTTTGGCTAAGATCTTGCTATCGAGTTGGAGTAGGGAGATGGGGCGGTAGGACTCGGGGAGCATCGGGTCCTTGCCTGGCTTAGGGATTAGGACTATGAGGGCTTCGCTCATGGACTTCGGGAGGGAGTTTGTGTCATATATGTGGTTGTACAGTTGGGCGAGTTTGGGGACAAGGGTCTCACCAAATCGTTTGTAAAATTCGAGGGGGAGCCCGTCCGTGCCCGGCGCTTTGGACGTGGGGAGCTGTGCCATGGCATCTGCCACACAGTCTGCGGTGATGGGAGCTTCTAGCAGTGCAATCTGGTCGGGGGAGAGTGTGGGGAAGGCGAGATCCTGCAGAAATGTGGAGAGTTCATCGCATGAGTATCTGGCAGTGGAGGAGTAGAGGCCCGAAAAAAAGGATCTAAACTCCTCGGCCACCAGATCAGGGTCCGTTAGCACATCCCCAGATGCCGCACGGAGGGACACCACTACCGGGGGTTTGTGATCAAGGTGGGCCATGTAGGCAAGGAGCCTGCCTGCTCTCTCACCGTGTTCGTATGTGCGTTGTTTGCTGAAAAATATACCCTGTTTGGCCTTCTCAAGGTGCAGCTGGTTTGTAAGTCTGGTCTGCAGTCGTAGCTGAGACGCGTTGGCCGCAGTCGGGTTAGCCTGGAAGGTCTGCTCAAGCGTGTCTAAGCAATCCTCCGCCTGGCGGATCAGTAGCTTAGAGGTGGCTTTGTGTCTGTTAATCCGCGTGGAGAGTATCAGTCGAGCATGCATTTTAAAGGCCTCCCATACAGGACCCAGCGGAGCCGAGCCGATATTTGTTCGGAAATAGTAGTCCCACTCGGATTGGACAGCATCCAAGTCCGAGAGGACGGATAGCCAGAAGGGGTTCAGTCGCCAGGGCCGAGCCGAAGGTGGGGTCGGCAGTCTCAGCGTGATCCAGCATGGGGAGTGGTCGGAGAGTATTCTGGTATCGATACCTGCGTCTAGGAGTTGGGGGAGGAGGGGGGGGGTGAGGAGGATAAGGTCAAGTCTGGACATTGTTGAGCGAGAAGGGGTGAAGCAGGAGAAGCTTCGTTGTGTCGGGTGCTTGTATCGCCATGTGTCTGTGAGGGCAAATTCTGTTAGGAACTTGCCAAACCGTGTGACACCCAGTGGGGGGTGTAGTGGAGCGGCTGGGCCAGTCCTGTCCAGGTCAGGGGCAATGACCATGTTAAAATCCCCTGCCCAAACAGCGGGCACCGAGGGGTGTTGAGCCATAAAGGCCACCCCCTGTTGAAGTGTAGTGAACTGGAATGGGGGGGGATATAGAAGGCCAGGAGAAGGATCTCCAAGCCCCCTATGGTGGCGTGTAGGAACAGGAACCGGCCCTGGGGGTCCGACTGCAACGTGTGTAGTTGGAACTGTGCCGATCTGGCTATGAGAACTGCGACCCCACGGGAATTAGAGGTGTGTGGGGCTTGGTATACCCATCCCACCCAGGGTTTTTTGAGGCACATCTGTTTCTGGCCAACGAGATGAGTCTCGACTAGGACAGAGATGTCTGCCCGCTGCAGTTTGAGGTGGGAGAGGACAGCAGCTCTCTTAGAGCGCTCACCCAATCCCCGGACATTCCAGGTCATAATTTTTAAGGAGGCCATGTTGGGAGGGGGGGGGGGCGATTGTGTGCGGCTGTGTCCCAATGGGAGAACACGCCGCGCGAGCAATGGTACATATAGCAAAGTGACACATTTCACATAGTACATAGAACACATCAACAAGAAATTGCAATCCCAGTAAAACATCATATACGGTACACTTTAAACAAAAAAAACGATTAGTTACAAAACTCTCTGCAAAAACACTGGACCAGCATAGCAGAGCTAACGCACCGCCACCCTCCGCAGACGGGGGGGCAGGGGCCGGCCAGGGAAACTTCTGTAAGTTGGTGACAGTCAGGGGTGACATGGAAGTTCCGTGGCCCACCCAATCACCAAAGTCAGGGGGGCGAACAAAAAGCTGAAAAGCACACAGTTAAGTAGGGGGGGTATCCTATCACGGGGGATACGGGTGCAGATGAGCCGCTCGAGACATATAGGGTATAACAAGGGGCTACGGGGGGTAGACCAGGGGCAAGGGAGACGGGGTATCAGGCGGGGAAGAGGGGGAGAGGAGCAGGGCCCCCAGCTAGCAGTCAAGGGTAGGGGAGTGGAGGCAAAGGCACAACAGTGCTGGGGTTTAACTCACGGTTCCAGAATAGCCGAAGGATATGTAGGTGCCGCTGGCAGGCAAGGGGCTCCCGGCTCCGGACGGTCAGCAGTTACGGCAGGGGGTGGGAAGCGTAGGACTAGGCCTGCACCGGGGGGGCCCCGCCGCAGCGCTCCAGCCAGGAATGAACGGCCCGTGGGTCTTCAAAGAACTGAGCCCTCCCGTCACACACCACCCGGAGCCGCGCCTGGTAGAGCATCGCATACGGCAGATGATGTGCACGGAGCTGCCGTTTGGCCTCTGTGAAACGCGCTCTCTTCTTCTGGACCTCCGCGGAGAAATCCGGAAACACCGCCACTGTCGTATTGCCGATTGGGATGTTGCCCTTCTCACGGGTGAGGCGGAGGATGGTATCCCGGTCGCGGTAGTTGAGAAACTTGGCAATGAAGGTCCTCGGCGGGGCTCCAACAGGCGGGGGCTTGGCTGCAAGGCGGTGGGCGCGCTCCACCACGAAGGTGGAGGAGAAGGCCTCCCTTCCGAAGGACTTGACCAGCAGGTTCTCCAGGTACGTCGGGGGGTCCGCTCCCTCGGACCTCTCGGGAAGCCCCACGAAGCGAAGGTTGCATCTTCGGAGGCGGTTCTCCATGTCGTCCTGCTTGGAGAGAACCGCGTTCAGCTGATATTGAAGCTGCTCGGTGGTGATCTGCAACGGGTGCAGGCCCTCCTCCACGTGGCCGACGCGCCGTTCAGTTTCGTACACCCGCTCTCGCAGCTTGTGCAGGTCTTGGCGGATGAGGGAGACGTCAATCTTCACCTCCTCGATCCTGGAGGTGAGTGTGGTCTGGCAGACGGCTATGGCCTCCAGCACCCGGGCCGTATCACCGGAGGGCCGCTCAGTCTCTTCAGGGAGCGAGGCCACGCCATCTTCCTCCTCAGTGTCCCGCTCCTCGTGGCGGTATTTGTCGAGTTTGGCGATCGCCCCAGACCTCTTAGTGGGAGACATAGCTGTGCAGGGGGGTAGCAGGGTTCAGCGGCTGTCTTCGTAGCTGTTTGCGGGGAGAATAGCCCCAAGGATCAGGCAAAAGGATGAGTCTCGAGCGGAGCTCTCACTCTGCACGTCCTACTCCATGCGGCTCCAGACCACGCCCCTTGTATGTGCAAATTTACTTGCTTTGCATACAAAAATTTGTTTCTAAGCATAAATTAGGCATATAAATCATATTTTATAACAAGTAGAGAGATAGAAACAAATGCAAAAAAAAAAAACCGACTGATAGGTGACCAGCCTCTCAGTGTACGGCTACCTTGATCACTGGTGGTTCGTCGAGACCCTATTGGATCGCCAGCCTTTCATTGGCTATCCTCAGATGGACGGTCAAGTCATTGGGGCTGATTTACTAATGAATCTGCGCTGCGCCGGTACATGCCTTAATTAGTGCGCTGGATGAAGCCCTAATTAGGCGCATGAACCGGCGGCAGCAGCAGCGCGATGTGATTGATAAGTAAAGCCGCCGCCGAACTCCCTGTATAAGTCTATGGGGGGAAATCTTAATAGTGAATTTTAAAGGCTAATCTGCAAGTTTTGTCCTAAAAAGTGTTTGGGGACCTCAGTCCTGCCCCAGGGGACATGTACCAATGCTTTTTTTATTTTTTAAAACGGCCGTTTTTTCGGGAGCAGTGATTTTAATAATGCTAAAAGTGCAATAATAAAAGTGTAATTTTCCTTTAAATTTCGTACCATGGGGGGCTCTAATGTCAGCATGTGAAAAAGCGCATGTTTCCCGTGGTTAGAACTGTCTCTGCACAAAATGTCATTTTTCAAAGGAAAAAAGCCATTTAAAACTGACTCGCGGCTATAATGAATTGTCGGCTCCCGGCAATTGCAGGAGAATTCATTCTTAAAAAAAAGGAAAAAAAAAGCGTGGGGGTCCCCCCAAATTCAATAACCAGACCCTTTAGGTCTGGTATGGATATTAAGGGGAACCCCGCCGTCAATTTTAAAAAAAAAATGACGTGGGGTTCCCCCCAAATATCCATAACCAGACCCTTCGGGTCTGGTGTGGAATTTAAGGGGAACTCCACTCCAAATTAAAAAAAAAATGGCGTGGAGTCCCCCCTAAAATCCACACCAGACCCCTTATCCGAGCACGTTGACCTGGCCGGCCGCAGAAAAGAGGGGGGGACAGAGCGCGGCCCCCCCCCTCTCCTGAACCGCACCAGGCCACATGCCCTCAACATTGGGAGGGTGTTTTGGGGTGCCCCCCAAAACACCTTGTCCCCATGTTGATGAGGACAAGGGTCTCTTCCCCACAACCCTTGCCCGGTGGTTGTGGGGGTCTGCGGGCAGGAGGCTTATCGAAATCTGGAAGACCCCTTTTACAAAGGGGCCCCCCAGATCCCGGCCCCCCCCCTGTGTGAAATGGTAATGGGGTACCTTGTACCTCTACCATTTCACGAGTAAAAAAAATGTAAAGGGTTAAAAAAGACAAGAGCCGGTTTTGGACAAGTCCTTTATTATCTTATTTCTTCTTTCCTTCGGGTTTCTTCTTCCTCATCCTTCTTCTTCCTCTGCTTCTGTCTTGGGTCTTCTATTCCCGCATCTTGCCCAGCGTGTTCTTCCATCTTCTGTTCCTCCCGCTGTCCTTCTCGTCCGCATCTTCTTCTCCTTCTTGTTCTTCTTCGCCGGAGCGGCCGCTTCCAATTGAAATCCCCGCTGTCTGCCGGACCACGCCCCCCCCTCTGACGCCTCGGGCAAGCTCTTAGGAGTGTGCTGCAAGTGCGTCCGAGGGGGGCGTGGTCACAAGTGAGAGGGCGGGCAATTCAATTTGAAGCTCGTGCGCGGCTTTTTCTTTGCAGGAGTCGCCGCTTCCAATTGAATTGCCCGCTTTCTGGAACATGTGACCACGCCCCCCTCTGACGCACTGGCACCACACGGGGACTTTCCTAAGAGCTCGCCCGTGGCGTCAGAGGGGGGGCGTGGTCCGGCAGACAGCGGGGATTTCAATTGGAAGCGGCCGCTCCGGCGAAGAAGAACAAGAAGAAGATGCGGACGAGAAGGACAGCGGAAGAAGATGGAAGAACACGCCGGGCAAGATGCGGGAATAGAAGACCCAAGACAGAAGCAGAGGAAGAAGAAGGAGGAGGAAGAAGAAACCCGAAGGAAAGAAGAAAGAAGATAATAAAGGACTTGTCAAAACCGGCTCTTGTCTTTTTTTACACTGACACTTTTTTTTTACTCGTGAAATGGTAGAGGTACAAGGTACCCCATTACCATTTCACACAGGGGGGGGGTCGGGATCTGGGGGGCCCCTTTGTTAAAGGGGTCTTCCAGATTTCGATAAGCCTCCTGCCCGCAGACCCCCACAACCACCGGGCAAGGGTTGTGGGGAAGAGACCCTTGTCCTCATCAACATGGGGACAAGGTGTTTTGGGGGGCACCTCAAAACACCCTCCCAATGTTGAGGGCATGTGGCCTGGTGCGGTTCAGGAGAGGGGGGGGCCGCGCTCTGTCCCCCCCTCTTTTCTGCGGCCGGCCAGGTCAACGTGCTCGGATAAGGGGTCTGGTGTGGATTTTAGGGGGGACTCCACGCCATTTTTTTTTTAATTTGGAGTGGAGTTCCCCTTAAATTCCACACCAGACCCGAAGGGTCTGGTTATGGATATTTGGGGGGACCCCCACGTCATTTTTTTTAAAAATTGATGGCGGGGTTCCCCTTAATATCCATATCAGACCTGAAGGGCCTGTAATGGAATTTGGGGGGACCCCCACGTCATTTGAATAATTATTTAAAAATTCGTACCATGGGGGGGGGGGGGGGGATGTCAGCAGGTGAATAAAGCGCACTTTTCATGTGGTTAGAAATATGTCTTTGCACAAAATGACATTCTGAAAAAAAAAAAAAAAAAAAGCCATTTAAAACTGACTCGCGGCTATAATGAATTGTCGGCTCCCGGCAATTGCAGGAGAATTCATTCATTAAAAAAACGAAAAAATAAAGCGTGGGGGTCCCCCCAAATTCAATAACCAGACCCTTTAGGTCTGGTATGGATATTAAGGGGAACCCCGCCGTCAATTTAAAAAAAAAATGACGTGGGGTTCCCCCCAAATATCCATAACCAGACCCTTCAGGTCTGGTGTGGAATTTAAGGGGAACTCCACCCCAAATAAAAAAAAATGGCGTGGAGTCCCCCCTAAAATCCACACCAGACCCCTTATCCGAGCACGTTGACCTGGCCGGCCGCAGAAAAGAGGGGGGGACAGAGCGCGGCCCCCCCCCTCTCCTGAACCGCACCAGGCCACATGCCCTCAACATTGGGAGGGTGTTTTGGGGTGCCCCCCAAAACACCTTGTCCCCATGTTGATGAGGACAAGGGTCTCTTCCCCACAACCCTTGCCCGGTGGTTGTGGGGGTCTGCGGGCAGGAGGCTTATCGAAATCTGGAAGACCCCTTTAACAAAGGGGCCCCCCAGATCCCGGCCCCCCCCCTGTGTGAAATGGTAATGGGGTACCTTGTACCTCTACCATTTCACGAGAAAAAAAAAAGTGTCAGTGTAAAAAAAGACAAGAGCCGGTTTTTGACAAGTCCTTTATTATCTTCTTTCTTCTTTCCTTCGGGTTTCTTCTTCCTCCATCTTCTTCTTCCTCTGCTTCTGTCTTGGGTCTTCTATTCCCGCATCTTGCCCGGCGTGTTCTTCCATCTTCTTCCACTGTCCTTCTCGTCCGCATCTTCTCCTTCTTCTTCTTCGCCGGAGCGGCCGCTTCCAATTGAAATCCCCGCTGTCTGCCGGACCACGCCCCCCCTCTGACGCCACGGGCGAGCTCTTAGGAAAGTCCCCGTGTGGTGCCAGTGCGTCAGAGGGGGGCGTGGTCACATGTTCCAGAAAGCGGGCAATTCAATTGGAAGCGGCGACTCCTGCAAAGAAAAAGCCGCGCACGAGCTTCAAATTGAATTGCCCGCCCTCTCACTTGTGACCACGCCCCCCTCGGACGCACTTGCAGCACACTCCTAAGAGCTTGCCCGAGGCGTCAGAGGGGGGGGCGTGGTCCGGCAGACAGCGGGGATTTCAATTGGAAGCGGCCGCTCCGGCGAAGAAGAACAAGAAGGAGAAGAAGATGCGGACGAGAAGGACAGCGGAAAAAGATGGAAGAACACGCCGGGCAAGATGCAGGAATAGAAGACCCAAGACAGAAGCAGAGGAAGAAGAAGGAGGAGGAAGAAGAAACCCGAAGAAAAGAAGAAAGAAGATAATAAAGGACTTGTCAAAAACCGGCTCTTGTCTTTTTTAACCCTTTACATTTTTTTTACTCGTGAAATGGTAGAGGTACAAGGTACCCCATTACCATTTCACACAGGGGGGGGGCCGGGATCTGGGGGGCCCCTTTGTTAAAGGGGTCTTCCAGATTTCGATAAGCCTCCTGCCCGCAGACCCCCACAACCACCGGGCAAGGGTTGTGGGGAAGAGACCCTTGTCCTCATCAACATGAGGACAAGGTGTTTGGCATGTGGCCTGGTGCGGTTCAGGAGAGGGGGGGGGCCGCGCTCTGTCCCCCCCTCTTTTCTGCGGCCGGCCAGGTCAACGTGCTCGGATAAGGGGTCTGGTGTGGATTTTAGGGGGGACTCCACGCCATTTTTTTTTTAATTTGGAGTGGAGTTCCCCTTAAATTCCACACCAGACCTGAAGGGTCTGGTTATGGATATTTGGGGGGAACCCCACGTCATTTTTTTTTAAAATTGATGGCGGGGTTCCCCTTAATATCCATACCAGACCTAAAGGGTCTGGTTATTGAATTTGGGGGGACCCCCACGCTTTTTTTTTGGTGTTTTTAATGAATGAATTCTCCTGCAATTTCCAGGAGCTGACAATTCATTATAGCCGCGAGTCAGTTTTAAATGGCTTTTTTCCTTCAGAATGTCATTTTTCACATGCTGACATTACACCCAGGGCCGCCATCAGGGGGGTACAGGCAGTACACCTGCAGGGCCGCCATTAGGGGGGTACAGGCATTACACCGCCCGGGGGTCCCCAGGGGCCCCCAGGGGCCCGGATGGGAACCACCCTAAAACAAAAAAAACTATTTTTTTTTTTTTTTTTTTTTAAGGGCTCCGAAGGTCCCCAGGGGCCCGGAGGCCACTAAGGGCCCCAGATGGCAAGCCCTTTTTTTTAAATAAAATATATATATTTAAAAAAATATATATATTTTTTTAATATATTTGTTTTTTTTTTTTAAGGAAAGGGCCCAGAGGTCCCCAGGGCCCTGGAAGGCTACCCCCTTGTTTTTTTACTTTTTTTCGATAAATGTTATATTTAAAAAATATATATATATGTATTTTCTCTCTTTTTTATTTTTATTTTATAAAGAGCACAGAGGTCCCCAGGGCCCCGGATGGCTACCCCCCTTTTTTATATATATTTTTCTTTATTTCTTATTTCTGTCAAAATTTTTGTAAAGGGCCCCCCCGCTCCTCAATTTGTGGCAACACCCCCCCCCCCCCCCGCTTCTCAATTTCATGCGGCAGCACCCCCCCCCCCCCGGTTCTCTGCTCCAGGGGGCCCATGCCTGAAGCTGTGTAAGGGGCCCCAAAATTCATGATGGCGGCCCTGTACACCTGTAAGGGGCCCGGGGTCTGGAGGTGCCCAGATGCCTGGAGGCCCCCCAGCGCCCCAGATGGTAACCCCCCTCTTTTTTTTTTTGTATATATATTTGTTAGTTGGTTTTTGTAGGATTTTTTATTAAAGGGCCAATTTTTGGAATTTAATATTTTTTAGCAGTCTGGAGGTCCCCAGGGCCCCGGGTGGCAACCCCCCAAATTTTTTGTTATTAAAGGGCCAATGTTTTGTTTTAGGGGTCTGGAGGTCCCCAGTGGCCCGGAGATCCCCAGGGCTCCAGATGACAACCCCCCACCTTTACAAAAAAAAACAAAAAAAAAAAAATTATATATTTTTTGGTTATTTTTTAAACATATATATATATAATATAATTTTGAAAGCTCCCAGAGGGCCCCAGATGACAACCTTTTTGCTTCTAAAAATGTTATAAACATTTTCCCCAGGTTTGTTACTTTTTACTTTAATTTCTTTTTTAAAGTGTATTTTGTGCGTGAAGTCGAGAGAGAGGAGCTGGACTTGCAATCGCCATCCTTCTCCATGCCCCCGGTGGCAATGGTGGGTGTGAGGGGGGCCTGTCCCCGATGGGACAGAGGGACTCCCCCTATGAAGGAGTGTAGCCCACCCAGCCAGCCCTGTAGGTCCTTCGCCTCCCTTTATTTTAGGAGACCTCATGGCCAAAGTGTGTGCAAGTGTGGTGTTTTTTTTTGGGGGGGGGGGGGGTGGGCATACTAAGCACAGGCGTACCTTGCATAGCACACCCCACTGGGAGCCAAACTCAATTCACATGTAGCCGAGACCGGGATCCGAACCCTTGGCTGCAGAGGTGAACGGCTTGTCAGCGCAGTGCCATTCACGTTGAGCCACCACAGCTCCCACCCAATGTTATTTTTTTTTTAGATTTTTGGTAGTTATTTTTTATTAAAGGGCCCAGAGCTCCCAAGGCAACCCCCTTTTTTATTATTTTATATATGTAGATATTGTAATTTATTTTTCATTAAAGAGCCCAGAAGTTTCTTTTTATTAAAGGGCCCAGTGGTCCCCAGGGCCCCCGGATGGCTACCACCCTTTTTAATATATATTTTTCTATATGTATTTTTTGGTAAAGGAACCCCCCGCTTATCAAATTGCGGCAGCCCCCCCCCCTTCTTAATATCAGGCGGCACCCCCCCCCCCTATTCTCTGCTCCAGGGGGCCCATGCCTGAAGCTGTGTAAGGGGCCCCATAATTCCTGATGGCGCCCCTAATTGCCTCCCCCCCCCCCATGGTACGAAATTTCAAGGAATTTTTCACTTTTATTGGTGCACTTTAACCACTTCCATACCGCGCCTATTCTGGCACTTCTCTCCTTCATGTAACAATTATATTTTCTTCCTTGAAACTTACTCAGGACCCCCAAACATTATATATATTTTATTAACAAACACCCTAGGGAATAAAGTGGCGGCCATTTTTTCGGACACATTTCCAACAGTATTTGTGCCAAAAATTTTCAAACGTTTTTTTTTTTTTTTGGCTTTCAAAAAAAAACCTGTTTCATGAATGACAAAATAAGAAAGCAGTAAAGCTAGCCCAATTTTTAGGGATAAGGTAAAAGATGATGTTCCCCGAGTAAATAGATACCTAACTTGTCACGCATTCATATTGCGCACACTCATGGAATGGCGCTAAACTTCGTTATTAAAAATCTCCATAGGCAACGCTTGACTTTTTTTCTCAGGTTACCACTTTTGAGTTACAGAGGAGGTCTAGTGCTAAAATTATTGCTCTCGCTCTAACGCACGCTATGATACCTCACATGTGGGGTTTGAAGGATGTTTACATATGTGGGTGGGACTTGCATGCGTGTTCGCTTCTGAGTGCGAGCTACTAGGGACAGGAGCATTTAAATTCCTTTGTTATTTTATTTTTTTACTTAATATTTTAATTTTTGCACTTGTTTGTCCCTTTGTTTGTATTATTTTTCACTTTTCTTCCTATTACAAGGAATGTAAACATCCCTTGTAATAGGACTAGTGTGTGACAGGTCCTCTTTATAGAGAAAGGCGGGGTCAATTAGACCCCACATCTGTCCTCCAGGCTGGAAAGCATGTAATTGGTTTAAAAAAAAAACATCTCATGCTTTCAGCTGCAATCATGTTCGTTCAGCACAGTAGCGTAGTGTGTAGCATGTTCACCTAGCAGCAAAAGGGTTGCTGGTTCGAATCCCGCCCGTGACACTATCTGCCTGGAGTTTGCATGTTCTCCCTGTGCGGGTTTCCTCCCACAATCTAAAAACATGCTGTAAATTGGATCCTGTCTAAATAAGCCCTAATATGCAGTAGGATATTTAGGTTTTGTGCTGCCCTAGGCCTGACCAAATTTTGGCACCCCCCTAATAGAAAAATGACCCACCCTTCCTGTCAAGGCCACACCCTGTTTTTTTATGACCCACCCAGGAATTTTCAGGGGACACACACAAGTTCTGTGGGGGGGGGGGGGCACAGGAGACCCTTAATTTGCCTAGTTTTTCGATCACTTCCTGTTTGGCTATGGGGCAGGAAGTGAAGGCCAATCTCCCCAAACGGACAGGGATAATACAAAATAAACTGACAGAGCTTCTAACCCCCCCCCCCCCCAACTCTATCCAAAATGAAAGAAATCCAAAAAATAAAAGTGATGATTATTGTTCCAGTTTAACCCCAAATTTCAGATCATTTTATTGAGAGGCTTAAGAAAATATAACCATGCCAATAGGCCAGGATCCAGCGTTGCTAATATGTATGAATGTGTGTTAGGGACCCCCACAAACACCACCCAATGTTAAATCAACTATTTTCTTGTTTGTTTTGGGGATGCCTGCACCCCTGATAGGGTAAAGACACCTCACAAATGTTGTCACTTTCTACTTAATTCATTCACTTCCTGCCACACAGCCAAACAGGAAGTGAGGGAAACACCTGAGTAATGTTTTGTTGGGGACACACAGATCAATATAAATAGTTTCCCATTTTGGAAATGGCATTTTGCTGTGTACACCCCAAATTAGTAGGAATCTTGGACTTTGGGGTCCATTTACTAAAGGCAAATCCACTTTGCACTACAAGTGGACAAGCAAGGAAGAAAACTCTAAACTTGGCGGGATTGGAAGTAAAAACCATCAGTGCTTCCCTTCTGATTTTCATTGCCTACGCTTCTACTGCAGAGCGGCTTTGCCTTTACTAAACCCCAAAATAACTAATCATTTGGGGTGTACACTGCAGTGCAATTTGCTTAATGGTGACACTAGTTAGATTGACCTGTGTCCCAAAGAAAAGACCATTGGTAGGGTTTTAACCTCACTTCCTGTTCAGCTGTGTGACAGGAAGTGAAGCCAATTTTAGGAAAAGGGACACAAAGCCCAGCCTAAAAACACTAGCAGGGGTTCTAACACTCAATTGGCTTCCCTCAAACAACCCACAATTAGAATAGGATTGTCTTGTGCTAGTTTCAAGCACAGCGCTGTAAATCAGCACTTCAAGCCTGTCCAAAAAAAAAACACCACCCCCCTCCAACAGGCCCTGTTTGCAGCTTTTCCTACATCTTGCACATGTGCTTAAAAAAGTCAGTCTGGACATCAGTTCTAGGAAACAATACTTACCGCTTTGTCCTTCCTTTTCTGGTGACTAAACATTTCATGCATACACACCAGGAAAGAGCTTAGAGACAAATCACACTTGATGGTTTAGGCCCAAACTAGTTCAGCTGCAGCGGTTGAAATCCATAGCAGGAAAAAAATATCACAAAACAAACTTCAAAATTTGAAAGTAATTTTATTGGTCCACAAAACAAGGAAAGCAAAACAAAAAATTACAAATAAACACACCAAAAATATCTAAAAACACCTAAAAACAAAAAAGACCAACGTTTATTTCACAGTCATTGGAAAATAAATCATGCTTTTGAAATAACAGGATAGACCCACAGGATTAAAACATTAGTCATTAACATCTTGAGAAACATTTAGCAAAATTATGTAGCAGAGAAAACATCAAAAAATACAAAACTTGCTCCAAAACATCTCTGTTTCACTCATTCCTTCCAGCCAGCAAATCTGCCCCCTCTGAGGGGCAACTGACACGTGCAGTATCCACGCTTTTTATAACATGTGTGCTAATGAACCAATTGGAAACACATGAAGAAATGTCAGCCTCTAGTTTGTGTGCACTTGGAACTGCTTACACCTGTTAAGGATGTCCTTAAATTACTAAGCCAAAAAAAGAGCTTGCTGAGCATGCTCAGAAAGATGCAAGTCATTTTCAGGATGAAACTTCCAACTTCTTTTTCTAACTGTTCGAGCATGCCCAGTTCACTCGAAATGCAGTACCAGAATCAAATCTGCAATGGCGGATGAAAGCATTAGAGGTGTTAAATTTTTTTTTGGTCCCCATGAAGTGATGCTTTACAAGCTGAACGGGAGGTCTTATAGAATTTTTACGTAACAAACCTAAATAGTAATAATTTAAAAGCCCCTGTCCCTAGTAGCTCGCAGTCAGAAGCGAACAAGCAGCATTTTTATTGTTTCCGGTTACCAGTTTAGATTTACAGATGAGGTCTAGTGCTATAAATATTCCTCTTGCTGTTACGCACGCTATGATACCTCACATGTGTGGTTTGAAGAATGTTTCCATATATGGGGGCGGGCCTTAAATGTGTAAGGCCCCGCCCACATATTGAACCCCCGTTCAAACCCCACATGTGAGGTATCATAGCGTACGTTAGAGCGAGAGCAATACTTTTAGCACTAGACCTCCTCTGTAAATCTAAACTGGTAACCTGAAACACATAAAAAAGCGTTGCCTATGGGTATTTTCAAGTACTGAAGTTTGGCGCCATTCCATGAGTGTGTGCAATATTAAAGTGTAACATGTTGGGTATCTATTTACTCGGTGTAACATCATCTTTCACATTATGGCCATAAATTGGGCTAACTTTAGTGTATTCTTAATTTGTAACCACTTGAGCCCCAGAGCATATTACTGGTCACTGACGGGGCCATTTTTTGCATTTCAACACTGCGTCATTTTGACTGACAATTGCGTGGTTGTGCGACGTGGCCCCCAAAAAAATTGGGCGTCCTCATCCTCCCCCCCCCCCCCCCCCCTAAAATTTTTTTATTTTTTTTTTGTTGGTGGTATTTGATCACCTCTGCGTTTTTTCTTATTTTTGCTTGACCCAAAAATATAGCGACAATTTGGTAACTAAAAAAACATCTTTTTTACTGTTTGCTATAATAAATCTCCCCCAAAATATATTCAAAAAATGTTTGCCCTCAGTTTAGGCCGATAAGTATTCTTGGACATATTTTTGGTTGCAAAAAATCACAATAAGCGTTTGATTGGTTTGGGCAAAAGTTCTAAGTAGGGGTTGGTCTTATGGGTTTTTTTGGAATAATTTTTTGTTTTACTAGTAATGGTGGCTATCATTGTTTTTTCTGTCTAATGCGACATTGTGGCGGACACATTTTTGTGAGATTTGGCATTTTTGTAGCGAGCAATGGTATATAAATGCATTGCTTACTATAAAAATGACACTGGCAGGGAAGGGGTTAACACTAGGGGCGCGGAAGGGGTTGAATATGTTACCTGGGTGTGTTCTAACTGTAAAGGGGGTGGGACTGTGTAGGGGAAATGACAGATCGCTGTTCATACATTGTAGGGACAGACGAGCAGGCATTCCCCCCCCCCCCTGACAGGACCGGGATAAAGGGGAACTCCACCACAAATTACAAAAAAAAACGGCGTGGGGGTCCCCCTTCAGGTGCACAACAGGCTCTTAGATTTGATCTGGAACATAAGGGGTTAAACCCACGCCAAAAAACGGCGTGGGGTTCCCCCTCAGATCCAGACCAAACCCTTCTCCCAGGCACGCAGTCTGGCCGGACAGGAATGGGGGTGGGGACGAGCGAGCGCCCCCCCCCCTCCTGAGCCGTACCAGACCACATGCCCTCGACATGGGGGAGTGTGTGCTGTGGGGGAGGGGGGCACTGCCCCCCCACCCCAAAGCACTCTTGTCCCCATGTCGATCGGGACAAGAGCCTCTTCCCGACAACCCTGGCCGTTGGTTGTCGGGGTATGCGGGCGGGGGGCTTATCAGAATCTGAGAGCCCCCTATATTAAGGGGGCCCCCAGATTCTGGCCACCCACCCTATGTGAATGAGTATGGGGTACATCGTACCCCTACCCATTCACCGGGTGGAAAAGTGTAAACACCAAAAAAAACACACAGAAAAAAATAATTTATTAGTCAGCTCCGGGGGTCTTCTGCCGGGACCCCCCACCACCAGCCCATTGGGCCCCGGGCTTCGCCGTCTTCTGCCGGGGGGGGACACCCACCGATGATCTCCGCCATGTCCAGCCAGGCCCCCACCCCAAAATAAGCTCTTTCACATTCGGGGGGGGCCGGCCGAAAAAAGCAGAGAACAACGGGGGCGGAGCCCCTCGGTCTTCCAGACGTTTTCTGCCGGGGGGGCTCCAGCCCCGCACCGGTCTTCGCCGCCGCCTTCCGCCGGGGGGGGACACCCACCGATGCTCTCGGCCATGTTCGGCCAGGCCCCCTACCCCAAATCAAGCTCTTTTACATCCGGGGGGGGCTGGCGGAAATGGCGGAGAACAACGGGGGCGAAACCCCTCCTCGGTCTTCGCCTTCCGCCGGGGGGGTACACCTACCCCCCCCCCGGTCTTCGCCGCCGCCTTCCGCCGGGGAGAGAGACACCCACCGATGCTCTCCGCCATGTTCGGCCAGGCCCCCTACCCCAAATCAAGCTCTTTTACATCCGGGGGGGGCCGGCGGAAATGGCGGAGAACAACGGGGGCGTCGCCACTCCTCGGTCTTCTAGCCGTCTTCTGCCGGGGGGGGGAAACACCCACCCATGCTCTCCGCCATGCTCGACTGTGCCCCCACCCCAAAATGAAGCTCTTTTACATCCGGGGGGGGGCGGCCGAAAACAGCGGAGAACAACGGGGGTGTCGCCCCACCTCGGGCTCCTCCGCTTCTGCCTGGCTCCTCCCAGGGCTTCTTTCGCCGTCTTCCGCCGGAGGGCGCCACTCTCCGGGCTTCTCGACGTTGTCTTCCGCCGCGGGGGCCAGGCCTTCTTCTTTGCCGCCCCCTTCGAATTTTTCGGCCTGGACGGGGGTCGTACATCCCATCCAGGACTTGGACGTGGCGGGCTTCTCGTCCCCGTCTTCTGCCGCTGCCCCCTTCACCACGAAGCTCCGTGCTTGTTTGATGAGGGCAGCGGGCTTCCGTCGTCTTCTCCGGGGCGAGGGTCGTACATCCCACCCCGGATTTCGTCGCCGTCTTCTGCCGCTGCCCCCTTCACCACGAAGCTCCGTGCTTGTTTGATGAGGGCAGCGGGCTTCCGTCGCAGTCTTCCGCCGCGGGGTGACACTCGCGGGCTTCTTCTTCCATTTGATGTTGACACGGCGAGGTCCGGCGCTGAAATGCCTTCTGAGCGGCGGGCAAGGACTTATATTGGCATTGGGCGTGGGCGTGGTTATGCCAACATGTGACCTTAACCCATGTGACAGTGATGTCACGTCACATCACTGTCACATGGGTTAAGGTCACATGTTGGCATAACCACGCCCACGCCCAATGCCAATATAAGTCCTTGCCCGCCGCTCAGAAGGCATTTCAGCGCCGGACCTCGCCGTGTCAACATCGAATGGAAGAAGAAGCCCGCGAGTGTCACCCCGCGGCGGAAGACTGCGACGGAAGCCCGCTGCCCTCATCAAACAAGCACGGAGCTTCGTGGTGAAGGGGGCAGCGGCAGAAGACGGCGACGAAATCCGGGGTGGGATGTACGACCCTCGCCCCGGAGAAGACGACGGAAGCCCGCTGCCCTCATCAAACAAGCACGGAGCTTCGTGGTGAAGGGGGCAGCGGCAGAAGACGGCGACGAGAAGCCCGCCACGTCCAAGTCCTGGATGGGATGTACGACCCCCGTCCAGGCCGAAAAAATCGAGGGGGGCGGCAAAGAAGAAGGCCTGGCCCCCGCGGCGGAAGACAACGTCGAGAAGCCCGGAGAGTGGCGCCCTCCGGCGGAAGACGGCAAAAGAAGCCCTGGCCCCTAGTAGGAGCCAGGCAGAACCCGGCGACGAAATCCGGGGTGGGATGTACGACCCTCGCCCCGGAGAAGACGACGGAAGCCCGCTGCCCTCATCAAACAAGCACGGAGCTTCGTGGTGAAGGGGGCAGCGGCAGAAGACAGCGACGAGAAGCCCGCCACGTCCAAGTCCTGGATGGGATGTACGACCCCCGTCCAGGCAGAAGAATTTGAAGGGGGCGGCGGAAGACCCTCAAAAGTGAAAACGTTCACCAGGTGAATGGGTAGGGGTACGATGTACCCCATACTCATTCACATAGGGTGGGGGCCCGAAATCTGGGGGCCACCTTATTAAACGGGGCTCCCAGATTCTGATTGGCTCCCGCCCGCATACCCCGACAACCAATGGCTAGGGTTGTCGGGAAGAGGCTCTTGTCCCGATCGACATGGGGACAAGAGTGCTTTGGGGTGGGGGGGCAGCGCCCCCCTCCCCCAAAGCACACACTCCCCCATGTCGAGGGCATGTGGTCTGGTACGGCTCAGGAGGGGGGGGGCCGCTCGCTCGTCCCCACCCCCATTCCTGTCCGGCCAGACTGCATGCCTAGGATGAGGGCTTGGTACGGATCTGGGGGGGAACCCCACGCCGATTTTGGCGTGGGTTAACCCCTCACGTTCCGGACCAAGCCGGAGAGCCTATTGTACCCCTGGGGGGGAAGCCGCGCCGGTTTCACATTTGAAATTTGGCGCGGAGTTCCCCTTCAGTGTCAGCGCAGCCCGAGAACAGCTCGGAGCTTGCCGTGCGCCGCTCCAGGCAGTGCAAACACTGCTACGCCGCCTGGTATTTACCAAGGATTTCCCGGCGTACTGAAGAGGCGCGCGGTAAGCTCCGATTGTTCCCTCTGCGCATGCCCAGTATGCAAGTGAACCTTCCGAGGTTCTAGCGTACTTTGCAAGGGCACGGGGATCGGGTCCCAAAAGTCACTTTCCCTTTCAAATCGGCCCGCCACACAAGTTTAAACACATGTCACTACACTTCCCCTGCATCACCCCCCTCCCTCCCCTCATAAACTCCCGCCCGAATCCCCGATGTTTACATTACTAAATGCCGCACGCCAGCTCTGTACTGGCGTGCTGTGCGCCCTCTTCTGGGCGCATTAGGCACTTTAGTAAATGAGGAAACACGCTGCACTGGCAGCGTGTTTCTTTGGTAAATGTCAAAAACAGGTTTACTCCTGCTTGTGCACCATGAGTCTTGGCGCACAGGCTTGGTAAATCAGCCCCATTGTGAATAAAATATAACACAGACTCAGATAAAAAAAAAAAAAGGTTTTAACCCTCCACAGGTTGGTTTATGAAAAAATAATAATAACAATTCAATTGGAGTTGAGTTTTAATCTAGCTAAGGCAGTCATTTTATTTTATTCAATTACTTAAGCAATCATTTTGCTCTATTAATTTACAATTTCGAACATAAATAATTACTGTTTTGTCTAGAATGGTGATGACCTTATAAAGCAAACAAAATGCCTATCTGTGTCACAGTGATGCATAATATTCCAGTTGGGATTGAAATATCACATCTTCCATTAGATCCGTGCGGTTAATTAATGTTATTCATATTTTTATTTTTGCTTCTGCATGATATTGTGACAGGAAGAATCTGATGTTAGAGCTAATTTGCATTTAGACATTGGTTTGGTGTAATAGAAAAACAAACTATTTGCTATGCAATGCGAAAATTAGGATATGTTTTGTTGTGAAAATAAAGGCAAAAATCTATAGAGAACTTTTGCGCCTGACTGCACCTAGAAATCACTAGCTACGCACATGGCCTTGCAGATGCAAGCTGTGGAATGGAACAAGGACTTTTCCATAGTTTTGAAAGCTTACTTTGAGGTAGGACAAGCGGTTCAGTGATATGAGCCAGAGATTTATTGTAGAGCTGGGGCTTATAAATTGGGAGCGACCAGCAGATGTGGTACAGCACCTGGGAGACTCTCAAAGGAGCAGAACATGAAAACGTAGAGAACCGTAATAAAACCGACTGAGAGTCTAGAAAAGCAAAGAGTAGACCTTGGGGAAATGTAATATTTTCTTAACAAAGCTTGAGAAAACTGCACCCCTGGAACGTGTCTTCCCTTTTTCAAATTCAGTGCATGTTAAATGATATGATTAAGTTACCATATCTTGAAAATGAAATCTGAGGACACCCTGCTGACCACATCCTCATTAGTAACATCGACAAAATGACACTTCATTTGTAGCCACAGCCACAAATTATAGTAACAGTGAGAGGGGCTAAACAGGTATGGTAAAATAAAACCTGAGCCTACAGAATGCAGGGGTCATGAAGGAATAAGTTAAGAGTGTGCAAAGCACAGAGAGCAGATGTCCGGAGTAAGTAATGCAAGGAAAGAAGGAGTCAAGAGAAAGTAACACATGGAAACGAGAGGTCAGGAGTATGTAACTCACAGAGAGCAGGGGCGAGGAGTAAGTAACGCACAGTGTGGAGGGTCGGGTGTATGTTATGAATTCTAGTTATGTATCTATTAACCAATATATATACAGTATATATTCAAATGTATTAAAAAAAAAAATTGGGAAGAGTGCACTGTTGATGTTGTTGTACACCTTGGCCCAGAATAATGTGCGTTCTGTACAAAAGAATTTTCAGAATTTTGGCCAGGATCTTTAACAGTTAGTGTGTACTGTTACATTTTCAGAGGTCTGTGCATTTTGGACAACAAGAGAAAGTACTTTGTATAGCAGAGTTCAATGTTTGGTTAAGGAATTGTTGCAAAGCTGAGTTTTTTGTTATGTTAGTCATGATGCAGACTCAATGAACTACACTGTCTTTTTTTTGTCAACACCTTTCTATGTATTGAATTGTATTGTAACTGTACTGTCTGTACTGTAAAGTGCTGCACAAACTGTGTTGATACTATACAGTATAAATCCTTTATTGCAATAATAGTATTACAGTTTGCCATACAGTAGCTTTATTTCAAAGCATTTTGACTTTATTTAGTTTTGTTATGTAGCGCCCCCTTTACTTTCAGTGCGGGCACTAGTCTAAATTTAGCAAGAATGGGAGAGTTACCTTGCTCCCATCCACACAATTGTTAAGATGGTGACCCCTGTTATTTCAGAAGCATCCTCTGGGTCAGTCTGCATTCTAGGGATGTGTCATCATCCCTGTCAGCAGTTGACGGCAGAGGGGGTTCTGACAGAGCAAGCTTTCCCCAGCAGCCAATTGGAGGAGTTTTCCCTCGCGGGGCATGCTGGGAGGGATATATCTGTGACAGGTGTCATGTGCTCAAGGCAGTTCTGCAGGGTCCCGGTTCCAGGTGCGTCATCCAACTTCAGGGTGCTCGCATCCATGGACCCCGCCAGCGTGGCCCACCTGGCCAAATCCACAGGCTATGCTGGACCTCAACCGGAGGTCAAAGGGGAAACCAGTACTCTACTGGGTTCCCAGTTCTTTTGAGGAGATCCCAGGCTGGGTGTCGTCCGATTGGGGAGTCGGCTTGAAGAGAACCCAGAGGCAGGTTGTCCAACAGGGCCTGAACGAACCAATCAAGGATCTGGTGACCGGGATGCTGACAGGTACACTTTGCAATCACCCGGTAAACTATGCTTAAGGAGATTTACTGGGAGGATTCGCTCAGTTCACCCATCCAACTTACTAGAGAAACTGGCCGGTTACAAGGGCCTTAGAGCCAGATCTGAGACAGAGAGATCTGTTCCTCCCAGCGATCCGAAGTGATACCTCGGCTGCCAGGTTAGTGTGGGGAACCTGCCCATGGGCACTTTACACACTCCACTCGGGAGTGTAAACGAATTCAACTATTGCTATTGTTGAAGGCAGGCCTGCCCTGTTCACATCCAGGCCTGATACCACAAGGTTCTCTTATCCTTCCTTTATCAGCTTTCCTTTCCCTAAACTGAAAATGATGTTTGCCTTGTTGGCTGCTAAATAAAAAAGGCATTGAAGGAAACTTTATTTACTAGACATTCGCTCATTGCTCCGCCACTGGTATTTCACCCCTAGACATCACCAGGGTAACTTGGTGTGCAAATCCCAGTTTTTAACCAGCAGCCCCTTCGGGGGTAGTGCTACAGTTATTTTTCTGAAGCTTTCACTTGGTAATGTAACATTGTGGGTCCCGTCCATTTCTTACTGTAATCTCATCTACGCAGCAGGTATATTTCTATTAAAGGGGTTGTAAAGGAATGAATTTAACCTCAGTGCAGTCCTCCTTCACTTACCTCATCCTTCGATTTTGCTTTTAAATGTCCTTATTTCTTCTGAGAAATGCTCACTTCCTGTTCTTCTGTCTGTAACTCACCACCGTGATGCAAGGCTTTCTCCCTGGTGTGGCAAAAGCCTCTTGAAGGGGAAGGGGGGGAGCAGGCAAATTTAGGACACACTGTACTTTGCAGATAGAGAAAGGAGCTGTGTGTTAGTGGGCGTCATGACACTCCTGCTAGCCCCCTCCCCCTCAAGAGGCTTTCTCCACACCAGGAAGAATGCCTTGCATTACGGTGATGAGTTACAGACGGAATAACAGGAAGTGAGGATTTCCCAGAAGAAATAAGGACATTTAAAAGCAAAATCAAAGGATGAGGTAAATGATGGAGGACTGTACTAAGGTAAAGGAAGCTATTTAGGGGGGGGGGGGGATCCTTTACAACCCCTTTAACATTTGAGGTGAGACTCTCAGAAAAAATCTTAACAATAACATTTTAGACCATACTATTAAAATAAAAAGATTTTTAATAATGTGAGTGTTATAATAAAATATATTAAACATTTATGTGTTTAAAAAAAAACATATTTTTCATGCCCTGATATTTGTAGAACACATCTATTTTCAAATGAACTAAACCAATTGTCTGTAGCTATATTAAATCCTCATGAAGTAATCAATTTCCTCAGCACAACTGTACCAAACAGACTGTTAACAGTACCCAGGAGTAAAATGAGGAAATTCCTCCCGCAAAGTAGGTAATCGCTTTGACTGTGCTCTTTGGTAAGTGTTCTCTAAGGTAAAAAGGAGAAAGCATTTTCGTTACATATAGGAAAGAAAATCAGAATTTAACCTTTATCTTGAACAGTTAAAAGTTTAGCTACTACTATTAATTTTCATCATTGCAAATTGTTTTCAATAAAAAATACTATTTTGGATGTACTGCTCATAAGGCTATGGGTAATTTCTCTTCCCAATTATTCAGGGTTCCTCATCACTGTAGAAGCTGACATTGTATTGTGCAAACACAAGAAGAAATGTTCCCATGTACATACAAAACAGGTATTTCTAGTTCTACTAGAGCAGGGGTCTCCAAACTGCGGCCCGAAGGTTAGATGTGGCCCTTTGCTTGCCTTTATCTGGCCCTTGGGTCACAATTCCTTCCACTAATATGAAGCAATTGTCCTCCCACTGACACCAACAATGGGGCACTATATCCTCTGGCCCTCCTAAAAAAAATTGGAGATCCCTGTAGGAATAGACCTAAACCCAACATGTAATATTTGTGTATATATCTACTTAGCTAAATCTAATGAAATAATGATAGTTATATTTTCCCTTAGGCTTTAAAGTACATAGTCAAGTGTCAAGAGTCAGTAGCAAAATGTATATAGGCAACAATGACAGGGAAGCTTTGCTCTCTGGTACAGTTTGGCTTATTCAGCCGATCATAAATACATTATATTGCCAAACACCTGCCTTTACACGCACATGAACTTTAATGGCATCCCAGTCTTAGTCCATAGGGTTCACATTGAGTTGACCCACCCTTGGCAGTTATAACAGCTTTAACTCTTATGAGAAGGCTGTCCACAACGTTTAGGAGTGTGTCTATGGGAATGTCTGCCCATTCTTCCAGAAGCACATTTCTGAGGCCAGCCACTGATGTCGGATGAGAAGGCCTGGCTCATAGTCTCGGCTCTAATTCATCGCAAAGGTGTTCTATCGGGTTGAGGTCCAATCATTTGGTGGAGGGGAGATTATGGTGTGGGGTTGTTTTTCATAGGTTGGGCTTGGCCCCTTAGCTCCAGTGAAGGGGACTCTTAAGGTATCAGCATACCAAGACATTTTGGACAATTTCATCCTCCTAACTTTGTGGAAACAGTTTGGGGATGGCCCTTCTCAAAATAATTGCATTTCAGGTTTGTGATTATCCTGTAATTTGTAATTAAACTCACCTGTATCAATTAGAAGGTTCTGACAATATAGAAATAAATCACACCCGCATATAGTTAAAATGGTGAAAAATGTATGTGTTATGTGTCTCTGTGTGCAACACGGAGCATGGAGAAGAGAAAGAACAAAAAATAATTGTCAGAGCATCTGAGAACATCAATTTTGGAAAAGCATGGACAATCTCAAGGTTTCAAGTCCATCTTCAGAAATCTTCATGTTCCTGTGTCCACTGTGCGCATCATTGTCAAGAAGTTTTACAGCCCATGGCACTGTAGCTAATCTCCATGGACATTTATAAAAGAGAAACATTTATCAAAGATTGCAACGAAGGATTGTTCGAATGGTGGAATGGCTGGAGCAGTTGGCGAAAGAAGAGTGGTCCACAATTTCAGTAGAGAGGTGTAAGAAACTCATTGATGGTTACTGGAAGCGATTGTTTTCAGTTATTTTTTCCAAAGGGTGTGCTACCAAATATTAAATTGAGGGTGCCAATAATTTTGTACAGTCAATCTTTGGAGTTCTGCATGGAATGTGGCAGATTTGGCTATTGTGTCATACCAACAAAAACAAAAGAAATAAACATGAGAATGCCTAAACATTTGTAATTGCAATAATTTTCAGGGCGAATTGGTGCATTATCTGACAGAAATGCAGGGGTGCCAACAATATTTTTTGCCATGACTGTAGAAAATACCATGGCTCCTTTCATGCAGAAAATTGCAGAGCTGCAAGAGTTTGGTGTTTCCAACCAAGAAGAATTTTACAAAGTGGAATGTGTAGTAGAGGGGCAACAGGTGGAAATCCGTGCTCTGTTGAGATGATTGCTGGACTTATGTTCCCAAGATATTGCTAATGCACGTATGCCTCTACCACTCACGTTCAATAGAGACCACCGCCACTACAGAGGTTTCCTTAACCTCTCTGGCAGTATGATTCTTTCTGATTTTAGGTGCTGAAAGCGGTACCATTATTTGCAAGGACATTTGGCGTTTTATATTGTAGGCTTGTAATTCTTAGGAATAACTCACTTAAATCTGACCAAACAAGAGTCTAAGGCCGCGTACACACGATCAAATCTATCTGCTGGAAACGGTCGGCCTGACCGTCCCAGCAGACAGATTCAATCGTGTGTACGGGCAAGCCGACGGATTTGGCCAGCCGACAGATTTGAAAGCATGCTTTCAAATCTGTCGGCTGGGAACCCGTCCGCCCGACGGGTCTGCTGGTTAGTACGCTAACCAGCAGACATGTCTTCTTGCACACGCGTCGAATGGTTTTGACTCGGGGTTACCGATCGCAGCATAAAAATCTAACCCCGAGTCAGACTCGGGAATACCGCCAGGGAGGTTAACCAATGTCACATTTATTTCCAAATGAAACCTGCTGCATTCACTCCTGGGAAACACAAGGTATTGTTTGTTATCAACAGTACAAACAAATGGCCACTTCCCCTTACCTATAACTGGCCTTTGCATCAAGCAGCACATGGAAGGACAATGCATGCAAAACAAAACCAAAGAAATTCCCAGCTCAATTTATCGCCCAGCCTGCAACCAACCAAATTATCCTGTTTAACAGTATACATTGAAAGCAGGGGTTTAGCTTGCACACATTTGCAAATACATGCGTAAGCTACAGAGCCCCGTCAAGGCACCCCAGTATTTTCTGTAGTCCTAACTCTAAATTTTGAGTGCCTCCACAGTGGAAGCACATGCATTATAATGGATGGGCAGAGGGCAGGTGATCCTTTAACCTCCCTCTGATTCTGTCAGATTTTTGAAGCTCAAAGCGGTACATTGTTTTGAATGGAAATTTGGCATTTTATATTGTAGGCTTTAAATCTGTCTGAACCAGAGTCTAGCAGACATCCAATATGAAACACAAAATCATAAATCATAATCTAATAAATAACTATAAATAATTATAAAAAATAATAATATAATAATGATATAAATTATTCAATAACGTAATCAAATCAAAAACACAGAAATTTGCTCAGTTGCAGAATTGTCGCTGACATTACTTTCAGTGTTTGATGACAAATTTCCCCACGAATCACTATCGCTCAGTGTTCTAATTTACTATCGCTGTTTTTGAGCTGGTCTAAAACCGCTTTTGACATAAAGGGACACTTTTTGGTTGCTATGGACAATCTCAGGTTTCCAGGCACAAAGAACAGTATATATAATATAAAAGTGCATGCAGGGCACTGGACAAAGCACTAGGGACAAAAGGGATGTGAAATGATTTGATACAGTAATGTAATCTGCAAGATTACAATGTATTGTATGTGTTATGTATTTTTCACTTTTTTTTTAATTTGCCGCCGCCCTTTGCCCCCATGCATCGCGGTGCTGACAGGGAAAGGAGCCCGCCACAGTGATAAACCAGGCGGAGGACACAGCCCGCGGACACAGCAGGGGGACATTGCAGAATCCTGGGGACAAAGTTAGTAACTTTACCAGGATACTGCAATGCAATCCCCAGTGTGGCTTGGGGTTACTGCTTTTGGTAATGAAATTTGGCCCAAGCCACGCTCGGGAATACCACTAGGGAGGTTAAGGCACATGGGCGTATCTAACACCCAGCATTTAGCACCATGGCAGCAAAGGTGTCCAGTGTATCTTCTCGCCAATATTTTAATAGTACAAACAAATCGCTACTGCCTTCACCTATAACTGCCATTTGCAGCAAGGAGCACATGGAGGGGCAATGCATGCAAAACAAAAACAAAAAACAATTCCCAGCTCAACTTACCAACCGGCCTGCAACCAATCAAATTATCCTGCCTAACAGTACGGGTTATAAATCCTCTGATAGAGAAAGCCCTAGCTTGGGCCTCCCCTTATGTAGAACAAGACAGTGACACTTTGAATAATTTTGAGACTTTTGTAACTGCGATGAATCAGGGTTTTGATGATCGCGATAGCAGAAAAGTGACCAGGTGCCTCTAGTACCATGCGTTCATACTGTTTTATAACATACATAAAAACAAACTGTTTCATTACTCTCACGTCACTATAATAGAACAACTTTTTATGTTCAGATTGCTTTAAAACAAGAATAGAAATAATGGTGCTCTGTGGTAAAGTGAAAGGCAGTGAAGTTGTAGTCAACTGAAATGATTTATAGAAGTGACCTGTTGCTATCTAAATCTACTCTCAGGTATTTTCTGTCTGCTGTGTTTGATGACTCAATAAATCTGTGGATTCATTGTCCATGGTTATTTTTTGCTGCTTAGCAAACATTACTTTTTTGTAGTTCATGTTGATATTCTAGCAGCTCAACAACCTGCTTATTGCTGGCCTATTTTAAACGACTGCACCGACTGCTAATGCTATTAAAAGTTATGTTTGATTATAGTAACTGTTTTGGCTTTAAGCATTGTCAAAGTGATGCAAATCAGGATACTAACATTTGCATAATGGCTATGTTTCCTTTTGCAATGATTCTGATTAAATCACGAAAGCCAAGTTTATGCAGTAGTTTCATCTATAATAAAAGAGAATGGGCATCTTGTTTTTTTTATTGTAAACGCAAAGTTTTGTTTGGAAAAAAATTGCTTTATCATTTTAAAGCTGTATTCCAGGCTAAACAAATAGGGCCGGATTCAGAACGTATTTACGTCAGCGATGCGCTGCGTAAATACTAAGAATAGCCGGCGTATCTTTTTTTGCTATTCAGAAAAGAAGATACGCCGGAATTCTACTAATATACGAGCAGCGTAATTCTGTTACACCGTTGTATATTAGTTACAGCTTTTACACTGGCCGCTAGGTGGTGCTTCTGTCTTTTTACGCGTCGAATATGTAAATGAGGGATTTACAGGGATTCCCAAACGTACTTGCGGCCGGCCGTCGTAGTTTACGCCGTCTGCGTTAGCGTTATAGCGGCGTAAGGTTACACCTGCTATAGGAGGCGTAGCCAATGTTAAGTATGGATGTCGGGACAGCGTTGAATTGTACGTTGGTTACGTTGTTTGCGTAAATCGTTCAGGAATGGGGCTCGACGTTAGTTACGTTCACGTCGTTTACATTGACAAAAAGCGACGTGATTTTGCGCATGCGCACTGGGAACGTCCACGGACGGCGTATGCGCCGTCCAAAAAAAACGTCAATTACATGGGGTCATGATTCATTTACATGAATCATGCCCCCACTTCACAAATTAGAATTGCGTGGCCGTACGCCATGCACTTTACGCTATGCTGCCGCATATTATGGAGCAAGTGCTTTCTGAATAAGGCACTTGTCCATAATATTTGCAGCGGCGTAGCATAAACACCATACGCTACGCCCAGGCATGGACTGGCCATAGGGACTACAGGGAGTTTCCCGGTGGGCCGATGGCTCAGTGGGCCGTTTTCAATGACAGCCTGTCAAAGTATTGGCTGTGCAGCTCTCCCCCCCTTAATGTAGTGATGTGAGAAGAATGAGGAAAATACAGAGGAGAATAAGTGAAATAATAAAAGAGGTGAGTGAGGACTCCTTATGTTATGCTACTTATGTTTTTTTTGCACAATTGCGTATAGTTTATATACTGTTTTTGTTCTTGTTTGCAAACATAAAGTGGGCCGGTCTGGATAAAGTCCAGGGCCAAATTTTGGTCTCAGTCCATCCCTGGCTACGCCGCCGGAAAGATACATGAAATATATCTGAATCCGGCCCATAGCGTTCAAATAAAATATATGAGCTCCTTGTAATAAAGCCTAGTCACTGCTGCGCTCTCTTCTTATGCAGGTTAATGGTCTTGTCTTTGCCCCCTCTTGTAGTTTTATGTAAGGAGCCTGTTGTGTGAAGCTACTGTGTCCCTCCAACAGCTCTGCTTAAGCCATGTGTAGTCCAGTGATGATGTCACTTCAAAGTAATATTGGGGTGTGCAACAGCATCTGTTGCACACAAAGTCAATTTATATCTTTTGTGGTTATAGAGCACTATATTGAAATTAAATTGTCTGTGCCAGAGAAATATGCAGGAGTTATGATTGAAACGGATGGGCCCAAATTAAATTAAGATGGCGAAAATATCAGATCTCGGGAGGGGAGGAGGGGGGAAGGGAATGGGAAGGAATGGTTAAATAAAAGATAGGATGTATGTAAGATTTTAAATTGTATATGTATTACGTATTGTATGGGGAAACATTCCCTAATAAAATAAAGTTGAAATAAAATAAAAAAGAATGCAGAACATCACATGTTTATTTACCAAAGGCTAACACTTTGGTACCAAAACCTAGCAAACAATGCATGCTTTTGCTTGCCCTCAGTGCATTAAAACTGTATTGTAGTTATGAGATGTGCAGTGGGAGAAGAAGTAAGGAGATATAAAGAAGGGGGAAAGACAAAATAGCAGATAGTTAACTGATGTAGAAGAAGACTCGGGTTAACTAGGCATCAGGGGATGGAAATTGGAAGAAATATATAATGTAGAAGGGGCTAAACTTGTGAAGGAGATCAGAACCCTTGAATAGAAAAAAACATGCAAATTAGTTTATAACTTTGGTAAAAATGTTTTAGGTTTGAAAGGAGTTGGAAGGGGTCCAATCCTCAATAAAGATTTTATTGCTATCTGCACTTTTTGACCCAAAAGATACAACATGAAGTGGAAAGTTTCCCAAAATGAGAATATTTTGACAGTTGTCACTAGAACAAATGTCTTTATGAAAACATATCCCCTCGGCTCCTGAAAGAGAAGTTGAAGAGACATTGTTAGTTTGCTTTTTATAGTAGTCAAATGACAACTCGCAAAGTCCTTATATCTGTGCAAGGTGGGAAATCTGTGTGGTACAGGGCTCAAGTCCTGTGGGAACGGCGTCCCTGCACTTTTTTTACAGCAGGAACGCAGTTCCCTTTGCAGGACTAGAGCAGCCGAGAGCAGCCAAGCTACCCAAGCCAATCCTTCACTAAGCGGTGATGCCCAGCTCGAGTCACTGTCAGGGGCAGGCGAACCTTAGTAATCCTTTATGTTACTGGCCGCTTCCTGTATATGGATTCATTGAGTAGTGTGCATGTATTCCGTCACTTCCTCGATGCCGCAATGTCTCCTGGGAGCTTTTGTCATTGTTCCCAGGAGACATTGCGGAGGTCTGCCGCAAGTTATTGCGGGATTTAGAAAGAACTTGCTTAAAGTTATTTCTAAATCCCACGATAACTTGCGGCAGACCTCCATAATGTCTCCTGGGAACAATGACAAAAGCTCCCAGGAGGGAGTGACGGAATACCCGCACACTACTCGATGAATCCATATACAGGAAGCGGCCAGTAACAAAGGATTACAAAGGTACAGTGGATCGAAAAACAAACAAACAAACATGCGGTTTAGTAATTATGCATATGAGCGTATCATTTTTTATTTTTTTTTGGTAGGGGAGTGGATCTTGGGTGGGAGTTCCCACACTTTTTCCTCAGGACTTGACCCCTGGTGTGGTAACAACCAGCATCAGCGCATCACTGTCACAAAGGTACTAGACCCCCTGGGAAGCCAAGTTATAAAGAATATAAACACTGGAAAAGACTATGTTTGCACTGAACACCTCCAAGGTTGTGGCCCTTGATTACACTTGAAAATGAAACAGCTGATAGCAGGCAGGGTGCTACAAACGTGACAGGTGGGACCATGGTCAGGAAGACCATGGTCAGGTAGAGGTTATAAACTGGTATCAGAACTAGAAAAAATACCTAGAAAACACACTCATAGAGACACTCCCAACTGCAAGTTTAGAAAAGTGTTTCCGAACAGGACTTCAGAAGAAGCATCCAGCTGTACTTCTTCCTAGGAACCAGCAGGGGTTATGTGAAAATATCTGAACATGTGGACTGAAAGAGACCTAGAGCCATTAGGAAGAGCCTTCTTGCATTGTGTCCTGTGATCTTCCACAATTGTTATTCGGGTCCTTGAAGTTCAGGAGACTCTGCTTCCGGATTCATTATATATTATATGTGCTTTTAGCTTTGCTAGTATTTTTATAAACTTTTGCTTGGGATACTACACTAGGCTGGTGCACCCTTTTGTTGTTCTTTTTTGTTTAGGTTCATGGATTTCCCCTATCTGAAGAGGCCTGCGAGCCTTTACACTACAAAACTAATGCACAAGTCTTATACACAATACTCCATAAATCCATTTTTCATAGGACGTTTTTTAATAACTGTTCAGAAGCAAAATCTCCATATTATGTCCTACATTTACCCAGATGATTTATTATACCAATTATAAATTCGCAATGCAATGCTAGATGAATGGGCACAGGCTATCTCCAAAGTTTCTATGAAACAATGTAATGGAAGAAAGAGTATCAACTCATGCATTGTTCATTTTAAACAATGGGAAGCATAAAGTGACTACTTTTGATAATCACAGTGGTACATGAGCTGCTCAAGAATCTTTCTCCAAACTCAGTGTTGCTGGGAAGATGGCTTGTTGTAATGAGACTGATGTGATTCTGCCACCCTCTGCTGGACAAAGTGTTAAACTAGATTAAGGTTATATTTCTGCAGCGCCATTTCAGCCCTGCTCTACACTGACAAATCTGGACCTAGGTCCAGTGCTACGAGAAATCCCTGCTGCTTTCCCACCGGCTTTACAGCCAACATATACAACAATGGTCTAGTTACAATTTAAAAGTATCCTTCATGAATTGTGAGTTATGATGCAATGGCAAAGTTGTTTGCAATTACTGAAGGTCCCAGGCACCCAAAAGGGCAGTTCTAGGTATAATAGACATACCAGGTACCTGTGTGTGTGTGTGTGTGTGTGTGTGTGTGCGTATATATATATATATATATATATATATATATATATATATATATATATATATATATATATATATACAGGTCATTCTCAAAAAAATTGCATATTGTGATAAAGTTCATTATTTTCTGTAATGTACTGATAAACATTAAACTTTCATATATTTTAGATTCATTACACACAACTGAAGTAGTTCAAGCCTTTTTTTTGTTTTAATATTGATGATTTTGGCATACAGCTCATGAAAACCCCAAATTCCTATCTCAAAAAATTAGCATATTTCATCCGACCAATAAAAGAAAAGTGTTTTTAATTTAAAAAAAAGTCAACCTTCAAAAAATTCTGTTCAGTTATGCACTCAATACTTGGTCGGGAATCCTTTTGCAGAAATGACTTCTTCAATGCGGCGTGGCATGGAGGCAATCAGCCTGTGGCACTGCTGAGGTGTTATGGAGGCCCAGGATGCTTCGGTAGCGGCCTTAAGCTCATCCAGAGTGTTGGGTCTTGCGTCTCTCAACTTTCTCTTCCCAATATCCCACAGATTCTCTATGGGGTTCAGGTCAGGAGAGTTGGCAGGCCAATTGAGCACAGGAATACAATGGTCAGTAAACCATTTACCGGTGGTTTTGGCACTGTGAGCAGGTGCCAGGTCGTGTTGAAAAATGAAATCTTCATCTCCATAAAGCTTTTCAGCAGATGGAAGCATGAAGTGCTCCAAAATCTCCTGATAGCTAGCTGCATTCACCCTCCTTTTAATAAAACACAGTGGACCAACACCAGCAGCTGACATGGAACCCCAGACCATCACTGACTGTGGGTACTTGACACTGGACTTCAGGCATTTTGGCATTTCCCTCTCCCCAGTCTTCCTCCAGACTCTGGCACCTTGATTACCGAATGACATGCAAAATTTGCTTTCATCCGAAAAAAGTACTTTGGACCACTGAGCAACAGTCCAGTGTTGCTTCTCTGTAGCCCAGGTCAGGCGCTTCTGCCGCTGTTTCTGGTTCAAAAGTGGCTTGACCTGGGGAATGCGGCACCTGTAGCCCATTTCCTGCACAAGCCTGTACACGGTGGCTCTGGATGTTTCTACTCCAGACTCAGTCCACTGCTTCCGCAGGTCCCCCAAGGTCTGGAATCAGTCCTTCTCCACAATCTTCCTCAGGGTCCGGTCACCTCTTCTCGTTGTGCAGCGTTTTCTGCCACACTTTTTCCTTCCCACAGACTTCCCACTGAGGTGCTTTGACACAGCACTCTGGGAACAGCCTATTCAGTTGTGTGTAATTAATCTAAAATATATGAAAGTCTAATGTTTATCAGTACATTACAGAAAATAATGAACCTTATCACAATATGCAAATTTTTTTAGAATGACCTGTATACACACACACACATATATATATATATATATATATATATATATATATATATATATATATATATATATATATGTGTGTACAAAATGTGGGGACCTCTAAATAATTGCCAGGAAAATTATTAGTATTCCATATCAACAGAGGAATTGCCTTTGAGCTGAAGATTAGAAGTACATGGGACCATTATTGGTTGTGGTATGGGGCCTCATTGCATATAGAAAATTGGCCCAGCCAGTGACCCAATCCTAAGATCTCTGTTGCAGAAAGTAAAAAAAAAAAAGGGATCTTGCACCCTGTAGTGGTTATCTGTATATCAGAGAATGAGTAACACCCTGCTTAAAGATAAAAACCCAACTTCTGTTCACTTTAAAATACTTCACTTGGCCCAGCTTGGTTAACACAAAATCTTACTATGCCAGAACTGTATGGTTGTTGTTGCTGCTGTAATACCCTGTAGTAGCATTTGCTACTCAGCATTTTCTGATTGTGCCTTCACCCACCTGCCTCTCCACATCAGTCAATAAGAGAACGCCCCATTATCGTTGGAAAAAATACAAGGCTATTCCTGAATGGTCTAGGTGCTGTGCAAGAATCTCTCTAGCAGCAGAGGGGAAGTCACTGGTACCCCTCCAGTGATACAACAGCACTTAATATATGTTATATTACTTTAAATTTAAAGCAGAATTGTGCCAAAGGCCAAAATGTGTTTAACATTTCAAACAGATTGGGGAAGGGTTAGCCCCTTTGCACATAAGCTGTCCAGAAGCAGCTTGCCTGGGAGGGACAGGTGACAGGTGTCTAACCGCATTGCAGGCAGCTCTTGTCAAAGACTATGGCAGGCTGCAGCTGGTTGAGGCTAAACACTGTACTGCGTGGTACTGACATTTAGGACCCTGTGTATTCAGAGATAAGGGTCCAGAATGCAAGCTGCCATAAGCTTTGACTGCAGCAGGGGTGGAAGCTGCACCTGTCCCTCCAAGGTGCACTAAAATGCTATGGGGGAATGTCATGCTCCTGGCTCGCTTTAACGTGCAAAGGGCCTTAGTAGAACCAGGTTTTTACTGCTGTTGGTACCTTTGCTGACTTTTTATCACTCCTGTTTCAATGGCCACATTTACTTGGACAGGTACTAATAATAAAGGCCCCAGCCAACACAATATGGCTGTGTGTACTTTTGTTACTTAGGAAATTTTGAATCCAGGTCTGCATTATATTAATGAAGTATATTGTAAAGTCCTATTCAATTTGTTTATTTCATCTACTGATAAAAAAAAAATCTGTAAAGCTGAATTCAACAATTCTTTTCACTAGAACCGAATGAAATGATCAATCCCAGCATAGATCATACCTCTATACCATGTTTCTCAGTTGTATGCAGATCCCCTGATATTCTGGGCTTAGTTGTGGCTTTGTGGAATGTGACACTCCACAGCCACTTCCTGCAGCACCTAGATTCTGTAACACTCCCCTTTCTTCACAGCTCTGATGGTGGGTGGGATTGAATACATCCTAATTAGCATTCAATTTCGCCCAGTCACACCTACAGGAATAGTCCAAATCTCCTAAGTCCCGCCTTACAGATCACAGCATTATTTAAGAAGGAAACCCCTTCATACACACATACAGAGCCTGTTCTGAAAGCTAGCTGTGCTGCCGCTCGGCAGGGTTGAATGGATCACAATTAGAATCCAATCCTACCCAGTTAAATATGCTGACCAGTATGAACAGGGGGAGTCCCACCCCTCAGATCCCACCCTTCCAGAGCCCTTCTCTCTGAGAACTGATTAATTTACATATGAAGAATACATCTTCATAATAACCTCCCATAGGCCTTTATCTGTAGTCTTGCAGAAAGCCATTATTATTTTGTATGCTGCAAGACAGGAATAACACAGGAGGAGACACATTTACACATTTCACCACCCACATGAAGGCCCAGAAACACCCACAGTGTCCCTAGGACCAAGCCAAATCAACTCCCAGAATTCCTGAAACTACAGAGGCTCAAAGGATCATGGGACATGTGGTATCAGGACTGGAAAAGAAAGAAAACAGGAAGTCAGAGAACTTTGAAATTCAGCCAGGAGGAGGAGTGACATCACAGAAACCTGCTTTATACAGATAAAGGATGTAAGGTACACACAAATGGACAGTGGGGTTGTGATTAATTTACATGCACAATGTATCTGTTGTTTTGGGGAAGAAAAGCTGGAGTTTTTATTAAAATATCTCCTACCCTATAGCAAGTAAACAAATTGACACATACATAAGAATACAAAAAGAAATTAAGACAGATAGGCGGCGTACACACGACCGAGGTTCTCGCTGGAAACCAGCGAGAACCTCGCTGGAAGCCGCATTCCAGCGAGAACCTCGGCCGTGTGTACGCTCCTGGCTCGCCCCGCCCGTCGGGAATCCCGTGGAGCGAAAAGAGAGCAGGCTCTCTTTTTGCTCGACGGCCCGGCTGGATGAATGGCTGGTTGCCATTCCCGACGGGCGGGTCGCCGATTTCGACGGCCGGCAGAGAACCTCGATGGGCGGATTGATGTGTTCTGCCCGTCGAGGTTCTCTGCCGTGTGTACGCAGCCTCAGATCTGCTTCTGCATAGATGTTATTCCCGTCTTCAGGCCAGTTCACATGGCGAATTCCTGTGCGATTAATTTTGAATAGGGATGAGCTTCGAGTTCGAGTAGAACTCATGTTCGACTCGAACATTGCCTGTTCGCCGAACAGCGAACTATTTGGGGTGTTCGCGGCAAGTTCGTGTGAACTTTAGAACCCTGTTAAAGTCTATGGGACTCGAACGTTTGAAATCTAAAGTGCTAATTTTAAAGGCTAATATGCAAGTTATTGTAATAAAAAGTGTTTGGGGACCCGGGTCCTGCCCCAGGGGACATGTATCAATGCAAAAAAAAAGTTTTAAAAACTGCAGTTTTTTTGGCCGTCATATTACTGCGGAGCGGTGGCACTGCTACGCGGGAGCACGTAGCTCTACGTCCTCCCTTTAGCAGCTTGTAGGGCGCGCGCGCCCCCGCGCGTCCCCCGAGTCCAGCGCACGTGCCCGGCGGGTACGATCGCCGCCGGGCACCTGCGATTACTCGTTACAGAGCGGGGAACGGGAGCTGTGTGTGTAAACACACAGCTCTCGTTCCTGTCAGCGGGGGAAACGCTGATTTTCTGCTCATACAATGTATGAACAGAAGATCAGTGATTTCCCCTAGTGAGGCCACCCCCCTACAGTTATAACACACCCAGGAACACACTTAACCCCTTCCCTGCCCCCTAGTGTTAACCCCTTCACTGCCAATGGCATTTTTATAGTAATACAATGCATTTTTATAGCATTGATCGCTATAAAAATGCCAATGGTCCCAAAAATGTGTCAAAAGTGTCCGAAGTGCCCGCCATAATATCGCAGTACCGAAAAAAAAACGCTAATCGCCGCCATTACTAGTAAAAAAAAAAATAATAATAAAAATGCCATAAAACTACCCCCTTTTTTGTAAACGCTATAAATTTTGCGCAAAACAATCAATAAACGCTAATTGCGATTTTTTTTTACGAAAAATATGTAGAAGAATACGTATCGGCCTAAACTGAGGAAAAAAAAAGTTTTTTTATATCTTTTTTGGGAATATTTATTATAGCAAAATGTAAAAAATATTGATTTTTTTTCAAAATAGTCGCTCTATTTTTGTTTATAGTGCAAAAAATAAAAACCGCAGAGATGATCAAATACCACCAAAAGAAAGCTCTATTTGTGGTAAAAAAAAGGACGCCAATTTTGTTTGGGAGCCACATCGCAGTTGTGTGTAATTAATCTAAAATATATGAAAGTCTAATGTTTATCAGTACATTACAGAAAATAATGAACCTTATCACAATATGCAATTTTTTTTAGAATGACCTGTATACACACACACACATATATATATATATATATATATATATATATATATATATATATATATATATGTATATATATATATGTACAAAATGTGGGGACCTCTAAATAATTGCCAGGAAAATTATTAGTATTCCATATCAACAGAGGAATTGCCTTTGAGCTGAAGATTAGAAGTACATGGGACCATTATTGGTTGTGGTATGGGGCCTCATTGCATATAGAAAATTGGCCCAGCCAGTGACCCAATCCTAAGATCTCTGTTGCAGAAAGTAAAAAAAAAAAAGGGATCTTGCACCCTGTAGTGGTTATCTGTATATCAGAGAATGAGTAACACCCTGCTTAAAGATAAAAACCCAACTTCTGTTCACTTTAAAATACTTCACTTGGCCCAGCTTGGTTAACACAAAATCTTACTATGCCAGAACTGTATGGTTGTTGTTGCTGCTGTAATACCCTGTAGTAGCATTTGCTACTCAGCATTTTCTGATTGTGCCTTCACCCACCTGCCTCTCCACATCAGTCAATAAGAGAACGCCCCATTATCGTTGGAAAAAATACAAGGCTATTCCTGAATGGTCTAGGTGCTGTGCAAGAATCTCTCTAGCAGCAGAGGGGAAGTCACTGGTACCCCTCCAGTGATACAACAGCACTTAATATATGTTATATTACTTTAAATTTAAAGCAGAATTGTGCCAAAGGCCAAAATGTGTTTAACATTTCAAACAGATTGGGGAAGGGTTAGCCCCTTTGCACATAAGCTGTCCAGAAGCAGCTTGCCTGGGAGGGACAGGTGACAGGTGTCTAACCGCATTGCAGGCAGCTCTTGTCAAAGACTATGGCAGGCTGCAGCTGGTTGAGGCTAAACACTGTACTGCGTGGTACTGACATTTAGGACCCTGTGTATTCAGAGATAAGGGTCCAGAATGCAAGCTGCCATAAGCTTTGACTGCAGCAGGGGTGGAAGCTGCACCTGTCCCTCCAAGGTGCACTAAAATGCTATGGGGGAATGTCATGCTCCTGGCTCGCTTTAACGTGCAAAGGGCCTTAGTAGAACCAGGTTTTTATTGCTGTTGGTACCTTTGCTGACTTTTTATCACTCCTGTTTCAATGGCCACCTTTACTTGGACAGGTACTAATAATAAAGGCCCCAGCCAACACAATATGGCTGTGTGTACTTTTGTTACTTAGGAAATTTTGAATCTAGGTCTGCATTATATTAATGAAGTATATTGTAAAGTCCTATTCAATTTGTTTATTTCATCTACTGATAAAAAAAAAATCTGTAAAGCTGAATTCAACAATTCTTTTCACTAGAACCGAATGAAATGATCAATCCCAGCATAGATCATACCTCTATACCATGTTTCTCAGTTGTATGCAGATCCCCTGATATTCTGGGCTTAGTTGTGGCTTTGTGGAATGTGACACTCCACAGCCACTTCCTGCAGCACCTAGATTCTGTAACACTCCCCTTTCTTCACAGCTCTGATGGTGGGTGGGATTGAATACATCCTAATTAGCATTCAATTTCGCCCAGTCACACCTACAGGAATAGTCCAAATCTCCTAAGTCCCGCCTTACAGATCACAGCATTATTTAAGAAGGAAACCCCTTCATACACACATACAGAGCCTGTTCTGAAAGCTAGCTGTGCTGCCGCTCGGCAGGGTTGAATGGATCACAATTAGAATCCAATCCTACCCAGTTAAATATGCTGACCAGTATGAACAGGGGGAGTCCCACCCCTCAGATCCCACCCTTCCAGAGCCCTTCTCTCTGAGAACTGATTAATTTACATATGAAGAATACATCTTCATAATAACCTCCCATAGGCCTTTATCTGTAGTCTTGCAGAAAGCCATTATTATTTTGTATGCTGCAAGACAGGAATAACACAGGAGGAGACACATTTACACATTTCACCACCCACATGAAGGCCCAGAAACACCCACAGTGTCCCTAGGACCAAGCCAAATCAACTCCCAGAATTCCTGAAACTACAGAGGCTCAAAGGATCATGGGACATGTGGTATCAGGACTGGAAAAGAAAGAAAACAGGAAGTCAGAGAACTTTGAAATTCAGCCAGGAGGAGGAGTGACATCACAGAAACCTGCTTTATACAGATAAAGGATGTAAGGTACACACAAATGGACAGTGGGGTTGTGATTAATTTACATGCACAATGTATCTGTTGTTTTGGGGAAGAAAAGCTGGAGTTTTTATTAAAATATCTCCTACCCTATAGCAAGTAAACAAATTGACACATACATAAGAATACAAAAAGAAATTAAGACAGATAGGCGGCGTACACACGACCGAGGTTCTCGCTGAAAACCAGCGAGAACCTCGCTGGAAGCCGCATTCCAGCGAGAACCTCGGCCGTGTGTACGCTCCTGACTCGCCCCGCCCGTCGGGAATCCCGTGGAGCGAAAAGAGAGCAGGCTCTCTTTTTGCTCGACGGCCCGGCTGGATGAATGGCTGGTTGCCATTCCCGACGGGCGGGTCGCCGATTTCGACGGCCGGCAGAGAACCTCGATGGGCGGATTGATGTGTTCTGCCCGTCGAGGTTCTCTGCCGTGTGTACGCAGCCTCAGATCTGCTTCTGCATAGATGTTATTCCCGTCTTCAGGCCAGTTCACATGGCGAATTCCTGTGCGATTAATTTTGAATAGGGATGAGCTTCGAGTTCGAGTAGAACTCATGTTCGACTCGAACATTGCCTGTTCGCCGAACAGCGAACTATTTGGGGTGTTCGCGGCAAGTTCGTGTGAACTTTAGAACCCTGTTAAAGTCTATGGGACTCGAACGTTTGAAATCTAAAGTGCTAATTTTAAAGGCTAATATGCAAGTTATTGTAATAAAAAGTGTTTGGGGACCCGGGTCCTGCCCCAGGGGACATGTACAGTATCAATGCAAAAAAAAAGTTTTAAAAACTGCAGTTTTTTTGGCCGTCATATTACTGCGGAGCGGTGGCACTGCTACGCGGGAGCACGTAGCTCTACGTCCTCCCTTTAGCAGCTTGTAGGGCGCGCGCGCCCCCGCGCGTCCCCCGAGTCCGGCGCACGTGCCCGGCGGGTACGATCGCCGCCGGGCACCTGCGATTACTCGTTACAGAGCGGGGAACGGGAGCTGTGTGTGTAAACACACAGCTCTCGTTCCTGTCAGCGGGGGAAACGCTGATTTTCTGCTCATACAATGTATGAACAGAAGATCAGTGATTTCCCCTAGTGAGGCCACCCCCCTACAGTTATAACACACCCAGGAACACACTTAACCCCTTCCCTGCCCCCTAGTGTTAACCCCTTCACTGCCAATGGCATTTTTATAGTAATACAATGCATTTTTATAGCATTGATCGCTATAAAAATGCCAATGGTCCCAAAAATGTGTCAAAAGTGTCCGAAGTGCCCGCCATAATATCGCAGTACCGAAAAAAAACGCTGATCGCCGCCATTACTAGTAAAAAAAAAAATAATAATAAAAATGCCATAAAACTACCCCCTTTTTTGTAAACGCTATAAATTTTGCGCAAAACAATCAATAAACGCTAATTGCGATTTTTTTTTACGAAAAATATGTAGAAGAATACGTATCGGCCTAAACTGAGGAAAAAAAAAGTTTTTTTATATCTTTTTTGGGAATATTTATTATAGCAAAATGTAAAAAATATTGATTTTTTTTCAAAATAGTCGCTCTATTTTTGTTTATAGTGCAAAAAATAAAAACCGCAGAGATGATCAAATACCACCAAAAGAAAGCTCTATTTGTGGTAAAAAAAAGGACGCCAATTTTGTTTGGGAGCCACATCGCACGACCGCGCAATTGTCAGTTAAAGCGACGCAGTGCCGAATCACAAAAAGTGCTCTGGTCTTTGGACAGCAATATGGTCCGGGGCTAAAGTGGTTAAGTGAAACAATAAAAGTGAAATAATACTTTAAATTTCGTACCTGGGGGGGGGGGAATAGTATGCCTGTAAAGTAGCGCTTGTTTCCCATGCTTAGAACTGTCCCTGCACAAAGTGTCATTTCTGAAGGAAAAAAAGTAATTTAAAATCACTCGCGGCTATAATGAATTGTCGGCTCCCGGCAATACAGAGAAAAGTCATTCATAAAAAAAAGGGTCTGGAATGGATATTTGGGAGGAAACCCACATTTTTTTTTATTTGACGCAGGGTTCCCCTTAATATCCATACCAGACCTGAAGGTGAGTGATTTTAAATGACTTTTATCCTTCAGAAATTACATTTTGTGCAGGGACAGTTCTAAGCACAGGAAACAAGCGCTACTTTACAGGCATACTATAGACACCCCCCTAGGTACAAAATTTAAAGGAATATTTCAATTTTATTGTTTCACTTTAAGCATTATTAAAATCACTGCTCCTGAAAAAACAACCGTTTTTTAAAACTTTTTTTGCATTGATACATGTCCCCTAGGGCAGGACCCAGGTCCCCAAACACTCCCCTGGGACAGGACCCGGGTCCCCAAACACTCCCCTGGGGCAGGACCCGGGTCCCCAAACACTCCCCTGGGACAGGACCCGGGTCCCCAAACACTCCCCTGGGGCAGGACCCGGGTCCCCAAACACTCCCCTGGGACAGGACCTGGGTCCCCAAACACTCCCCTGGGGCAGGACCCGGGTCCCCAAACACTCCCCTGGGGCAGGACCCGGGTCCCCAAACACTCCCCTGGGGCAGGACTCAGGTCCCCAAACACTCCCCTGGGGCAGGACTTAGGTCCCCAAACATTCCCCTGGGGCAGGACCCCAAACACTTTTTAGGACAATAACTTGCATATTAGCCTTTAAAATTAGCACTTTAAATTTCAAACGTTCGAGTCCCATAGACTTTAACAGGGTTCTAAAGTTCACACAAACTTTTGGTCTGTTCGCAGGTTCTGGTGCGAACCGAACCCAGGGGTGTTCGGCTCATCCCTAATTTTGAATGGCCTGAAATAGCAACTTGCAGGGCTCTTGCTTTAGACTCACCATTGCAACTTTGCTCTTGCTAGAGACTTGCCATGCAAATTTGCTACAAATTGGAAAAGTGTCAACTAGAAGTTGTGCTTCAAGTGCTCTGCAAGTCTACAAGTTGCCAGTGAAAATGTGCAGCAAGTTCACAAGACTCAAAAAATTCAATACTGCCACAAATGTGTGGCAAGTTATCCTTGCTATCTGGGATTTGCATAAAGACCACCCTATGTAGTGCCAACATGTGATGCTGAGTCTCCATTAATAAAAAATAAAATCCATTGAATGAAAGGGGTGGGCAAGGGACAGTAAGCCTGGGGAGGGATGGGAAAAGATAGCCCGGCCGCAGCACACCTCACCCAGTCTGAGTGGTTAGCAGATAAAAGCAGCCTCAGCTCAATTCATCCAGACCACAACTGCCAGTGACATCTAACTCATGAGACCTCGACAGCCTGAGTGGGGGACCCTTAAGTATTTCTCATGGGTCACATGGGGAGTGATGGACCATATGGCATCGGATGTCGTCCCGTCAGAAAATGAGGCAGGCTTTATCTGACCTGCTGCACAGTGAAAATGATTTCAGTACAGAAGATGAGCCTGTACAATTGTGCAAGACCAAAGGAAAGTCTGAAGTTTAGCTTTAACACTATAAAAATCTATAGTGGGAACGTTTACAAACTGCAGTGCAGGGGTAAATTGGGTGAAGCATCAGTGGAGCAGATTTTATGAAGTCCATTTATCTCCAGTATCTACCTCACAAGCATCTGGAAAAGAGTGCCAAAATGTACAGAAGCAGGCTAAAAATAAATGATCTACTATGTTAGCTCAGAGGAGACATGATGATTAAATATCGTAGCTCTGGCCTCTAGACTGCCATGTCAGCAAAATGTAAAACTGAACTATGGCGTAATATTGAAACAAACCAAGCTCTGCTTTACCTTGACACAGATCCTTCATCTGTACTGACTGAGCTAAACAAAACCTTACAGAGTTCTGGTATTTTTTAATTTTTTCATGTGTTCATCAGAGGTTCTAAATATAGCAGTTTTAATTACTGTGGATTTATCTAAAATGTGTGAAAAAAGAACTGGCACTGAAATTCCAGACAATAATGCTTAATTCAGCAATTATCTTTTATAATGAATGGGTATTCTCTTTTGCCTCTTATGAAAGCAAATACAACTGGAAGACTATAGTACAATTTCAATCCCCTTATTAAAAAAAAATAGGACGTTTACCACTTCCCTCCTTTCCTAGGACTCTTTAGACCTATATTTACATTTCCCAATTAAATAAATTAAAACCAGTTTCAATCCACACTGCACAGCAATGTTCGTAAAAACCACAAACATGTATTTTCATGCATTCCATTGGTTTAAACCTCTCGTCTACTGCAACTGCCTTCTCATTGGCTTACCTTTACTGTCCCCTTCCAGTTCATCATGAATGCTGCTGCCAGACTCATCCAACTTACCAACCGTTCAGTGTCTGCTATGCCTCTCTGCTGATCTCTCCATTGACTTCTGCACACCCAATGAATAAAATTCATAATACTATCAATAACTAACAAAGCCATACACAACTCTGCCCACCATTCCATCATTAACCGGTTCTCCAAAAACTAACCAAACCATTTTTCTTGGTCCTCACAAGACCTTCTTTCTATCTCCCTCATCACTTCCTTTAATGCTTGACTCCAGGACTCTTCCGGAGCCTCTCTCATCCTCTGGAACTCCATACCCCATATAGTGGGGATCGAAAGTTTGGGCACCACAGGTAAAAATTTGTATTAATGTGCATAACGAAGCCAAGGAAAGATGGAAAAATCTCCAAAAGGCATCAAATTACAGATTAGACATTCTTATAATATGTCAAAAAAGTTAGATTTTATTTCCATCATTTACACTTTTAAAATTACAGAAAACAAAAAAATGGTGTCTGCAAAAGTTTGGGCACCCTGCAGAGTTAATATCTTGTACTGCCCCCTTCAGCAAGTATCACAGCTTGTAAACGCTTTTTGTAGCCAGCCAAGTCTTTCAATTCTTGTTTGAGGTATCTTTGCCCATTCTTCCTTACAAAAGTCTTCCAGTTCTTTGAGATTTCTGGGCTGTCTGTCATGCACTGCTTTTTTAAGGTCTATCCATAGATTTTCAATTATGTTGAGGTCAGGAGATTGTGAAGACCATGGCAAAACCTTCAGTTTACGCCTCTTGATGTAATCCCCCGTGGATTTTGAGGTGTGTTTAGGATCATTATCCATTTGTAGAAGCCATCCTCTCTTTAACTTCAGCTTTTTCACAGATGGCATCAAGTTTCCATCCAAAATTTGCTGACATTTTATTAATTCCATTTTTCCTTCTACTCGTGAAATGTTCCCTGTGCCACTGGCTGCAATACAACCCCAAAGCATGATTGATCCACCCCCATGATTAACAGTTGGACAGAGGTTCTTTTCATTAAATTCTGTACCCTTTCTTCTCCAAACTTACCTTTGCTCATTCTGGCCAAAAAGTTATATTTTAACCTCATCGGTCCACAGAACTTGTTTCCAAAATGCATGAGGCTTGTCTATATGTTCATTTGCAAAGTTCAAACGCTGATTTTTGTGGTGAGGACGTAGAAGAGGTTTTCTTCTGATGACTCTTCCATGAAGACCATATTTGTACAAGTATGTCTTTATAGTGGAATAGTGTACCACAACTCCAGTGTCTGCCAGATCTTTCTGGAGGGATCGTGCAGTCAAACGTGGGCTTTGAATTGCTTTTATCACAATCCTGCGAGCTGTTCTGTCTGATATTTTTCTCGGTCTTCCAGATCTTGCTTTAACTTCCACTGTTCCTGATGACTGCCATTTCTTAATTACATTCTGAACAGAGGATATTGACATCTGAAAACGCTTTTCTATCTTCTTATAGCCTTCTCCAGCTTTGTGAGCGTCAACTATTTTCAGTTTCAGTTTTCTAGACAACTGTTTAGAAGAACCCATGGTGCTGATTGCTGGGGCAAGGTCAGATGAGTCTGGGCATTTAAAACCTTTGAGATTGACATCACCTGGTCTTCCCAGATGATGATTGAGAACAATCCATGACACTGGCAGGTCTCAGCTTTGCAAAGGGGGCAGTGCATGCTATAAATTCTGCAGGGTTGGACACTTTTGCAGACGCCATTTTTTTGTTTTCTGTAATTTTGAAAGTGTAAATGATGGAAATAAAATCTAACTTTTTTTGACATATTATAAGAATGTCTAATCTGTAATTTGATGCCTTTTGGAGATTTTTTCCATCTTTCCTTGGCTTCGTTATGCACATTAATACAAATTATTATCTGCGCAGGCGCCGTATAGAGCCGCACCGGCGTTCGGCTTCTTTCGGCTACTCGTGACGCGATGTATGCGACCGTCGGAAGCCAGTTGGATGCCTGTCAATCAAATAGGAACGCCCAGACCAGAAGACCATACCCGGAAGCGACGTAGAAGATGCATCTCTAAAACGGTAAGTACTGCTTCGATTGTAAAAAAAAACACCCGATTCCCCTTGACATAACGAGCCTCAATCTAATGTAAAAAAAGGTTTTTGGGTGAACCACCCCTTTAAGCCATGTCTATGCACTTCCTATTTGCCAGATGATTGTGTTCTCTCCAGATGTCCTTTTCTTCTCTACCATTTATTACTGAACTTTGGCTTGTTCCAGAACTACGTTTCAGCTTGATCTCAACCTGCAACCACATGTTACTACCCTTTAGCTTGTTTACTGACTATCCTTCTTGATACCTACCTGCTACCAGACCCCAGGTTGCTCACCACCTAGTAGGGTGATCCCCTACTGACGCTAGCATGCAGTGAAACACATCTCCACCATCAGGAGCTCTGCTGAAGGCTGGTTAGTACTCAGACCCCACACCATTTGCTATGGTGACATGCTCAATTACTTATCCAGCTGTTTGTTATGAACCTCTCTACTGCTGTAGCTACTGGTCTCCGAGCTTGACCCCTGACAGAAAAATCTGGTCCAAACATGGATGCTGCTATAGCAAATGCTGTGACTCCTTTCAGGCATCAAATTGCAGAGCTTGGTGCTACCTACTAAGAAAAAAATGTCAGAACTATAAATTGTGTTCAAAGGGCAACAGGAGGACCATATTGACAAGCTGGATAGGGAGCGGTTTCTTCAGCTGCTCTGTCGGAGGTGGGCTCGGCGCACTGAGGACTCAATTGACGTGCTGGCGATGGGCTCTAGTGGTGCAGGGCAGGGGGATGGCAGACAGACTCTGTTATATCACTACAGACACATATGGGACCTGGCTTCTGCCAAGCTCAGGATATCAACCTATAATGATTACACCCCATTATGGCATAATTAAACTCTGTCAGAATTTATACAACTGCCTGATGTGGACCTCTGGTCTAACCATGGTATTCTCTACATGCACCAACTGTTTGCTGACGGAACCCTTTAAAACTTTCCCCACGCTTATCGAAGAATTCTCACTCCACGGGTACATGCTCTTTCGATTCTTGCAGGTGAAACACGCGGCCCGGGCTCAGTTTTTGGAGTGCATACCGCAGGCTGCCCCTAATTCACTCATGGCCATAATTAAAAGTACTGACCCCCCACAAACTAACATCGGCCTTCTACAGTATGCTCTTTACCCCTGCTTCCACCAAGTTGGCATATAAGCTCAAACCTAGATGGGAAAGGGTGATAGGCCCCTTAGAGGATGAGGAATGGGAGGAGGCTCTAGAATCCTGCAAGGCTGTCTCACCCAAGCTCTCAGACAGATTGACTCAAATTTACATTATCCATCAGGCATATCTCACCCCCCTTAGGGTGGCCAGATATAATAACACCCAAACTACCCTTTGTCAGATGTGTGGGAGGGAGGTGGGTACATTCTTTCACTTAATGTGGTCATGTCCCAAGATGCAGGGCCTGTGGGCGCAAGTCGTAACCTTCCTACACGACCACATGGGTTCTCCGGTCACACTAGACCCGAAAACATGTCTACTCGGGGTGTTCCCAGATTCCATAGACAAGTACACAAAGACGTTCTTGCAGGAGACATTGTTCTGCGGAAGGTAATTGCCCGACAGTGGATGCGGCCGGTGCCCCCTGGGTTGGTGGAGTGAAAGATGGAGGTCAATAATAATTTACCGTATAAAAAGGTTATATACATTAACAGGGAATGCCTAACCAAATATGACAAAATATGGAATCGTTGGCTACAAGACTCTTGCACGTAGGAATAGCGATAATGTCATGCAGCAAAGTCGCTGACCTTAAGCAATAAATATGGCTTTATTGCACTCAAAAATAAATAATACAAAAACAAAATGGCCTACTCCAATTTAGGAGGCTAACTGACAGTAGTGTCCCTCACTACACTGTACTGGAGGGGCTATTCCGGCCTCCAGTACAAAACAAACAGAATACCAGTCCAAAATAAACAAATCTATGACAGACCTTGTTCCTTCAATGCAGACAGTTTCCAACCTGTCCGTCCAGCTCAGCATACCTCTCACACTGAGCTCTCACTTCCCATTTCCCTACCAGATGACTGTTAATTAACAGGGGGAAGAGAGGAGCAGTGGCGTAACCAGAGTTATTGGCGCCCGGGGCAAAACTTTTTTTTCGCCCCCCCCCCCCCCCCCCCCCCCCCCCCCGGCGTAAGCGCATGACCACATACGCCCAATCACAGGGCGCCATGCCAATCAATTGCCACCACTGTACCATGCCATCAATTGTCACCACTGTGCCATCAATTGTCACCACTGTCCCACCAATCGTCACCACTGTGCCACCAATCGCCACCACTGTGCCACCAATTGTCACCACTGAGCCACCAATTGTCACCACTGAGCCACCAATTGTCACTGTCCAGACATCTATCCACCTCGGAGCTTTATATTATAACCTGCTGGGACTTGTAGTTCTCCATCGTCTCCTGGGGCTCAGGTGCATGCAATCCACCATCTTTGTTCAGTTTTTCTTACTGCTGGGACTTGTAGTCCCATAGATGGTGGATCGCATGCACCTGAGCCCCAGGAGACGATTGAGAACTACAAGTCCCAGCAGGTTATAATACAAGGCTCCGAGATGGATGGGTGTCCGGACATCCATCCACCTCAGAGCCTTATTGTATGATAATGTATAACCTGCTGGGACTTGTAGTTCTCCAATCTCCATGAGCCCCAGGAGAACTACAAGTCCCATCAGTCTTACTAAAATAACAGGCTCTGAGGTGGATAGGTGGGGATCAGGCAGAGCACCCCTTAAGATTTACACCGACACCCCCCCCCTTCTTACCTTGCTGGAGAAACTTGCCGCCGCCGCGCCGCGCTGTAAACACATGTTCTAGGCCAATCAGCGCGCCCTTCTGTCTGGTTGGCTGGTGTTTCCCGCCACTCCCACATCAAGGGAGACAGACAGTTCCACCAGCCAACCAGGCGCGCCGCCGCCGGGTGTGCCAAGATGGCTGACAGCTCCAATGCTAGGCCCAAGCCGCGGCCTTTCCTGAGGCGGCGGCGGCGGCGCATTACGCGGACGCAAGTATTTCGCCCCCCGCAATTGTTCGCCCGGTGCAGGAGCCCCCCCTGCCCCCCCCCTCGCTACGCCAGTGGAGAGGAGGTTTACCTGTTGGCCAGGCTTAACCCCTTCCAGGGCAGGGAAAACTGACCTTTCCAGCCTCTCACTGGTGTACATACAATCGTGTACCCTGTCACAGGCCCTATGGGCCCTCGGGCTTTCACATTGAGGATGCAGTGAAGGAGTTTTTCAGGCGGTAAAGCAGCGCTATTTTTAGCGCTGTACCGCCTGAAAAACTCCTCAATGTGAAAGGGGCCTTAAGCTAGTGCATTGTTGGTGCACTTACCTGTTCCTTCGATTTCCCTTCTAAATTAAGGTGATCAGATTTTTAAAATGAAATCCGGGGACATATTTTTTCTTTACTAGTATCGGCAACAATCAGCGACTCTCTGCTCGTCGCCGCACGCCTGACCAACTCTCAAGTCTTACTCTTCGGGCTCCGGCTACTACTGGATGGGGAGCGAAGGAAGATCACCCTGCCAGAGAAGGCAAGGAGATAGGCAGGTGGCTGGCCAGGATTTGAGCCAAGGCAGAAGAACACGCGAGCGAAGCTGAATGGGCATGCGCCTGAAACTGAAGAAATATTCCCTCCGCTCCGACCAGCACATGATCATCAGAAAGGGGCACAGATAATGGGAAAAATACAACCCCCCTATGCTAGTAGGCACGGTGGAGCGGGGGTGTGTAATTCCCTATTAAATCCAATCTGGGGACAAAACCAGGGACAGACTTGGTCCTCAATCCTGAAACTGGGGATGTCTGGTCACCCTATTCTAAATGTTTTTTTCTTTGTTTTGTCCTTTGAATTTCTAACTAACTGTTTCTCCTCAGTAAGCTTTCCACCATCATCTGAGCGGTGGTTAGTCAGCCAGAACAGCTTACTGAACAGCTTACTGAGGAGGAACAGGAAGTGAGAAATTCAGACAAAAATAAAAAAAATAAAAAAAAATTTAGAAGGGAAATGGAAGGAAAAGGTAAGTGAACCAATAAGGCACTACCTTAAAATTACCTATTTAGAAAATAAAAAACAAACCTTTTACAACCCCTTTAATCTATGAAATGTTGGAAAGTCTTAACCAAATTAGATCTACAGGGGGCATAAAACCTTGTCCACATTCGTCCTGAAGACAAATAAAAAACTGTCTTTAGAGCCAGATATGGGCATTTTGAGTGTTTGGTTATGACATTTAAACTTTGCAATGCTCCAGCAACTTTTCAAGACTTTGTTTGCACTGTCTTTAAAAGATTGAGAAATAATCAAGTTTACATCAAACTGGAGAAATGTAACTTTGAACAAATCTAGTTCTTGGGGTACATTATTTCTTCAGAAGGAGTGAGCATGGATCCTGAGAAGATCAAAGCAGTGGCGGATTGGGTTGTCCCTCGGAATGTTAAAGTGGAAGTTCACCCCGGATAGACTGCGAGGATGCTGTTTTTTTTTTTCATACATACCGCGTTAGCGGTGTTTCATCCCTCGGCTTCCGGATACGATTCTTGCGTGGCTGGGCATTCCTAGTTGATTGACGTTCCTCCGACGGGCGCATACTGCGGGTCACGACTTTCCGAAAGAAGCCAAGCGATGCTGCGCAGGCGCCGTATAGAGCCAACTCTATACGGCGCCTGCGCAATGACGTTCGGCTTCTTTCGGAAAGTCGTGACGTGCAGTATGCGGTGGTCGGAGGAACGTCAATCAACTAGGAATGCCCAGCCACGCAAGAATCGTATCCGGAAGCCGAGGGATGAAACACCGCTAACACGGTATGTATGAAAAAAAAAACAGCATCCTCGCAGTCTATCCGGTCGGCTCAAGGTATTTTTAGAAATCTATTTTTGGGTGAACTTCCACTTTAAAGCGGAGTTCCACCCAAAAATGGAACTTCCGCTTAATCCACTCTACACCCCCTTACATGCCACATTTGGCATGTAATTTTTTTTGGGGGGGAGTGGGGGCTTCAGGAGGAGTGGGACTTCCTGTCCCACTTCTTCCTTCCTGCCAAGGGGCTGGTTAGGCGATTAAGCTTAATCGCCTACAGCAGCCCCTCCCTGTAGGTGATCGCCTAGGACACTGACAGGTCCTAGACGATCGCCTGTCCAATCAGCGGCGGGCCACGCCGCGCGAGCATGCGCAGTGCGGCTCGCACATGCGCAGTGGGTGCCCGGCCGTGAAGCCGAAGGCTGTCACAGCTGGGTGCCCACAGTCGGAATGAAGACGCCGGCCGGGGAGGGGGGGAGAGGAGCGGAGCCCCGGTCGGCGCGTCGCTGGAACGTGGAGAAGGTAAGTGAGTGTTTATTAAAAGCCAGCAGCTACACTTTTTGCTTACTTTTAATAAACATTACATTTGGCTGGAACACCCCTTTAAGGAATTACAGCAACTTTTGGAATTTGACGACTTTTACAGTAGATTCAATAAGTAATGTCTCCAAGTCAACTGAACCAATTACGCAGCTGATGAAGAAAGGGGCACCCTTTTTTTTGTTGGTCACCTGAGGCACAGGCAGGGGCGGACCGACCATTGGGGCACTCGGGCACTGCCTGAGGGCCCCATGCCACTAGGGGGCCCCATCAAGGTTGTAAGGCTCAGTAAAACCAATGACAGTATGCAAAAATCTGTGTTTTTTTCACATCTGTCCCTGATATGTCTGAAACCGACATGCTTTTGATATGAAAATCCAGAGATTTTAGCTGCCCCGCCTCTGCACTGCCTCCTGGCGTGGTGGCCATCTGTAAGCCCAGGGGCCTCATAATCTTCTATTGCCCAGGGGCCCCATGAGTTGTCAGTCCGCCCCTGGGCACAGGCTACCTTTTAGTACGTAAAAGACTCTTTTCACTTTTGTGTCAACACAAGTCATCCTGAACTACTATTTAGCATGATGCTTTGGATTCTACTGTGGGAGTTATCATCTCTCAGTAAACTGAAGATAATAGGCAACTTCATCAATGTGCTTAAAGGGGCTGTAAAGTTTTTTTTTTCTCTAAATAGATTCCTTTCAGCTAGTGCATTGTTGGGTCACTTACCTTTTCCTTCAATTCCCTTTTAAATGTTATTTTTCTTTGTTTTCTTTGTCTGAATTTCTCACTTCCTGTTCCTCCTCAGTAAGCTGTTCTGGCTGACTAACCACCGCCCAGATGATGGTGGCAAGTTTACTGAGGAGAAACAGGAAGTGAGAAATTTAGACAAAGAAAAAAAACATCTAAAGAAGGGAAATCGAAGGAAAAGGTAAGTGAACCAACAATGCACTAGCTTAACCGCTTGCCGACCAGCCACCGAAGTTATACGGCGCACACGCAAGGCCCCTGCTCGCCCCTGATGCCGCTGGCACCCGTGATCGCTCGCTACAGAAACATGCCTGATCCTCTGTTCATACAATGTATGAACAGCGATCAGTCATTTCCCCTAAGTCAGTCCACCCCCACTACAGTTAGAACACACCCAGGGAACATACTTAACCCCTTCCTCGCCCCCTAGTGTTAACCCCTTTCCTGCCAGTGGCATTTTTATAGTAATCAATGCATTTTTATAGCACTGATCGCTATAAAAATGCCAATGGTCCCAAAAATGTGTCAAAAGTGTCCGAAGTGTCCGCCATAAAGTCGCAGTACCAATAAAAATTGCTGATCGCCGCCATTACTAGTAAAAGAAAAAAATATTAATAAAAATGCTATAAAACTATGCCCTATTTTGTAGACGCTATAACTTTTGCGCAAACCAATCAATAAACGCTTATTGCAGGTTTTTTGACGCAAAATATGTAGAAGAATACGTATCTGCCTATTTATTTTTTCAAAATTGTCCCTTTTTTTTTGTGCAAAAAATAAAAACCGCAGAGGTGATCAAATACCACCAAAAAAAAGCTCTGTTTGTGGTAAAAAAAGGACGCCAATTTTGTTTGGAAACCACGTCGCACGACCGCGCAATTGTCAGTTAAAGCGACGCAGTGCCGAATCACAAAAAGGGGCCTGGTCCTTTACCTGCATTTTGGTCTGGGTCTTAAGTGATTAATGTCTTCAACCCAAAAGAATGATGACATTGGAAAAAAAGAGTTGCTGGTAAGTAAGAAAGCATTTTCCAAGTGGAGGCATCCTGTAACTGTTCTCACTCATTCTAAAAATGTAGAATTCAATCGTTCTCGAACAGATTATCTTTTAGACAAGCATGTTGGACCCTATTCTTTTCTGGGTTAAATTTTGTTAATTCTTATTGACCTGGGTCAAGGAATGGCAATGCTTTATCAATGCTGTCAGATAACAGCCAATATGGATAGAGCTGTAAAATTGAAAACAGGAGAAGTATGTCCTGTGTTCTGTAAAGCTCACCATACACTATACAATCTAATTGTACAATCTCCGTTAGATCTACCATCAACTATGTAGTGCAAGGGCCTGCCTGATTAGATACAGAGTGATTGGATAGATAGATAGATAGATAGATAGATAGATAGATAGATTGTACAATGTATTGCCATCTTTATACGCTTAAAATGAACTAGTTGTGCTTTTGGTGCCAATAATTTTTAACAGCACACCAAACGCCATTATGTGCCATAATGAAAAGTGTAAAAGAGAAGTATGAAAATACAAAAAAGCAAACATCTATACTCCTCTCCATGCTTCAGCTTCCATGCGATACTGCATCTGTCCCCTGCCAACCCTCAGGCTGGGTTCACACATATGCGAATTGGAATGCGGCTTTCCCCGCATTGACAGGCGAGTGCGACAGGGTCTCAATGAAGCCAGTTCACACAGGTCTGGGGCGGCCACGGTCCAAATTACAGAAGAGTCCTGTGCGTTTTTGTGTCTGGTTCAAAATTTGGACCTGAATCGCACCTGAACCGGTGAACAGGGATGCGACAGACTCCATGCTGGGAACCATGGCAAGAGGTATGTGAACCCGGCATTCAGCCAGAAAACTGACCGATCATATATCCGCTGATTGCTCAGTCCTCAGTCCACCAAGCAGAGAGTGATAACTGGGTCACAGGAGACTTTGATTGACAGCAGCGACATCCAATGGCGTTGCGACTGTGTCTCAGCCAATAAGGAGGGAGAATCTCGGATGGCTGGGACACTCATGGACATCACTGGACTGAGAGAGACCTCCCTAAGTATCAGGGGGTCTGAGGGGGACTGCGGCACACAGAAGGTTCTTTATCTTAATGAATAGAATACACCTTTACAAACCTTTACAACCTCTTTATTTCCACAACATGTATCTGTTTATACCTACAGCAAAATCAGAAAAGCTGGACCATTTCATTCTACAAGATGTATATGTTCATACTGCAAGCAAAACTTTCATTTGTGACATTTACAAAATTTGAGGCAGGCCAGTGAAGACTGTTGATTATAATTATGCAGGTGTAGCACTACCCCCTCAGGAGCCGCTGGATAGATTTGGGACGGCGTGTTATCTTTTGTGATGCATCTAGGGATATGATGATGATAAGGTGATGTGAGCAATGATGGAATGTCCAAACAGCAGGGTGTCGTTTTCTGTGCTTTTATTCTCTTGCCAAACACGGCAAACGATTAACTTGAAGTAGACAGAGAAGGATTGGTGAAAGGAGAATTGCAGGTTCAGGCCTTAACCATGTAGAAGCAGTCCTGCTTCAACGATACCTTTGCTTCGTCGCCACTCCGGCCATAGTGGGTGAAGTGTACCCGGACAGTCTCTCCCACAGAACTGGCGGCTGGAGTATCACTCAGAACCTTGAGAAGGAAAACAAGTCTCTGCCACAGACTTGGCTCAAATAGAAATAAGAGTGGAACCTCTGCCACAGGCCCTTGCTCTGGAACGTAGTTTAACCACTTGCTTACTGGGCACATATACCCCCCTCCTGCCCAGGTGAAATTTCAGCTATCCCGCACTGCGTCGCTTTAACTGACAATTGCGCAGTCGTGCGACGTGGCTCCCAAACAAAATCCTTTTTTCCCCACAAGTAGAGCTTTCTTTTGGTGGTATTTGATCGCCTGTGCGGTTTTTATTTTTTGCGCTATAAACAAAAAAGAGCGACAATTTTGAAAAAAAATACAATATTTTTTACTTGTTGCTATAATAAATATCCCAATTTAAAAGAAAAAAAAATCATCTTTTTCCTCAGTTTAGGCCGATATGTATTCTTCTACATATTTTTTGGTAAAAAAAAAAAAAAAATCGCAATAAGCGACTGGTTTGCGCAAAAGTTATAGCGCCTACAAAATAGGGGACATAATTATTATTTTTTATTATTGTTTTTTTACTAGAAATGGCGGAGATCTGCGATTTTTATTGGGACTGTGACGTTATGACGGACACATCGGACACATTTTTGCCGCCATTCACATTTATACTGCGATCAGTGCTATAAATATGCAATAAATTACTGTATAAATGTGACTGGCATTGAAGGGGTTAACACTAGGGGGTAAGGAAGGGGTTAAATGTATTCCCTACATTGTGTTCTAACTGGGGGGGGAGGGGGGGTGACTGGGGGAGGTGACCGATCTGTGTCCCTATGTACAAGGGACACAGATCGGTCTCCTCTCCAGAGACAGGACGCTGTCTCTGTGTAAAACGGCAATGAGAGATGATCTCATATTTTTACATATGAGATCATCTCTCATTCACGGCACAGATCGCATCGCAAACGGCCACTCTAAATGGCCGTTCGCGGCGATCTGTGATTGGCTGTGTCCAAGGGACACGGCCAACACAGAATTTCCCCGCGTCGCGCTCTGGAGCGAGCATGGGGAACGTTCTAGAGACAAGCCGTCAATTGACGGCTTGTTGGCAATTTAGATCCGCGCCAAAGAAGTCATTCGACTATAGCGCCGATCTCAAGCGGTTAATGGAGCAATTCCTTCTCAATGGAAATAGTTGCCTGAATTTCCCTCAGGTAGTTCTTGGTTTCAGTCACCGACTGACAGATTGCCATTAGACAAACTCCCAGTGTCCGGTCACCTCGATCCCCGTGCTCTCCTCAGACTGACTCCCCACCGAACAGCACAACTCACTTGGGATCTTCTCTTAGAATGAAGGGGACCCAATAAGTCACTGGGTCCCATCGCAGCTTCAGATGCTCTGGGCCAACATGGTCCAGGAACCAAAGACAACGCGTGGCATGTGAGCCCCGGCCTGGTAGGCCATTTTGCCGGGGCACGTGATGTGCGCACACCCTGAAGGTGGGTGCCGCACCTGGAACAGCAGAAGAAGACCCTGCAAAATGGCCTCTGCTCAAGAAGTACCCCCCTCCAGCATGCCCTGCGAGGGAAAAATCCCCTCTCATTGGCTGCTGGCCAGAAGGCGCTCCTACCCGAGCTCCGCTGCCGCCACCTGAAGCCCTGGGGTGGTAAGGCACCCCAGGAACACAGAATAGACCGACAGCACAGCCCAGCTAGAACAGAGCTGAATTTGTACAAATTACCTGGATGAGAGCTAGGTAACTCTCTCATCCCCCTCTAAATTTGGAATAGCACCTGGACTGACAGTACACAGGCAATACACAGGCATAATAATAAAGATTTATATATGCCTCCTAATATACAATGTTTTTGGTTTTAACCACTTCCATACCGCTGAACGTCATATAATAGCCTGGGCTTTCAGTGTAGATATCTGAATGATGCCCGCAGCTACAGGCATCAGTCAGATATCTCTCTGTTCTGACAATGATTCCCTGCACCGTAAGAACAATAACAGCGGCAGTTCAGCCACCCTCCGGTACTTCTACTGGCTTGCCGTGTCATTGGCAAGCCGAAAAAGGAATCCCAGTGGTGGAAGTTTACCATAGAGCTGACCGGGGACCAGGCGTTCCTCGGTCAGCTCTATGACTCTCGGAGGCCGGGCGTGACATTATGACGTCACGTCTGACTGGACCCACAGTTGTAAACACTGCCATGTGTTTGGCTGGAAAGTCTGAGATCGTTTTTTTTTTTTTATCTCAGGCTTTCCTGCCTAGAGGAGAAGATCCCACATGTCTCCATCAATGCTGTATCCAGGCCCAGGCCTAGGGCAGCACTTTCCAGGGGGGTAGCACGGAAAAAGTCCCCGCCGGCTTGCGCTACACTATTAGTATAATGCAAGCTGCTTCTAATTTTGATTGTCCTATCATCCTGGACCACAAACCTTCCTTACTGTGCTATATGTTTTCTGCGGCACCATCAGCATGGTTATATCTTCTTAATCCTCTCCATAAAATTATCAGAAATTTGTGCTTAAATTAGAACTATAGGCAATACTTTTTTTTGATAGTTTATTTTTTACCATCCCTGTCCCATTGCAGAGATTTCTCTTCACTTCCTGCCCCATAGCCAAACAGGAAGTGAGAGGAAATCCATGCAAATTAAGGGAATCCAATGCCCCCCAACCCTAAGATCTAGTGTCCCCACTCTAAAATTTCAGGGCGGGTCTTAAACAGAAATGGGGGTGGCCTTGACATGAAGGGGTGTGTCATATTTAAATTAGGGGGTGCACGAGATTAGTCAGGCCTAGGGCAGCACATAACCTAAATGTACCACCGGTCTCCATAAAGAGAACCTGTAATGCCCTATTCCTATTACAAGGGATGTTTACATTCCTTGTAAAAGGACTAAAAGTGATGAAAAAAATGAAAAATTTAAGGAAAAGTGTAACATTTTTAATATTTTAATAAAATAAACCAAAAAAAATGTAAGAGTCCCTGTCCCCTCGTGTTTGCACGCAGAAGCGAACACATACGTATGTCACGTCCACATATGTAAACAACGTTCAAACCACACATGTGAGGTATCGCTGCAAACATTAGAGTGAGAGCAATAATTATAGCACAAGACCTCCTCTGTAACTCTAAACTGGTAAAAAAAATTAAAGTGTCGCCTATCGAGATTTTTAACCACTTGCCGACCAGCCGCCGTCATTCTATGGCGGCAGGTCGGCTCTCCTGGGCGAGAGCCCGTAGCTCTACGTCAGCTATGTTTTCGGCCACTAGGGGGTATGATCGCCGCCCGGCACGTGCGCTCGTTCGTTACAGAGCGGGGAATGGGAGCTATGTGTGTAAACACATAGCTCTCGTTCCTGTCAGCGGGGGAAATGCTGATCTTCTGTTCATACAATGTATGAATAGAAGATCAGTGATTTCCCCTAGTGAGGTCACCCCCCCATACAGTTAGAACACACCCAGGAACACACTTAACCCCTTCCCTGCCCCATAGTGTTAACCCCTTCACTGCCAATGGGATTTTTATAGTAATACAATGCTTTTTTATAGCATTGATCGCTATAAAAATGCCAATGGCCCCAAAAATTTGTCAAAAGTGTCCGAAGTGCCCGCCATAATGTCGCAGTACTGAAAAAAAATGCTAATCGCTGCCATTACTAGTAAAAAAAATATTAATAAAAATGCCATAAAACGACCCCCTATTTTGTAAATGCTATAACTTTTGCGCAAACCAATCAATAAACGCTTATTGCGATTTTTTTTAACAAAAAATATGTAGAAGAATACGTATTGGCCTAAACTGAGGAAAAAAAAATGTTTTATATATTTTTGGGGGATATTTATTATAGCAAAAAGTAAAAAATATTGCATTTTTTTCAAAATTGTCGCTCTATTTTTGTTTATAGCGCAAAAAATAAAAACCGCAGAGATGATCAAATACCACCAAAAGAAAGCTCTATTTGTGGGAAAAAAAGGACGCCAATTTTGTTTGGGAGCCACGTCGCACGACCGCGTAATTGTCAGTTAAAGCGCCTAATCACAAAAAGTGCTCTGGTCATTGGACAGAAATATGGTCCGGGGCTAAAGTGGTTAAGTAACAAAATTTGGTGCCATTCCACAAGTGAACAAATAGTCTTAGTGATACAACGAACTGACATGCACATATGCCACGTAAGGGGCACTGAATGGCGACATCAGGATCATTTTTTTAGCAGAGACCTAAGGAAAATATTGATCGCTGCAATTTTTTATTGTCACATGGTATTTGTGCAGCGGTTGTACAAATACATTTTTTTTTAAAGAATCACACTTTAACCACTTCAATACAGGGCATTTTCACCCCCTTCCTGCCCAGGCCAATTTTCAGTTTCAGTTCCACTTTGAATGAAAATTGCGTGGTTATGCAACGATGTATCCATATGACATTTTTATCATTTTTTCCCCCGAAAAAGTGTGAAATAGCAAAAAATGGCCTGGTCATAAAGAGGGTAAAACCTTCTGGAGGTCAAGTGGTTATCTGTGTTGTAACTGCTTATTCGTTGATTTTAATAGTTGTTTTTTTTTTTCTTCTATTTTGTGAAAACTTTGAGCACAGGAACTTAGTCTTGGTGAGTGTGAGGATTTTTTCACATGAGCAGAACATTAAGGACTCATTTTATAACACAGTTCATACAAGTTGAATACGGTCAAGAAGTAGCTTATGCACTTGAAGTTCCTGTAGGGTTGGTTCTGTTTGCTATTATGAAATAAAATTAACATCTACCAATATTCTCTCTTTTTAATTTTTCAAAATCTACTAAGAAAGAGAATCGTGCACTTGGGAGTGCTCCACAGACACATTTGAATGCTTAATCAAAACTCTGCCTTCCTCTGGGATTCTGGGACTTTCCTAAAGAGTGGTAAAAAATACCATGATATGTTGGCCCTGTTTAGCTGTGGTATATCTGAAAGCCATTATCCTCCATCCACGGTGGAATCACTTTCTTGGCAAAAATGTAAAAAGATCTTCTAGAACACAAAGCCCACGGGCCGAATTCGGCCCTCCAGGCCTTTTTATGTGGCCCTTGAATCTCTCCTGCAGCTGCAGGAGAGCTCAAGCCCTCCTCTGGTCCTCCTCCAGACCCTCACTTTCTGCTTTTAAGCAATGCATCCAGCTTCTTCCCAGCAGCAGCATAAGGAAAGGGGGTGCACTGTGATGTAAGGGATAGTGGGGGACTCAACTTCTGATGGTGGGGTGGCTCTTGACATCTACTGTAAAGGGGGGAAGGGGGTGCACTGGACATCTAAATCTTAGAGCAGTGTTTCTCAACCTTTTTCCAGTCGGGGCGCCCTTGAAAAAATGTTTCAGTCTTGAGGCACCCCTGTCCAAGACTTGGTTCACGTCGCTGTGTGTTGCAAAACATGCGCAAAATCGCGCTCGTTCTTGACGCACAGACAAATGCTCTGCTCTTTAGGGGTGCCATTAATTCTTAATGGTGCCCTATCCATTGGCAAACATAGGTTGCTTTTGTTGTGGCACAATAAAAAAAAAGGGTCGGGGGACTTTGTTTTCCGCATTACTGCAGGTAGGGAAATGAATGGGCTGCCCTACACGCAGCACGCATCCACACAGAACCAAGAGCTTGTTCACATGTCAGGCTGGAGGGGCAGTAAAACCACATGGTTGAGCTGTTTTTACCACCCCCAACAGCTGGGGGTGTAAACATGCTGTGGCTGCAGCTGGAGGTATACCCAGGGTGAATGGGGCTTAAAACAGGTGATAAGGAGGCAAGATATGCCTCTTTATTGGCTGACAAATGCCTCTGAAAAGCGATATGTACACAAATTGCTTTTCAGATGAGCAGCAGTCCTTGCAGCTATCTCGAACAAGCCCTACAAAAGTAGTTCTGATGGTACAGGAATAGGGGGGTCAGGCTTAAAAGTAACATACATACAGACAGATGCGCATGGACACAAACAGGCATACGTACAAACACACCCAGTGTGTGTGTTTGTACGTGTGTCTGTGTGCGTGCGCATCTGTCTGTATGTATGTTACTTTTAATCCTGACCCCCCTATTCCTGTACCATCAGAACTACTTTTGTCACACACACACACTAACAGACATGTGTACACATGCACACATACACTGAAAGAAGAACTGTCAGAGCTGCACAACAACCAATCAGATCCAGAGTGCTGTAGCCATGAGGAGGATGTGGGGTGTCAGTGACTGTGAAAGCTGGTTATTCATAGCAGAGCCCCCCCCCCCCCTCACCACCTTACCCTTGGCCTCGCAGTCAGCGCAGTACTTGTTGTCCTTCTCCCTCAGCACACGAGACAGGATGGCCTGGTGCTGCTCGTTCAGCTTCAGGGCCTTCTCCCTCTCTGAGCGGGTGGCCATGTCTGCGGGCAGGGGAGCAGTGTTGGTCACGGTGGCTCTACCCTTTCTTCTTCCCCCTCAGGGAAAAGTGCGATAGGCAGAGTTCAGGATGGTACCTGCGGCTTTCACGTCACAGAAGCAGTGCGTGCGTCCGACCCTCCCATAGCAACCGATGACGTATTCGGTTGGTATGACGCGGTCGGGAGGCCCGCACAGCCAGCACAGCTTCCCGAGTGCCGGGAAGTGAGTTTTACACAGTGGACCGGCACCGCTGTAAAGACAAATGATAACGAAGTGCCCAGCAGTAGTGTTACATCAGATAGCAGCCATAGCTGCCAATATTTGGGGTCATTTTGCCGCGGCACACCTGGGGACTCTTCAGGGCACACCAGTGTGCCGCGGCACACTGGTTGAGAAACGTTGTCTTAGAGATACAACTGACCCTTTTGAGGGCAATCATGATGCTAATGCGGCCCACGATGAAATTGAATTTGACACCCCTGTTCTAGAACATCAAGCTTAGGGAGATCACAGCCAGGTAAATGTATCCAAAAGCTTCCATACCCCCAACATGGCTGCGATCGACCTGTTGCCAACCCCTATTCTAAACCTTCCCTAACCTCTTTACAAAAAAAAAAAGACATTGGGCAATTGATACACCTCTTTCCCACTGGCACCGCGGTGAAGCGCCACTAGTTTAAGCGGCGCTTTTCGGCTGCTAGCGGGGCGCTTTTAATCTTCGCTAGCAGCTGAAGAAAGGGTTAAATGCACCTGGAAAACTTCCTGCAAGTGCACCGCTCCAGTGAAGGTGATGGACTGGCCAAGCATGTCTCCAGACACAAACCCTATTGAGCATCTGTGGGGCATCCTCAAACGAAAGGTGGAGCAGCGTAAGGTCTATAACATCCACCAGCTCCGTGAATTTTTTTAATAATACAGCTTTGGACGTTTGCACACTTCTTTGAATTTTATATACAGATTTTGTCACAGTTTTTTGCTTGTATATTTTATATGATATGCCTATCTCCATTGCATTCACTTGTTAACTGTATAAAAATCGTGAAAAGACCCAGAAACTCCGATGCAGCGTTTCGTCAGTTAATCTGGCGTCTTAAGGGGGGGTGGGGATTTTCAGTTTGCCTCCATCATTATATACTCATAACTCTGCCTACTACACTCAAATGATCCATTACACCTACTACTACTTCCTCTTACCTCATTTCCTTTTGGGTGCCTTGGCTTCATAGCTACTGTACTATTTCACATCCACCCTTACTTGGATACATTGCGATTCATATACCCCTTGATTGGATATTTTTTAAACTTTTCCTTTATTCATATATTAGTCTGCCATTTACGATTAAATACTAAAAATAAACTGATGTGTCTATATATGTTTGAAGTACAATGCAGGAATTATATTAGTCATATTATAGTTCTGCCTAGTACTTTTCATAGTACTTTTCATAGTGTTAGCTCCCTCTAATGTTCGTTTAGTATATTGTTTGTCATTTATGCTCTATGTTGATACTGTGTGTCCTATTTTAAAAATGAGACTATGGGGTTTATTTACTAAAGCTGGAAAGTGCAAAATCAGGCTCAATTCTGAATAAAAAAACAATCAGCTTCCAGGTTTTATTACCAATGCTTAATTGAACAAGCTGAGGTTAGAAGCCCTTTCTGCCAATTATCAGTTGATAGCGCTGTTGCAGTTTGAATGACAAATGCGCAGTCATGCAAAACTGTACCTATATGACATTTTTATCATTTTTTGGAGACAGATTGAGCTTACTTTTGGTGGTATTTAACCACTTCAACACCAATCACTTACACCCCCTTCCTGCCCAAGCCAATGTTCAGCTTTCTGCGCTGTTGCTGTTTAAATGACAATTGCGCTGTCATGCTACACTGTACCCAAACAGAATTTTTATCATTTTGTTCCCACAAATAGAGCTTTCTTTTGGTGGTATTTGATCACCTCTGCGGTTCTTATTTTTTGCTATACAAATAAAAAAAGACCAAAAATGTTGAAAAAATTTAAGTTTTTATTTTTTTCTGTTATAAAATTTTGGAAATAAGTACGTTTTCTCCTTCACTGATGGACACTGATAAGGCGGCACTGATGAGGCAGCGCCAATGAGGTGGCACTGATAGGCGGCACTGATGTGTGGCACTGATATGCAGCACTGATGGGCACTCATGGGTGGCACTGGTGGGCACTGATAGGCGACACTTATGGGCACTGAAAGGCTGCAATGATGGGTACTAATGGGTGGCACTGATAGGTGGCACTGATACATGGCACTGATGGGCACTGATATGCATCCCTGGTGGCACTGGCACTGGTAGGAAATTTGAGTGGGCACTGGTTGGCAGCTGCCTGGGCATTGATTGGCAGCTGCCTTGGCACAGATTGGCATTTCTCTGGTAGTCTAGGGGGCATACCTGGTGGTCCAGTGTGGATGCCCATCCCTGGTGGTCCTGGTCGGCATACTGGTGGTCCTTGGTGGGCATCCAAGGGGGGGCTGCGCTAATAAACTATCAGCACAGACCCCCCCTGTCAGGAGAGTAGCCGATTGGCTCTCCTCTACTCATGTCTACGAGTGAGGAAAAGCCAATCAACGGCTCTTACTGTTTACATTGCGGAGCTCTTTAACAAGATCAGTGTAGCAGTGTGTCAGACTGTCACACTGCACCACCAAGCATTGCGGTGCATGCCCCCATGGGCGTCCAGTGGCTGTTATCCTGCTGGACATCATATGATGTCCAGTCAGGTCACGTACACACGATCAGACCCTTCCGATGAGACTGGTCCAACGGACCATTTTCATCGGACCACGCTGAAGTGGTTTGATGGTCTGATGTGTGTACACACCATCAGTCCAAAATCCCATCGGGCCAGAACGCCGTGATGTAGAACACAACGACGTGCTGAAAAAGCATGCGTCAACTTGATTCTGAGCATGCGCTGGTTTTTGGTCCGATGATTTTGTGTACTAACCATCGAATCTGTCCGACGGACAGGTGTCCGTTGGACAGATTTTAAAGCAAGTTTTAAAACTTTGGTCCGATGGACAACGGTCCGATGGGCCATACACACCATCGAATTGGTCCAATGAAACTGGTCTTCAGACCAGTTTCATCGGACTGGTCTGATCGTGTGTACGTGGCCTCAGGATAACTGAACCATCATTTTGCTATAGGCCGGGCGGGAAGTGGTTAAATAAAACAATTTCTTCGTTTTTTGTTATAACATTTTGCAAATAAGTAATTTTGCACTGAGGTTTAGCATTAATGGGGCTGCACTGATTATCAGTGTCCTCTTTATCTGTGTGCATATCCCCTGTCAGGATTGCCAGTTACTGGCTTTCCTCTCCCCATACTGTGACAGCGTGTGAGGAGAGGAATGCCGATAACTGGCAATTCTGTTTATACTGTGATCAAGACACAGCTGATCAGGATCTGTGATTGGACACATCACAGTGATCACCAGATGCGTACCCAAAGGTGTACGCAAGGGGCATGGTTCTAACAGAGCCCTGCTGTAGCCATATTTTGGCTATGGAGCAGTTAGAAAGTGGCTGAAGTAGTTCTAAAGGCTCAAGTTTTTTTACCTTCAGGCACTCTAAGGCTGAATGTAAAAAAACTTCTGTGTGCAGAAGTCCCCCCCAATACTTACCTGAGCCGTATCTCAATCCAGTGACTTGCACAAGAGCATGGGCTTTCCAGGGATTCACACTCCTCATTGGCTGAGACAGAAGTGGGAGCCATTGAGCCAATGGGAAGGGAGGGGGTGGGCTGAGCTGCAGCTCTGTGTGTGAATGGGCACGCAGAGCTGCGACTCCGGAACAAACTCGAATATGTGCCTTTATTGCAAGCCGTTTGTTTTGTAGGTACTGGGCAGAAAGGAGGAGCCAGCAGCGCTGGTGGGGACCTGAGAAGAGGAGGATCGGGGCTTCTCTGTGCAAAATCACTGCACAGAGCAGGTGTGTTTTTTTTTCAAAAGCAAGTCTTAAATACCACTTTGAAGTGATTGTAAAGTCTTGTTTTTTGTTTTGTTTTTTACCTGCTCGGTTGCAGTGGATTTGCACAGAGCAGCCCTGATCCTCCTCTTCTTAGGTCCCTTTGCCCATACCTCCCAACTTTTCAACATTGTATTGCGGAACTTTAAAGTTGTAAAGGGAGGTTTTGCTGCCGCGGGATGCCAATTTTTTTTGGAGCCGAACATTTAAGTTGATGTGCATGGGGGGGGGGGTTACCTCCGGACCTGCCGTTAAAGTTACAAAGCTTCCTCCTCATGATCACAGCTTTTCCTCCTCCTGTGCTGCACTTTAGGAGCGTAGGGAGGGGGGTGGGGGACCTCAGACCCACTAATGCGGGAAAATATCCTCACTTGCGGGAATGTGGGAAAAAGTGGTCATTACGGGAAAGTTACGCACAATCGGTGCCAGTTGGGAGGTATGCCTTTGCCCCCTTCTCACTGTATCTATCCTGTGGATGAGTGCGGGATGTAGCAAAATGGTGACGACGGAACCTCACTTCCGTTCCAAATTCTGACAAGTCGCTGAAAAGCTGCAAGCGGACACCTTGTTATACCCACCAGTCTGGCATTTCACACTTATTTTTACCAGTAAACTCAGCTTATATAGTGACATTCAGTATTTTGAAATCCGTCTGACTCTTTTGATGTTGATTTTTCAAAGCAGCTGTGTTCTGTCAGATTAGCAAACCCGTGAGATTAGCAGGCCTTCCGCTGCTTTTAAAATTCAACATCTAAACAGTCAGGCAGATTTTTAAATACAGTATTTCATTATATAAGCTCAGTTTACTGGTAAAAAAAAATGTGCAATGAAATACTCCGGTGGGTGTAACAAGACGTCCGCTTGCAGCTGTTCAGCGACCTGTCAGAATATGTGACGTTCCATCGCCGTCATTTTGCATACCTCCCAACTGTCCCGGATTTCGCGGGAATGTCCCAGGATTCATGGTAAATCCTGTGATTAGGGCTGGAGTCCCGCCATTCCGCGGTAGCCCCCCCTCCCAACCCCCGCGATTTGCGGTGAATCCAGCGGTCCCGCGACCCCCCCGCTCAACAACTCAGATCCCGCAGAAAGAACACCCCCGCTCAACAAAAACTGTGATCTGCGGAACCCCCCCCCCCCCTGCTCAACAACTCCGATCCGTGGCGGAACCCCCCCGCTCAACAACTCAGATCCGTGGAACCCCCCCGTTCAACAACTCAGATCCGCGGAACACCCCCACCGCTCAGCAACTCTGACCCCCCCGCTCAACAATTGTCCCTCGTTCCCATCTCGAAAAGTTGGGAGGTATGATTTTGGTACACCCGTCCACAGTAAGTAAGTGAGAAGCGAAGGTGGCAAGTGTTCATCTTGCTACACCCACCGGAGTCTGGCATTTCACACTAATTTTTACCACTTAAAAGAGCTTATATAGTGACATTCTGTGTTTTTTTAAATCTGTGTAAAAGTTTTGATGTTTACTTGTAAAAGCAAGCCTGCTGATCTCACAAAACAACGCTGATGTTATAATTTAACATCAAAACAGTCATACGGATTTCCAAATACTGTATTTCACTACGAAAGCTCAATTTAGTGGTAAAAATAAGTGTAAAATGCATGACTCCAGTGGGTGTAACAATATGTCCGCTTGCCAACTTCTCAGTGTAGCCTTACTGTGCACGAGTGCGAGGTGTAGTAAGATGGCGGCGACGGAACATCACTTCCGTTTCAAAATCTGACGAAACACCGTTTTCTCCTATCGGCCCGCCCATCACATGACCCAGGCCAAGCTCCGCCTAGCCCTGGTCACGTGAGGGTGGCGATCACGTGACGTCCTGCTGTGGGATGGCGGCGGTCGCCGTGTGCTGAGCGGTGGAGGTGTGTGCATACAGTAGTGTGTGTCCAGTCCGGGCTGTGATGGATAAAGACCTGATCCGCCAATGTCTCAACTACCACGGGCCGGCCCTGCTGTCCTTACTGAAGTGCGAGCAGCATGAGCACGCCGGCTTCCAGCAGCTGCTGGGGGACCTGTCCAAGTGGCCGCAGTACAGGTAATGAGGTGGCAGTATAGGGGGGTCCGAACCGCCACTAGTCATGTGACCACACGTCGGCCCGCCCTGTGTGTGTGTGTGTATATGCAGCCTGTTGCTGCTTCCATCCTGTGTAGACGTGTCCTTACAGCTGCTCCATTACACAACAGGGAAACCTTGACTCACTCCATACCTAGAAGAAGGCCCATACACAAATGCTATATCTGTGATCTTGGCCTTTCAGCCTCTGCCAAAACTAGACCAGCATGTCACATTCAATGGTGGCCTACGCCACAAGCAGGTGTAATGGATGCGGGTGCGGTGCGCTGGTCGCAGCAATTTATCACCTCTTTTCCACCTGTCAAATTATGACGGTTATAGTTCCTTATTAAGTGAAAAATAAGTGATCTTGCGCTACTGAAATAACTAATATAATATCCAAATCAAATACCAAATAAATAAATAACGTGCCTTATATAAATAATAACTATGAAATCTAAATAAATTAGTAAATCAAAGTCCAAAGTGCATAAGTGCCAAGGTGAATAAAGTGTAGGTACACAGCAGTCTGTGAATAATCCAGTGTTCACAATATTCGTGCAGGTGCCACTCCGTGGAAAAAACAGCCTCACAGGCCTCTCACCTCACTGCCACGAAAAAACTGCATCAAATATCGTCTGATATCTCCAAAACTTTTTAGCCAGGTGTGCTGGTTTGGTAGACATCCGGGTCCTCACAGAGCCAACCATAAACTATACCAACTCAGAAAACAAAGGTGGAGAAAGAGAGACTCCCATAGTGTAGTAATATCATAAAAGGGGCATTTATTAAAAAATAATCTGCTTACATCAAGATATATAAAAACAGCTTAAAATACACGGCATAAGCCGGATCCTCACGTCACTCCAGGTGTCCGTCAATCCCTACGCGTTACGGCTACTGCCTTCATCTGTGTTCCGTTGGGATGATTTTCCTTTATTCCTGACCCATAGTTCCAACAGGAAGTGATAGGAAATCCCTTCAGACTGAGCAAATTCCTTATTGTCGCCAGTGCTAGTGACCCAGTTCTAATTTCCCCTTTGTTCCTGTTCTGGTGACAACCCAAAATTTGGGAATTTCACTTTCCATGATAACTGTAAAGAGCACAAATAGGGTTAATCCCCTTTAACTACTTAATGCCCGCCGCACGACTATGTACGTCCACAGAATGGCACGTACAGGCAGATGGACGTACATGTACGTCCCTGCCTTCTAGCGGGTCGGGGGTCCGATCGGGACCCCCTCCGCTGCGGGCGGCTTACCTTAGGGAGCGATCCGTGCTGAGGGGGGCGGCTGCTCGATTCTTTTTCGCCCCCTTGTGATTGTTCCCAGCCAATCCAGAAACCCCCCGCTGTGTCACTTCCTCTGCTTGCATAATGTAAACACTGGCAGAGGAAGTGATGTCAGCTCTCCTCTCTGAGGTATTTTCAATCCGCCGAGAGGAGAGAAGACTCACAGTAAGTCGCACCAACACTACACTGACACCACACACACAGGCACATTAACCCCTTCAGATCACCCCAGCCCCCTGTCACTGATTGCAGTGATCATATATTTACTGATCACTGTATTTAGTGTCAGTGTGACAGGCAGTTAGTGTTAGGTCCAGGGTAGCCCCCGTACCCCCCATAATAAAGGTTTAACCCCTTGATCACCGCCCTAGTTAACCCTTTCACCCCCTATTGCCAGCGTCACTAAGCGATCATTTTTCTGATCGCTGTATTAGTGCCGCTAGGTAGCTAATTATTATTTTTATTGCGATTTTTATTTTTTTCTCTAAAGACATGTGGCTGAATACATTTTGGCCTAAATGTTTGACAAGAATTTAGTTTATTCGATTTTTCTTATAAGAAAAAGTAAAAAATATTGATTGTTTTTTCAAAAATGTCGCTCTATTTTTGTTTATAGCGCAAAAAATAAAAATTGCAGAGGCAATCAAATACCATCAAAAGAAAGCTCTATTTGTGTGAAGGAAAGGAACGTCGCACGACCGCGCAATTGTCTGTTAAAGCGACGCAGTGCCGAATTGTAAAAACGCCTCTGGGCATTTAGCAGCATATTGGTCCGGGGCTTAAGTGGTTAATAGGGGCACAGGTCGTAATAAAAACTGACCAGTGTTTTAATCCCTTTGTAAAAAAAAAAAAAAAAATTATACTTTAAGGGCTAAGTCAGATGGCGATTCCTTAGTTTGTGATGGTGGTATACTTCCTGAAATTTCACACCATGAACCGCACAGGAATGCGATTTGGTTGCAGTGCGATTTCAGGCTATTCATTTGAATGGCCTGAAATTAGACTGGACCGCACCAAAAGTAGTGCATACAAAATGCACAGCAACAGTTGTACCATGCAATCCAGTGCAGGGGTGTCATTAGGTTAAAGTGATACTAAAGTCTTTTTTTTTTCTTTCATATAACGTTATTCTTTTTAACCACTTTAGCCCCGGACCATATTGCTGTCCAAAGACCAGAGCACTTTTTGTGATTCGGCACTGCGTCGCTTAAACTGACAATTGCGCGGTCGTGCGACGTGGCTCCCAAACAAAATTGGCGTCCTTCTTTTCCCACAAATAGAGCTTTCTTTTGGTGGTATTTGATCATCTCTGCGGTTTTTATTTTTTGCGCTATAAACAAAAATAGAGCGACTATTTTGAAAAAAATGCAATATTTTTTACATTTTGCTATAATAAATATCCCCAAAAAAGATATAAAAAAACATTTTTTTCCCTCAGTTTAGGCCGATACGTATTCTTCTACATATTTTTCGTAAAAAAAAATCGCAATTAGCGTTTATTGATTGGTTTGCGCAAAATTTATAGCGTTTACAAAAAAGGGGGTCGTTTTATGGCATTTTTATTATTTTTTTTTTACTAGTAATGGCGGCGATCAGCGTTTTTTTTCGGTACTGCGATATTATGGCGGACACATCGGACACCTTTGACACATTTTTGGGACCATTGGCATTTTTATAGCGATCAATGCTATAAAAATGCATTGGATTACTATAAAAATGCCATTGGCAGTGAAGGGGTTAACACTAGGGGGCGGGGAAGGGGTTAAGTGTGTTCCTGGGTGTGTTCTTACTGTGTGGGGGGGGTGAACTCACTAGGGGGAATCATTGATCTTCCGTTCATACATTGTATGAACGGAAGATCAGCGTTTCCCCCCGCTGACAAGAACGAGTGCTGTGTGTTTACACGCACAGCTCTCGTTCCCCGCTCTGTAACGAACGAGCGCGCGCGCCCGGCGGCGATCGCGCCCGCCGGGCACGCGCGCGGGACTCGGGGGTGAGCGGGGGGCGCGCGCACGCGCCCCCTAGTGGCCGCGAAGGTCCCGACGTAGGATGACGGGCTCTCGCGCAGGAGAGCCGACCTGCTGCCGTATAACTGCGGCGGCTGGTCGGCTAGTGGTTAAACAATTGCATGTGATTTGAACAGGAATGCTGTGCGATTCCTAAGTAATTCACATGCGGTTTCCCCCACCACTACTGTGTCAAGCCAGGCTGAAGTCTCTATGCCTAGCCTGGGTTTATACAGGAGTGGTGGAGGAAACCGCATGCAATTCTTTTGCAGTGTGATTTAAGCCCAATTAATTTGTATGGGCTCTGCAAAGATATTTGTTTCAGGTATCTGAGCATTAGTACTTGTGCAAATACTTGGTATCATCACCAAAACCGGTATCGGTGCAACCCTTATAAAATAAAAATAAATCATGTCCGCATTCGGGAGAGGCGCGTTTTGACAGAAAAGTATGCCGACCACAGATAAGTGCTTGTAAACACGCCTGAACGGTCATTCGTTTCAGTTGCCAGAATAAATCAATTTCTTTCTCGTACATCACGGGACACAGAGCGGCATATTCATTACTATATGGGTTATATGGAGTACCTTCAGGTGTGGACACTGGCAATCTCAAACAGGAAGTCCCCTCCCTATATAACCCCCTCCCCTAGAGGGAGTCCCTCAGTTTTTTCGCCAGTGTCTTAGGTGTTGGTCACGGAATAGCTTTGCTCCACATCCTTGGGATTAAGGGCGGGCTAACCGGATCTGTCCAAGGAGCCTCAGTGCCAAAGTGGACAGTACCCGGGCCCCAAACCGTGGGGTTTTGCCTATAATGCTCCTCTTTGGAGGGCTGGACCCTGGGCCCAGGACTTGGAGTTTGTAAAAACCATAAGTTCCTGTTTGCCAGGGTGCTATATAGGTCCAGGACAGTGGGTACCTTCATAGGACCCCAGGGCCTGAAGGTCTACTACGCTACCCACGGAGATGGGAGAAGATTGGATCAGTTTGCTGGACAAACATCCTGCAGCATGGAGCAGGTAAGGGGGAGCCTGCGGGACTTGGTTCGACAGCAGGCTCTCCGGGGTAACCTAAAAGGGGGGATAGCCTAAGTATGCTCTGCATGGGCAACCTTGCTCACTATGTCTGAGAGAGACAGGATGACACCTTTTTTCCCCCATCACTAGGTTCCCCTGTCTAAGAATGTGTTGCTAGCTAACCTGCTGCTTTCTTCCTAGGACTAGTAAGGTCCCTAGGGGCCTTTTTGGAGAGTCCTACCTGGCCGGGAGTTTGAATCTGCCGCCTGTTTCTGCAGTCCTTGGTCTCCAGCAGCGCGGCTCCTCCATGTTCCTCCTGTTCCGGCATGCGCGCGCGCACGTCTTATAGACGTTTTTCGCGCCGTTCAGACAGGAGGGCGGGGGGTGGGGCGTGCCTGCGGCGTCATACAGGGGCGCGCCTTGTGCTGTTATAGATCAGCAGGCATTGTCAGTGCTCAGTCTGAGGCTGATTTCAGAAGGAGAGGACGCAGAGCGGCAGAACAGTGACTCCCGGTGGCGGAAGAGGGGTAGTACATGCTGGACTTTGTTCCAATGCCTTTTTTGTTAAGCCAAGAAATTCCCCTTTTTGCAGCAGGTTGGAGGCTGGCAAACTAAGTTTGGGGTCACTGTATGTTTTAAAAAAGAAAATATATATAATATATATTTAAAAAAAAAAAACAAAAAAAAAAAAAGAGAAAAACATACGGGATCCCATCAGTTTTTGGGCATTAGTGATCTATTGTCCCCTAAGCTCTGGTTTTGTACTCCTGGCCACTACAGTCTGTTGTGTGGGCGGAGTCCCTCGATTTTGTATTATGGCTTCCAAAGGTTCGGGGTCAAAGGGTACAAAAAAGACCAAAAAACAAAGGGGTTCCCCTTCTGATTCTGATGATATGCCGATACTTTCCCCGCAACTTATTAACATAAAGGGCGCCTTGGATGAGCCATTAGGGGGATCTGGTGCGGAGGCTGGCCCAGATCAGCCCAGCCCTGTGTTTATCACAGAGGAGATGCTAGCCGTATCCCTAGGGGGGCTAGAAGAGAGAATAGCAGCATTGATCGCTAGAGCTATTCCTGGTAAGAAACGGGTTAGATCCCCATCACCAGGGGGTGTATCCTCAGATGCTGAGATTCTCTCTCCGGAGGAATTGGAATCACAGGAGGATCAACTAGACCTGAACCAAGAGGGTTTAGGGATTGAGGGATCTGCCTCTAAGGAACCATTTTCAGACTCCCAGACAGAAAGACTGTGGGTACAGTCTTTGACGGACATGGTCCGCTCGGCATTTAGTTTACCAGTGCCAGAGCCTCAGGTTCCTCCGGTATCCTCTCTGGGCTCTTTGAAAGCTCCGTTAAGCAACGCAGTGTTTCCGGTCCATCCTCTCTTGGAGGAATTGATCTTTCGGGATTGGGTACGGCCGGACAGGATTTTTCTGCCACCGAAAAGATTTGCGGTCATTTACCCCATGGAGGAAAGATTCTCCAAGAGGTGGAGGCTCCCAGTAGTGGATGCAGCCATCTCATGTGTGAATAAATCACTAACTTGCCCGGTGGAAAACATACATATGTTTAAAGATCCGGTTGATAAAAGGTTAGAGACACTTTTAAAAGCATCCTTTGCTACGGCAGGAGCAGTGGTACAAAGACCAGACAAAAGAAATGTTAAAGGACATGCCTACCCAACAAGCAGAAGAGTTTTCTGACATTCCCAGAGCTCTGTGTTTTGCTGTAGATGCTATAAAAGATTCCATCCAGCAGGCCTCTCGTTTATCACTATTTTTGGTGCACATGAGAAGGCTCTTATGGTTGAAGAACTGGGCGGCGGAGCCCCCATGCAAAAAGCTTCTGGCAGGGTTTCCCTTCCATGGAGGACGACTCTTCGGAGAGGATCTGGATAAATATATTCAGACTATTTCAAATGGCAAGAGTACCCTTTTACCGGTCAAAAAGACATTCCGGGGTCCTACATTTAAAAGGCAGCTCTTTCCTGTCTCGGGGCCCTCAAATTCCAGGCAGTATCGACGGCCGCCTGCACGATCCAACGTTAACAGTAGATCGCAGGGACAGGCCCCTGGGGGTAAGAGGCCATGGTATCGCAAGCCGACAAAGACAGCCCCTAAGTCTGCCTTATGAAGGGGCGCCCCCACTCTCGCGGGTGGGGGGAAGGCTTTGTTTCTTCTCAGAAGTTTGGGAAGCCAAGATCCCCGACAAATGGGTCCGGGCATCTGTAACCACAGGCTACAGACTGGAGTTTCTAAGGTATCCTCTGCCTCATTTTCAAGAATCAAGGCTACCAAGGGATCCAGCAAGGAAGGCCTCATTGCTGGCAGCTTTGGATCACCTGCTCTGCCAGGACGTAATAATAGAGGTGCCAGCCCAAGAGCAAGGGCTAGGTTTCTATTCCAATCTCTTTGTCATACCAAAGCCCAACGGCGATGTCAGGCCAATCTTGGACCTAAAGAGGTTAAACGGTTACCTAAGGGTTCGTTCCTTCCGGATGGAATCCATCCGGTCAGCAGCCGCCGCGCTTCAGAAGGACGATTTTCTGGCCTCCATAGACATAAAGGATGCTTACCTTCATGTACCAATCTTTCAGTCGCATCAAAGATTTTTACGCTTCGAGGTGGGGCAGCGACACTTCCAATTCAGGGCGCTCCCCTTCGGGCTGGCCACGGCCCCCCGGGTATTCACGAAGATCCTAGCCCTAGTTCTGGCCAATTTAAGGATCCAAGGGGTCACAGTCCTAGCATACTTGGACGACCTTTTAATCATAGATCACTCACGACCGGGTCTGCAAAAGGCAGTAAACCTCACGGTTCGGTACCTCGAAGAATTCGGCTGGGTCCTAAACCGGGGAAAGTCAGCGTTCCAGCCTACAAAGCAGTTGGAATACCTCGGCATGAGGTTAGACACAGAACAGCAAAGGGTGTTCCTGCCCCTGGTAAAGATCGAGGCTATCAAGGGGTTGGTTCAGTTGGTTCTAAACAAGAAAAGACCAACTATTCGCCTGTGTATGCGAGTACTAGGCAAGCTAGTGGCCACGTTCGAGGCAGTACCATACGCTCAGATCCACACTCGCGTCCTACAGGCAGCCATTCTAGCAGCCTGGGGCAAGAGGGCACATGCCTTAGAGTCCCCTTTGACGCTATCATCAAGGGTCCGACAAAGCCTGGCCTGGTGGTTGAACCCCCAGAATCTTCTAAAGGGAAAATCCTTCAGCCCTGTTGTCTGGAAGGTAGTTACCACAGACGCCAGCCTGGCAGGCTGGGGGGCGGTCTTCGAGGGGTTCTCTCGCCAGGGAACTTGGGTGAAAGCAGAGAGGCAGCTCCCCATCAATATCTTGGAGATCAGAGCTGCTCGCCTAGCCCTTCTGGCATGGACCTCCAAATTAAAGGGGTTCCCGGTGAGAATCCAGTCAGACAATGCCACGGCGGTGGCATACATAAACCACCAAGGGGGAACCAGGAGTCGGGCCGCTCAGAGGGAGGTGAGCTTGATTTTTCAGTGGGCAGAGGTTCATGTACCCTGCATTTCGGCGATATTCATTCCCGGAGTGGACAACCTGCAGGCAGACTTCTTAAGTCGCCAGAGTCTGTTGCCAGGGGAGTGGTCTCTGCATCCCCAGGTCTTTCAGACAATCTGCCAGAGGTGGGGAATGCCAGACGTAGATATAATGGCATCCAGGTTCAACAAGAAACTAGACAGGTTCGTGTCTCGAGCGAGGGATCCTATGGCCTGCGGAACCGATGCGTTGGTTTGCCCTTGGCATCAATTCAGACTTCTATATGCATTCCCTCCGCTACAGTTACTCCCTCGCCTATTGCGCAGGATCAGAGTGGAGCACAAGCCAGTCATTCTAGTAGCTCCGGCTTGGCCCCGGAGGACTTGGTACTCACTAGTCCTGAAGATGGCAGTGGGAGACCCTTGGACTCTCCCTCTACAATCAGACCTACTCTCACAAGGCCCGATCCTCCACCCTACATTACAGCGTCTAAGTTTGACGGCCTGGAGGCTGAATCCCTGATTCTCAGGGGTAGAGGTCTGTCTAGGCAGGTAATTCCTACCCTGATTAGGGCTAGAAAGCCGGTCTCCAGGGTGATTTATTACAGGGTGTGGAGGAACTATGTAGGCTGGTGTGAATCCAAAAGATGGAATTCCCGCAAATATACTATTGATAGGGTGTTAAGTTTTCTCCAGCTAGGAGTGGATAAAGGCCTGGCACTAAGCACAATCAAAGGACAGATCTCAGCTCTGTCAGTGTGGTTTCAGAGGCCGCTGGCCACCCACTCGCTGGTAAAGACCTTCTTACAGGGGGTCTTGCGTATTAATCCTCCTGTCAAGTCACCAATTTGTCCATGGGACTTAAATCTTGTCCTGTCCACTCTACAGAAACAACCCTTTGAGCCGTTGGCTGAGATTCCTTTAGTCTTACTGACAAGAAAGTTGGTTTTCTTGGTCGCCATAGTTTCGGCCAGGAGAGTGTCAGAATTAGCAGCCTTATCGTGTAAGGAACCATATCTCGTTCTGCATAAGGACAGGGCAGTTCTCCGGCCCCATCCTTCCTTTCTACCAAAGGTTATATCCAAATTTCACTTGAACCAGGATTTGGTACTTCCATCCTTCTTTCCAAAACCCACATCTAGAAAAGAGGGGTTGCTGCATACCTTGGATATTGTCCGGGCCATGAAGGCCTATCTTAAAGCTACAGAAAAGATCCGGAAGACAGATGTGTTATTCGTTCTACCAGATGGCCCCAAGAAGGGGCAGGCAGCTGCAAAATCCACCATCTCGAGATGGATTAGACAATTAATCATTCAAGCCTACGGGTTGAAGAGGTTGCCTCCTCCTTTGTCGGTAAAGGCCCATTCTACCAGGGCCATGGGCGCCTCCTGGGCAGCACACCATCAGATCTCTATGGCTCAGATATGCAAGGCAGCGACGTGGTCATCAGTCCACACGTTTACAAAGTTTTATCAACTAGACGTGAGAAGGAATGCGGATTCTGCCTTTGGACAGGCAGTACTACAGGCTGCAGTTTGAGATCCTCGGGATCAGAAGCACCCTTGGTTGTAAAAAGAAAAAAAAAAAAAAAAAGAGTTTTTTTCTTGACTAAGTTGGAATTATTATTATTATTTGAGTTTACCTCTAAATTGAATCCTTCTTTGGAAGATGTCTCCCTCCCCTCATTAAAGCATTGCTTTCGGACATCCCATATAGTAATGAATATGCCGCTCTGTGTCCAGTGATGTACTCCAAGAAAAGGATTTTACAGGTAAGCTGTATTTAAAAATCCCTTTATTCTGGCCAATGAAATGATCTCTTTGCGTGGATAAGCCCATTTGCAAAATGCAGCTTTGGGCGCATTTTAAAGCTGCTTTTCTCCTGCCAGGAGAAAGGGCTTTCAGAAGAGCCAAGCAGTGTGCACAAGGCCTTGAAGTAGCCATACGCAGCTTGATCGTCTCTCCTTTAGCTTGTGGGCCGAGAGAGAACCAATCGCTTCCCAGCAATCTGTGTGGATGGCGGAATCTCTACTGCCAGCGGTTGTCTTAAGGCAGCCACAATACCCTATTATTGATCGTTTATTTCTAATTTGTCATAGACTTGTGTGTGGGTGCATGTCCCTGAAGTCGCACTGTCTGTGTTCATGGATACAGATCCACACTAATGTCAGACTGGGAGCAGAGGCTGTGTTAATGCTGCCTCTGCATCCCACCAGCTGACATGATCATTGACAGCGCTGACCCCCCCTCAACCTCTGCAACAATGCTGTATGGAATAAATATAAACACAGTTTTATACTTTTGTAAAAATAGAAAAAACTTGCATTGAAAAGGGTCACCCATGCTATGCCAGGAAGATTTTTAAGGCTGCATTTTGTGAATGGCCAAGCAAAGATGCGGAAGGAGGCATGTCACCAGTGCTGTATCTATCATATATGCAGTGCTGAAGTTGGCAGGGGGGTGGTAATACAGTGGAAGCTGCTGTGCTAGCCTGCGTTTTTTCAGATCTAACAGTGCCGTCGGCAGCACTAATCTGTGTATTCAGAAGCTGGGGAATTCTCCTAGTTGTCAGATTACAATAAGGCCCCTTTCACGCCTGCTTTTTTATCCATCCGTTTGCGGATGAAAAAGGGACATGCATTGGTCCCTATGTGATTGCGGGTGTCAGCGAATGAACATCCGCTGACACCCGTAATCGCCCGCCTCCGCAAACATCCGATATTTGCAGACGGAAGAAAACCTTATCTTTTTCTTCCGTCTGCAGAGCAGACCGTGTGTCCGTGTTCATCCGCTTCCCCCCCATAGGGGAGAACGGAGAAAAGGCAGGGCCGTCCCTGCACAGTGTGCAAAGACCGCCCTGTCATCCGCCGGCTCAGCGGGGATCAACGAAGGATCCCTGCTGAGCTTATGGAGGCGGATCATTACTGATCCGCCCCGTTTGAAAGGGGTCTTACTCGGCGGGAAGGATTCCACTATCCATCTTGAATGTGTGGATGGGGCATTTTTATTCAACCAGCTGCCTGGACAAAAAGACTTGTGGGTTGTCCAACATGGAGATTCCTGATAAGATGACTGATTAGGTCCTGCAAAATATGAATTTTATTTTTATTTTTTCATCCTTTAGGAAGGAGAAAAATCTTGAGAACATTGAAATTCAACAGTTTATTGCAAGGAAAGCTGATCTTCTGTTTTCAGAGTCCTGGAAGTCCGCTGTACAAGGAAATGGTCAATCACATGAACCATCAGAAGGTACTTTTGTGTTGTGAAGAGTTTAAGCTTTGCACAAGTCAAAAATGTAAGGATGTTACATATTTACAAAAAATATTATTTCAAATACAATTCCAGGCAAATTTGTTATTTTAACTGCTTCAGCTCTCACCCAGGAGGTACACCTCCACGAACCAGCTAAGTTGTGTATATTTCTGGGCCTGTTTATGTTATGGCATTGTCTCGTGTGAACTTGCAACAGTTTTGATAACTAGTAACAGAACTATGTAAAACAATGGGATTCCAATTATTCTTTAACCACTTGCCAACCGAGCTGAAGTTGGCTGGGCAAATTGACGTTACCTTGCGTTGCTTTTTTCTTTTGGCCACTAGGGGCGTGCCCGCAGCATGTGCACGGGCGATGACCACCAGGCACCCACCATCGCTCGTGACAGAGCAAGAACTGGCATCTGTGTGTAAACACACAAATCCCGGTTCTTTTAGGGGAGTAGAGACAGATTGTGTGTTCATACAATGTATGAACACCGATCTATCTCCTCCTAGACATCCCCATCCTACCTACAGTTGGAAAACACATAGGTAACACATTTAACACCTTGATCACCCCCTAGTGTTAACCCATTCCCTGCCAGGGACATTTATACAGTAATCGGTGCATTTTTATAGCACTAGTAAAAAAAAAAGACATAAAAATGCTATAAATCTATTTTGTAGATGCTATAACTTTTGCGCAAACCAATCAATATACGCTTATTACAATATTTTTGGTATAAAAAAATGTAGAATACTTATTGGCCTATAAACTAAGGAAAAACTTTTTTTCTCCCTCGTCTTCCAGGACGGCACCCTGAGAATAGACTGGCTCACCTGACAGGAAACACAATCAAAATGAGGTTTAAAAGGCCCCACCCCTCCCGTGTGCCTCAGTTCTGATTGTGTTTCCCTTTCAGCGAAACGTTTGTTTTTTTCCTTGTGACCTAAGGCCTGGGGCGGGTGGTCCCCCCCCCCCCCCCCGGAGCCCGGACCGCAGGTACCGGGTGCCGTTGGGTCCGGTGTAGCTTGCTACCCCCCCGGGGGGGGGGGGGGGTTTCCCCCGTCGTCTTAGTCCAGGGGGGGAACAGGAGAAGACACAGACTCCCCTGGAAGCCGGAGCCTCCTAGGAGGGCAGGGCTCTCCAGTGCTCCGAAGAGGCCACATCCTCTCTCCCCCCGCCTGGTTCCCTACCTTGGAGGTTGGGCTAAGGCCTCCCCCTTCCTGCTGGCTCCGTCCGGGGGTTTGCTGGACCGCATGGCGGGTAGTTAGGCGCCGCTTCGAGCGGCGCCAGGAGCATCCGGGAGCCTGTTGATGACGCGCACGGCGCTGTGACGTCATTCCGCTCCCGCGCGGCAAGATGGCGGCCCCCACCGGACAAACGCTGCAGGCGATCGGGGCGCACTATAAAGCAGCCAGGGAGATAGAGGGGCCTGGCGGCCTCAGAGCGTGTTCATGGAAGCCCTTTTCTTGGCACAAGACGCTACTATGGAGGAGGACCGTCTGTTTCCTATGGCTGCAGAGGAAACCACCAAGGGTGAGTCCTTCCTTTTTCTTAGGGGGGTTTTTGTCTCCAAAACAACCCCCTCCCCTAATCCTGAGAGGTTGAGGGCTAATGGGCATATGTTTCTCCCTGATATGTTTAGGTGAAGACCCTGTTGCCCAGGGGGAGTCCAGCAGAGTGGCTAAGCCTCCTAAGCGTGTTAGGAAATGTGGCAATTGTAGTGACAAATTACCAGCTGAGCATAACAAGCCATTCTGTTCTAAGTGCATCTGTAAACTAACAGGGAAGGAGACCTCACAGATTATGAAGCAATTTCTCTCGGTTTAGACCGAAATGCTATCCACCCTAAAGGAGTTTCAATCTTCCCTAAATAAAAGACATTGATTCTCCGGTTCCGGGCCCCTCCTCCCAGGAATCCTCTTCTGCCTCTCGTCCGTTTGTACCACTACAGGCTCGTAGAGTGTACCCCTCGGATTCTGAGGAGTCTGAGTTAACCTTGCGTAGTGAAACCCTGGTTGACAGCCAGGCGGAGGAGGAGGAGGATGCCAGGACAGGAAAATATGTTTCCTGCTGATGATATGGAGTGCCTTCTAGCAGCTGTTTATGCTACCGAGCATATTCAAGAACCAGCAGAGCAGGTCTCAGCCCAGGACAGGATGTACAGGGGTTTAATAAAGCCTCAAACCATGACCATTCCTGTCCATCAGTCACTAAAGGACATTATCCTCAGGGAGTGGGCAGAACCTGAAAAAAGCTTACCAAGTTTCAAAACTTGGAAACGCCGCTGTCCCTTTAAGACGGAGGTAGTAGACACCTTTTTTAAGGTCCCTAAGCTTGAGGCCCCCTTGGCACAGGTCTCTAAACAGTCAGACCTTTCCTTTGAGGACACAGGCAGTTTAAAGGATGCCATGGATAGGTGTACCGACACTTCTCTCCGTAGAGCATGGGAAGCCAATGCAGCCGCCCTTGGTCCTGCATTGGCCTCAGTCTGCGTGGCAAGAAATGCCGACGCCTGGACTTCCAAGCTTCTAGACCATCTCCCCAGTTCTTCCTAGACAAAGGAGATACGAGATTCCCTCCAGCTTATTAGCGGGGCAGTGGCCTACTTGGCAGACGCAGCGGTGGAAACCGTTCGCGCCTCGGCCAAGACCGGGGCCCTTATTAATGCCTCTAGGAGGGCCGTCTGGCTAAAAACCTGGAGGGGTGATCTTGCCTCTAAACGCCGCCTATGTGCACTCCCCTTCAAGGGTTCCCTCTTGTTTGGGGAAGCCTTAGATCAGGCTTTGTCCAGGTCTTCTGAGAAGGGGAATAAATTCCCTTCAAAACCCAGGCAGAGTAGGAAGCGGTCCTTTCGTCCCAGCCAGAGAAAGATTCCGACCCCGGACAAAAGACCGTCCACCAGCCGACGTTGGACCTTTGGTAAAGATAGACCAAAGGGGGGGATCCTTTTTTCCAGTCCCAAACCATCCGGAAAGGACACCAAGTGACGGGAAGGTGGGGGGCAGGCTCGCCAGGTTTCTTCCTGCCTGGGAGAGCATAACCCAGAGTCCCCATGTCCTGCAGATAATCAGGGAGGGTTACCATTTAGAGTTCAGAGAGCTTCCCCCCCCCGACCTTTTTCCTCACTCACCTCCCAAGGGACTCCAGCAAGGCCGTAGGCCTCTCCCAGAATATTGTAAGTCTGGCAGAACAGGGGGTCATAATCCCAGTCCCACCAGACCAACAAGGTCAGGGAGTATACTCCCACATTTTTGTGGTTCCCAAGCCGGACGGCAAGTTCAGATTGATAATCAATCTGAGACCCCTGAACTCCCATCTCCTCTACAAAAAATTCTGGATGGAGAGTGTTCACAGCCTCAGGGGTCTTTTGTTAGAAGGCGTCTTTATGGCGACCATAGATTTGAGGGACGCCTACCTGCATGTCCCGATTTTTTCGGGACATCAGAGGTTTCTGAGATTTGCCCTCGCCTCCGCACAGGGAATTCAGCACTGGCAGTTTGCTGCCCTCCCCTTTGGTCTGGCCTCCAGCCCAAGGGTGTTTACGAAGGTCCTGGCGGAGGTAATGGCTCATCTACATCTGAAGGGGGTCTCCCTCGTCACCTATCTAGACGACCTTCTGCTCTTCAGCCCAAGTCAGGATCAGCTCCTTTCGGACCTGACCGTCGTCATGACCACTCTGGAGTCGCTTGGTTGGATAATCAACAAGCAAAAGTCCTCCCTTCTGCCGGAACAGCGTAAGGCATACCTGGGGGTTATCATAGATTCCCGAGAAAAGAAGCTTTTTCTTCCCCAAGAGAAGTTCCAGAGGCTTGTGACGAAGATCGGGTCTTTAGTGGCTACAGAAAAGCCCTCCCTCAGAGAGATCATGAAGCTGTTGGGTCGGATGACCGCTTGCATTCCGGCGGTCCCCTGGGCCCAACTACACACAAGACCACTTCAGAGGTTCCTCCTCTCTGCCTGGAACGGAAAGGAAGACACTCTCGATTCCCGGGTCAGGATCCCGATCCTAGTCAAGGACTCCCTAGAGTGGTGGCTTCACCACCAAAACCTCCTGAAGGGCCGTCCGTGGAGTCAGACCAATCCACTGAAGGTCACTACGGACGCCAGTGCTTGGGGTTGGGGAGCCCATGTACAAGAACTGCGGGCTCAGGGATCCTGGGATCCTCATCAAAGGCGGACCTCCTCCAACTATCGAGAATTACTAGCAGTGGGAGAAGCTCTGAGGGCATTCGAAGAAAGAATTCAGGGCAAGGATGTCCTGGTCCTTTCCGACAATGCTACAACAGTCGCCTTTCTCAACAGACAGGGGGGCACCAGGTCCCAGTCTCTCCTGACACTCTCCCTGGAGATCCTGGGTTGGGCGGAACAGAGAGTACCCTCTATTCTGGCAATCCACATAAGGGGAGCCACCAATCTGGAGGCCGACTTACTGAGTCGTCGACCCATTTTTCAGGGGGAGTGGGAATTGTGCCAGGAAACCTTCGACTGGGTTTGTCGGCGGTTCGGGGTTCCGGAGATAGATCTTTTTTCCTGCAGGGAAAACAGAAAAGTGAACAGATTCTTTTCCCTTTTGCAGGGACGGGGTTCTTAGGGGGTGGATGCGCTGGCCCAGGCCTGGGATTTCCGTCTGGCTTACGCTTTTCCCCCGCTGAATCTGATCCCAAGAGTCTAACAAAAGCTGGCCTCCGCGGAGACCAAATTAATCCTAATCACTCCTTGGTGGCCCCGGAGATCCTGGTTTCCCATTCTGAAGCTCTGGTCTCTAGCTCCCCTGCTTCCCCTTCCTCTCCGAGCGGATCTCCTGCGGCAAGGGCCGATCTCTCATTCGAACCCAGGGTTCTTCAGCCTGACGGCATGGCTCTTGAGAGGCGGAACTTGCAGCGGAAGGGCTGCTCGGATAGAGTCATAGATACCCTACTATCCAGCCGCAAGAAGGTCACCAGACACATCTACGCAAAGGTCTGGACAGTCTTTTCGCGTTGGTGCACCACAAAGCGGATCTCTTCTCCCAAAACTCCCGCCATCCTGGAGTTTCTTCAGGATGGCGTGGAACTAGGCTTAGCTACCAGAACTCTAAGAGTCCAAGTGGCAGCTTTATCATACTTTTTGGAGAAGAGCCTCTCAGCGGACCCTCTCATCAAGAGGTTCCTGACAGCTAGGGACAGACTTTCTCCTGTGCAGATTTCCAGGGTTCCCTCATGGGACCTCTCCCTGGTCCTGGAGCAGCTGACTAAGGCACCATTTGAGCCTATAGACAGCATTTCTGTAAAATTTCTTACGATTAAGTTTACCTTTTTGTTAGCCATCACGTCTGCCAAGAGAGTTGGAGACTTGCATGCTTTTTCTATCAAGGAACCCTTTCTGCGGGTTTTTGAAGATAGGGTTATTTTGACTCAGGATCCTCTGTACCTTCCCAAGGTGGCAACCAGGTTCCATAGGTCTCAGGAAGTTATACTTCCTTCTTTTTGCGCAAATCCCAGCAATGAAAAGGAAGCCACTTTCCATTGCCTGGATGTAAGACGCTGCCTTTTAGTTTACCTAGAGAGGGTTAGTGAGTTCAGATCTTCCCCTCACCTTTTAGTTAATTTCTCAGGGCAGAAAAACGGTCAACAGGCAACTAAGGCTTCCATCTCCAGATGGATTAGGCAGGCTATCTCCTTGTCATACACACAGGCAGGTAGACCACTTCCTGTTATTAAGGCTCATTCCACGCGTTCTCTGGCAACCTCCTGGGCAGAAAGGGCAGGAGCTTCCATAGAGCAGATCTGTAGAGCGGCAACCTGGTCCAGCCGGAATACGTTCATCAGACATTATAGAGTCGAACTACTGTCTCCTCAAGACCTGATGTTTGGTAGGAAGGTCTTACAGACGGTGGTCCCGCCCTAAGGTAGGCCTGAAGATTACTTGCTTTTCTCTCAGGGTGCCGTCCTGGAAGACGAGGGAGAAATTACCAGTTACTTACCGGTAGCTGGATTTCTACGAAGTCTTACAGGACGGCAGGCCTACTTCCCTCCCTTTTACTTCTATCTAAATTCCTCCTTTTTCTTAGTTTCTGTCTATACCGTGTTCTAAAGAGCGGTTACTTATCTTAAACTGAGGCACACGGGAGGGGTGGGGCCTTTTAAACCTCATTTTGATTGTGTTTCCTGTCAGGTGAGCCAGTCTACTCTCAGGGTGCCGTCCTGTAAGACTTCGTAGAAATCCAGCTACCGGTAAGTAACTGGTAATTTTTTTGTAAAAAAAAAAAAAAAAGTGGGACATTTATTATAGCAAAAAGCAAAAGATATTGTGATCAAATACCACCAAAAATCTCTATTTGTGGGGGGGGGGGGGGGGGGAAGGACTCCCATTTTGTTTGGGTACATTGTTGCACAACTGCCCAATTGTCAGTTAAAGCGATGCAATGCCGTATCACAGAAAATGGCCTGGTCATTGAGCAGCCGAATCTTCTGGGGCTGAAGTGGTTAAAGTGATTGTAAACCCACACCTTGTAAAACACATTCAGTTCAAAACATTTTGTATATAAAAAATAAATATATTCTAAGTGATCACATTTACTCCTGCATAAGAGCTGGGGGAGCATAAACGGCAGCACACTAAGCTTTCCAGTAAATGGCTGTGCATGGGGGCTATGTCAGGACAAGTCTGATTGGAGAGGAGCAGGCTGAGCTCGGAGCATAGCTAGAGTACTGACCATTTGTGCTCTCATGACTGGTGTAATCTTTATTTGGAAAGCAAAGGAACTGGCAGGAACACCAGGGATTTTGCACAAGGGAAACAATGCAAGAACAGAATACTTTTCATACAAGTATATGGTACAGCAGACACATCAAGAATATATGTTGGGTTTACGTATTCTTTATTGGACCAGAAGTATTACATTTTGGACGCCTGGTTAAAATATTTATCAAAATATTTAAAGTTTGTGACTTTCTTCTTTTTCAGGTTGCTATGCTGTCATGCCACCTTTGGAACAGTTCATGGAGGTTCCCAGTGGGCAGAAAAAGGAACTGTTTTTTAGAGATGTTGAACGCGGGGATATTGTAATCGGAAAGATATCTTCCATTCGTGACTTTGGATTTTTTGTGGTCCTTATCGCTATGGGCAGTGGCATTTTAAGAGATATAGAAACACTAGAAATAAGTGTAAGCATATAAGTAAACCTTTGAATATACATTTATATTTTATTTTAGGCTATTGGTTGAACGCTTTTTGTATTTTCTTTCTACTAGGCATTGTGTCCTGTAAGAGATGTGCCTTCTCAGAGTAGCCATGGAGATCCCTTATCTTATTATCAACTTGGAGACCTAATCAAAGGTAACTTAATTTCTGCACATATTGTGTGACTTGGGATTATTATATTTTGAAATGGTTGGTGGCTTATTCAGGTACCACTTCCGGGAAAAAAAAATACATACATTAGTTGCAAACGAGAGCCCCGTACACACGGGTCGAATGTTGGGAGGCAATAGCCGGTTCAAAAAAAGTTCAACAATTGGCCTGTGTGTATGTCAGTCTGTCGGGATGAGCATGCTGGATAACCAGCAGCCAACCGACTCCCGATCAGCACGCTCTGCCAATCGCAGAGCATGCGGATTGGAGTGTTCTGGCGGGATGGCCGCCCTCCCGTTGAACAGAAAAAGTGAGTGTGCCAGGCTTTACACTATGGACTTTCAGAGTACCAAAACGCAAATGTTTTTTTTTTTAATTTGCTATCCAAATGGTAAAATCTATTTTAAAATAACTTCTAAAACAATGTTTTGCATATTAGTCTACTGACTTCTCAGTGAACCACTGAATTAATAGTTCAACATGTGTATACTTCTTCTTCTTTTTTTTTTTTTTTCTTCTTTTTTTTTTAAAGTGTATTTTTGTGCGTGAACTCGAGAGAGAGGAGCCGGAATGCAGGAGTTGGGAGTAAGCAGACCCTCCCCCCGGAGGCAATCGCCATCCTTCTCCATGCCCCTGGTGGCAATGGCGGGTGTGAAGGGGGGCCTCCCACTCACCCTACCTGCTCCTCTTGGGAGCCCAACTGGGGCCCAACGGGACCCCAATGGGGCAGAGGGACTCCCCCTATGAGGGAGTGAGGGGGCCTAGCCCACCCAGCCAGCCCCGTAGGTCCTTCGCCTCTCTTTATTTTAGGAGACCGCATGGCCAAAGTGCATGTGTTTTAAACCAATTTCGTGTGCGTGCAAGTGTGGTGGTTTTTGGGGGGGTGGGCGTACTAAGCACAGGCGTACCTTGCATAGCACACCCACCGGGAGCCGGGCTGAGATGTGTATACTTCTATGTGAATTCTGAATGCCTTCCACTGTGTCTCCACAAATGAATGTTATGTAGAGACACAGTGGAAGTGTTCTTTGTGGGGTTTTTTTTGTTGGTGCAGGATAGTCCACTACCCCAGGAAGGCATCAGGGATAAATCTATAAGCAATCAAATTTCTAGTATACATTTTTATTGTTTACATGGCTTTAATATCTATACATGCACATGTCACATTCTTCAGAATGTCAAAGTGAAGCTACACATATCTCTTTAGTGCAAGCACAGGGAAAATTATTATTTATTATATACGATTTACGCAGCGCTTTACAATGTAGACAACACAATTACATTCCAGTTCAATAGAGAGCCCTGCTCGTAGAGCTTACATTCCTGTGGGGTGATACAAAAAGTTGCAGAAAATGATTTGATGGGGGTGGCGCTGGGACAGTTGTGGGTGTGGGATCGGCTTCCCTGAATAAATTGGTTTTCAGGGATCTGGAGAAGTCCTATAGGTGAGAATGGGAGGATGTAACAAGGGAGCTAGAGAGCAGAAGGACCTGGGAGAAGCGGAGGGGACGATTTGGGTGATATCTGCAGATGAGGTTGGTGATGTAGATGGGGGCGATGTTGTGAATGGCCTTGTATATTGTGGTTAGCGTTTTATATGGTGGGGTAGGGGAAGCCAGTGAAGGGATTGGCAGAGAGGAGCAGCGGTCACGGATTGGTTAGTGAGGTGTATTGGTCTAGCAGCAGCATTCATAATAGACTGAAGGTGGTATAGCCTGTGTAAGATTAAGGCGAGAGTTGCAGTAGTTAAAGCGGTGGTTCACCCTAAATATACTCTTTCCCATGTGATCCAGCATACTGGCGTCAGCGCCAGTATGCTGCTTTTTTTTTTTTTTAAATGCCCCACTTACTGTGTAATCCTTAATTTTGATTTATTTCCCCCGCGGTGGATGGCGCCTGTATAGCCCGTCACGGTATTTCCGGCGCTATGCGGCGCCTGCGCACAGACCTAGGAGCTGACTGCGCAGGCGCCGTATTTCTCAGAGTCCTATTTCGGCTTTTTTCGGAGGGTGTGACGCGCCATTGCCATAGGACTCGGAGAAATACGGCGCCTGCGCAGTCAGCTCCTAGGTCTGTGCGCAGGCGCCGCATAGCGCCGGAAATACCCGAGTCCTAAATCTGGTATTTTCGGAAGCCGTGACGGGCTATACAGGCGCCATCCACCGTGGGGGAAATAAATCAAAATTAAGGATTACACAGTAAGTGGGGCATTTAAAAAAAAAAAAAAAAAAAAAAAACACATGGGAAAGAGTATATTTAGGGTGAACCACCGCTTTAAGGAGTGAAGAAGTTGCTTTGTGGTGTCATTTGTCAGAAAGTGTAGAATTCTGGAGATGTTGTGGATGTTAAAGCAGCAGGATTTAGCCAGTGATTGGATGTGGGGGCTGAAGGAGGTTGGAGTCAAGAATTGCACACAGCACCCTGGCATGTGTGGAGGAACTAATGGTTGTGCTGTTCTTAATGGTGAAGTTGTGGGGAGGGACGCGGTAAGGAGGAAATTAGCTCAGTTTTAGAAAGATTGAGTTTGAGGAGGTGGTGTAAAAACCATACCGATATGCCATTTAGTAAGTTTGAGATCCATGAGGAGATCGGGGTGGTGAGTTGAGTGGAGAGATAGATCTGGGTGTCGTCGACAGAGGAAAATCAACTGAATATACAGTTTTTCAAACTCAAATCAATGCTAGACTGTTAAATTGGATTCCAAAATGTACCCCACATTTTTACCGTTCTCTCTCGTTGATTGACAGTGAGTGCCTTCTCTTATATTTATCACAGTAACTGTTATGCATTTAAAAAAAAAAAAAAAAAAAAAAAAGCAGCTACAATTAGTCTCCTGTGTTGCCAGGCGGGGGGGTCTGTAGATTAACACTGTTTTTATGTGTAATTTAAATAGATTTTTTTTTAACCATTTAGATATTGAATATGAACTGTTTATCTGTATAGATTTGTTCTGTGATACCTTAAGACTCTGTAGTGTAATTATACAAAGTGGTTAGGGGAAAAAACAAATTCCACAAAGCGCATATGAGGGGAAGCTCTGCTGATTTTATCATAATAAATAAAGTTTACACTAAACTAATCTACATTAAAAAAAAATATTCTATGTCAACACCTGTTCTGACTGCAATACGCAGGTTTGGGTGTGCTGTATACAATCTAATGAGCCTTTTGTTATCTCATTCTTAGATCTATAAAAGAACTACAAAATGTTGTTTTATTAAAACCACAAAGGTTGAAAATATCACTGAACTGACATGGTTCATACAGTTTAAAAAAAGTGTTTGGGTATAAACATGTATGTTATTCCTTCATTAATATTTAACATGTTGGCCTAAAAGTTCAACTACATTTACAGTTTAACTGGCTATTGGTCTTACAATTGCTGTATTTCTTTATCGTACATCACGGGACACAGAGCGCATAGTCATTACATATGGGTTATATGGGTACCTTCAGGTGTGGACACTGGTGTAATCAACTTCACAGGAAGTTCCTCCCTATATAACCCCCTCCCACTGAGAGTGCTTTAGTTTTTTCGCCAGTGTCTTAGGTGTTGGTCACGTCTAGCTGTCCCTCGGAGGTCTCGGGACCCAGGATAGCTAGCCGGATCCGTCCGAAGTGCTTCAAAGCCAAGGTGTACGGTACCCGGGCCCTGCTGGAGTGGGGTTTTGCCTATAATGCCTCTCCTTGGAGGGCTGGATTCTGGGCTCCAGTGCCTTGGTCTCTTCCAGGACTAAACGCTACTGATGCCAGGAATGCTATATAGGTCCAGGGGTGTGGGTTCCTTAAACACAGGACCCCGGTCCCTGAAGGTCCGAGACAATACCCACAGAGATGGGGGAAGATTGGGCCTCTTGCAGTTTGCAATACCCTGCGGCGTGGAGCAGGTAAGAGGGAACCTGCGGGACTTGGTTCGACAGTCGGTATCCCCCTGGGGGTTCTGAGTTGGCTAACAGTATGCTTGTGCATCAGCCACTATCTCCACTATGTCTGTGTGGGCAGGATGGGATACTAATGTTTACCCAGATAACATGTAGATATATGTATACTTGTGTAAGATATATATTTGCTACTCACCCCAGGTCTGCCTGTTAGCATTGATACTGCAACCCCACATGTTTTAAAGAGGAAATTGCTGGTGAAAACTCCTGTTTCTTAGGAAGCCCATGGGGACAGCTTCCTCTCTGTGTGTGCACTACAATAAGATTAGTGCTTACCTGGTGTCTGTTGGTGCTGCCTGGCGCTGGTCCGTGTTTCCTCTGCTCTGCTTCCTCCATGTGGTTTTAAGCGTGGGGGGGTGCGCGCGCGCGTGCACGCCGCCTTTTATAGCGTCAGTGTGCGTCGGGGGGGGCGGGCCAGCAGCGTCAGGGTCTGTTTAAAGGAAACTTTTTCTCTGGCTGGTCTTTCCCTCCTGGAGGCAGGGGAAGAAAGGATACAGAGCGTGCAGCTGGGTCTTTTGGCCACAGTGACACCCAGTGGCGGTTTGTGGATCTTCAGGTCTAGGACTTAGTTCCACTATTGACCAGAAAAAAAAAAAAAAAAAAAAATTTTTTTTTGCTTAAAGGGACTCAGCCTTAGATCCAGCAGTATCTGAGTCAACCTTGGACTCCGGCTAACGGGCATTGGTGTTGCAATACTCACAGGTTTTCCTCAGTATTGCCACCTCCCAGGCGGGTAAAAAAAATTTATTAATACTCCTAGCTACAACAGTCAGGTGTTGGCTAGAGGGGTGACTCAAGGTTGTGCAATGGCTCCAAAGGCATCAGGACCAGCCAAGGCTGCAAAAGGTGCCAAGAAACAAAAGGGGTCTCCATCGGGGTCAGAGGATTTGGGCCAGGCTTCAACGGCCCCACCCTCACCAGTTAGACCACCGAGTAGCATAGTACAAGAGCCATTGGGGATGCTGGGGGCAGAGGCGGCCCGATCCACCCATTCCCGTTTACGTAACGGAAGAAATGCTAGCGACCACCCTGGGTGGGCTAGAGAAAAGGTTAACTGCTTTGTTTGCCCGCCCTTTGCCAAGTAGCAAACGGGCTAGATCCCCCTCACCTAGTTTGGTGTTTTCAGATGCGGAGGTCTCCTCTTCGGAGGAACGGGACCCACAAGGTGATCAAGCAGACCCAAGTCCCGAAGGTTCAGACATGGAGGGTCCACTGTAGATGAATATTTTTCGGCCTCTCAAGCGGAGAGCCTGTGGATCCAGTCTTTGACCGATATAGTTCGCACTGCTTTTAAACTTCCAGTGCTAGAACTAGTAACCCCTGTGGTATCCTCATTGGGTTCTTTAAAGGCTCCATTAACTTGTGTGTCTTTTCCGATTCACCCCCTTCTGCGGAGCGTGATTTACCAGGATTGGGCTCGACCTGATAGGATCTTTATCCCTCCTAAGAGGTTCTCTATTCTCTATCCTATGGAAGAGGAATTTTGAAAGAAATGGCCATTTCCTGCGTGAATAAATCCCTGACCTGTCCGGTTAAAAATGTCCAGTTGTTCAAGGATCCGGTCGACAAAAAATTAGAGACCCTACTGAAGGCTTCTTTCACCACAGTAGGTGCCATGGTTCAGCCAGTGGTGGCAGCCATTGGCGTTTGTCAGGCCTTAAAGGATCAGGCAAAACAGATGTTAAAGGACATGCCGGCTCAGCAACAGGCATCCCGGTTATCTCTGCTGGTGGTTCACATGCGTCGTCTTCGTGGCTAAAGAACTGGTCAGCAGAGGCACCCTGCAAAAAGCTTTTAGCAGGGTTTCCCTTTCATGGGGGAAGACTATTCGGTGAAGACCTAGATAAATATAGATAAATATATCCAAACCATATCAAGTGGTAAAAGTTCTTCCTTACCGGTCAAGGAAAGACCGCGTGGGCCCGCGTTTAAACGACAGGCCTTTCCAGGCTCGGCCCCTTCGACTTCCCGTCAGTATCGACGGCCTCCCGGGCGTTCAGCAGTTAATAGCCGCCCACAGGGACAAGCCGCGGCAAACAAGAGGCCCCGGTCTCAAAGCCGGCTAAACCAGTCATCAAGTCAGATTCATGAAGGGGCGCCCCCACTCTCTTGGGTGGGGGGAAGACTTCAGTTTTTCTCCGAAGTCTGGAAGGCCAGAATTCCCGACTCTTGGGTTCGGTCCGTGGTAGCCACAGGCTACAAACTAGAGTTTCGAGAAATCCCCCCTCCTCATTTTCAGGGGTCAAGTCTTCCAAGCGACCCGTTAAAGAGGGCCTCTCTCGTAAAGGCGTTGGATCGCCTCTTGCTCCAAGGAGTAATTGTAGTACCAACCCAAGAAATGGCGACGTTAGGCCTATCCTAGACCTCAAACGCCTAAATCGCTTTCTAAAGATTCAGACCTTTCGTATGGATTCCATACGTTCAGTGACAGCCAGCCTGCATCAAGGCGACTTTCTAGCATCTATAGACATAAAGGATGCATATCTGCATGTGCCGATCTACCCAGCACATCACAAGTTTCTTCGTTTTATGATAGATCAAAGTCATTTCCAGTTCGTAGCCCTCCCTTTCGGGTTGGCAACAGCTCCGCGGGTATTCACAAAGGTGTTAGCCCCGGTGCTAGCCGTCCTAAGGACAGAAGGCATTTTGGTCCTGGCATACCTGGACGATCTCCTGGTTATCGACAGATCAGCTTCCAACCTCAATCAGGCAGTAGTCCGCACAGTTCGGCATCTACAAGAATTCGGGTGGGTTGTGAACCAAGGAAAATCGAGGTTGCAACCCACAAGACAGTTGGAATATCTAGGCCTTCGGTGAGATACAGAATGCCAGAGGATATTTTTACCTCAAGAAAGGATCAGGTCATTGACTCAAACAATTCAAATAGTCCTAGGCAAAAAGAGGCCGACTATTCGCCTATGCATGCGACTGCTGGGAAAGATGGTAGCCGCCTTCGAAGCAGTGCCCTATGCCCAGATCCATACCAGAGTTCTCCAGGCAGCTATTCTCTCTGCTTGGAACAGGTCCATGCAGGCATTAGACCGTCCATTCGGTCTTTCCCCAGGAGTCAGGCGCAGCCTGTACTGGTGGCTGGTCCCTCAAAAATTGTCAAAAGGGAAAACCTTTTGCCCCATCACGTGGAAAATAGTAACCACAGATGCCAGCCTAACAGGTTGGGGGGCAATCTTAGGAAAACGGACCCAGCAGGGACAGTGGTCAGAGGCAGAAAGTCTGCTTCCCATCAATGTCCTAGAGATCAGAGCTGCTCGGTTGGCCCTGGTCGCCTGGACTCTCCCCCTGCAGGGTCTGCCAGTAAGGATACAGTCCGACAATGCCACGGCGGTGGCATACATAAACCACCAGGGGGGCACAAGGAGCCTAGCGGCTCAAAGGGAAGTAAACCTGATTTTCTCATGGGCCGAAGCCCATGTACCCTGCATCTCAGCAGTGTTCATCCCAGGGATAGACAATTCTCAAGCAGATTTTTGAGTCGTCAACAGTTACTCCCGGGAGAGTGGTCTCTTCACCCCCAGGTATTCCAAGAGATTTGCCAAAGATTCGGAGTTCCCGATGTGGACGACATGGCAACAAGATTCAACAAGAAATTGGACAAATTCGTATCCCGAGCCAGGGACCCCTCGGCCTACGGGACCGATGCGTTGGTTTGCCCCTGGCACCAGTTTTCTCTCCTGTATGCGTTCCCTCCACTACAGATGATTCCCCGCCTTCTACGAAGGATCAGGGTGGAGCGCAGGCCGGTGATCCTGGTGGCCCCAGCCTGGCCCAGAAGGGCTTGGTACGCACTCATCGTGAGGATGTCAGTAGGGGCACCGTGGCCACTCCCCCTGCGCCCAGATCTGCTGTCTCAGGGCCCGATCTACCACCCTGCTTCACAGCAGCTAAATTTGATGGCTTGGCGGCTGAATCCCTAATTCTTAAGGGCAGAGGCCTCTCAGCCCAAGTCATATCTACGTTAATTCAGGCTAGTAAGCCAGTCTCTAGAAATATCTATTACAGAGTCTAGAGGACCTATGTGGAGTGGTGCGAGTCTCAAGGAGGGCATCCTCGCAAGTTTTTTATTGACAGGATCTTGCGATTCCTTCAGGTTGGCGTTGACAAGGGGTTGGCTCTTAGTACTCTAAAGGGGCAGGTGTCTGCCTTATCGATATGGTTTCAAAGGCCTTTGGCCACGCATTCGCTTGTGAAAACCTTCTTGCAGGGGGTCTTGCATGTGAATCCCCCTATTAGAGCTCCCCTCTGCCCCTGGAATTTAAATCTGGTCTTGTCAGCTTTACAAAAGCAGCCGTTTGAACCTCTGACAGAAATCCCTCTTGTGCTGCTAACCCGAAAGTTGGTTTTCTTGGTGGCTATGGCTTCGGCCAGAAGGGTCTCCGAGCTGGCAGCCTTGTCTTGCAGGGAACCGTACCTGATTCTGCATAAGGACAGAATGGTTCTGCGGCCTCAACCTTTTTTCCTTCATAAGGTCATATCCAGTTTTCACTTGAATCAGGACCTAGTCCTACCATCCTTCTTCTTTCCTACTCCCCAGTCCAGAGAGGAAAGACTGCTTCATACTTTGGACATGGTCCGAGCCATGAGGGTTTATCTCAAGGCTACAGAAAAGATTCGGAAAACAGATGTGCTTTTCGTTCTCCCGGATGGCCCCAAGAAGGGTCAGCCGGCTGCCAAGTCTTCCTTGGCTAGGTGGATTAAGCAGCTGATTTTTCAGGCCTATGGTCTGAAGCGCGTTCCACCTCCCTTATCAGTTAAGGCCCATTCTACGAGGGCCATGAGTGCCTCTTGGGCGGCACACCATCAGATCTCTATGGTACAGGTTTGCAAAGCGGCAACCTGGTCTTCCGTACATACGTTTACTAAATTTTATAAGTTGGACGTCACAAAAGCTACGGACGCAGCATTTGGGCAGGCGGTCCTACGGGCAGCAGTATAGAATCCTCTGGCCCGGTTCACGCCCCCTTTTTTTTCTGTTGGTGGAGCTATTTTTTACCTCCTGATATGTTTTCTGTTTGGCTATTTTTGGCCTTACGTTCTCCCTCCCTTCATGGAGCATTGCTTTGGGACATCCCATATGTAATGACTATGCGCTCTGTGTCCCGTGATGTACGATAAAGAAAAAAGGATTTTTAATAACAGCTTACCTGTAAAATCCTTTTCTTGAAGTACATCACGGGACACAGAGCTCCCACCCCTCTTTTGGGGAACATTGTGTAACCTCAGAGAAATTGCTTGCTACAAAACTAAAGCACTCTCAGTGGGAGGGGGTTATATAGGGAGGAACTTCCTGTGAAGTTGATTACACCAGTGTCCACACCTGAAGGTACCCATATAACCCATATGTAATGACTATGCGCTCTGTGTCCCGTGATGTACTTCAAGAAAAGGATTTTACAGGTAAGCTGTTATTAAAAATCCTTTTTTTTTACCTCCTAGCTGCTGTAAAAGACATTGACCGTTATCATGAGAAGATCACGTTGTCTTTGCATAAGTCTTCACTGCCTACTCACCTATCTGATGTCAAGATGGGAGTTATAACTTCTGAAGATATGCCTGAATACTACAAGTAAGGACATATTAATGTAATTATAAATTGGTTATCTGGAAAAAAATAAGGTTTGTAGCTCTTATAAAAATAAATGTACTACAATGTGCAGTCTGTGCAGCAACATGCCAATCTAAGTTTAAAAATCCTGCAAAAAACTTTTTTTTTTTTTTTAAGACCCCTTTCACACTGGGGTGTTTTTCGGGCCTGAAAGAAGCCTTGTCTGCAATCCCAATGTGAAAGTGCTTTCAGAGCCCTTTCACACTGCCAGCGCCCGAAAAACGCTGGTAAAGCGCCGCTAAGACCCCTTTCACACGGAGTTTTTCCCAAGGCGTCTTCCAGGACAGCCCTTGAGAGATGGAGCTCCTCCCTGGACAGGAAACACATCGCCCCCAGCTCTTTAAAAGGCGGTCCCTCAGGCATCTGGTCAGTGTTTGTGTTTCCTCAGACAGAGGAGACATGTCACCCGAGGAACTGTGTGTTTTTTTTTTTTTTTTTATAGAGGGATGGATCAGGGAGAGTATCCATCCCCAAGGGCTGAGGGAAGACGGCTTTGGCTAGGTTCTCCCTCACCTGGTAAAAATCTCTCCGCTCGCGGCCACGGGTTCTCTCCGCTTTGGCATGGAGTTCCCCGTTCCCCCTTCCCTCCGGAGCTCCGTGAGGGAGTGGGCAATGATGGCCTGCATGGCGGTGCCGGCGGCAGGAGAGCTCTCTCCTCGCGGTGGACGCCGTGACCCGGAAGTCACTGGGCATAACTTTCGGCCAGAATGCGCATCATCACTGTGCGCCGGAAGCTCCGGTTTCTGGCGCAGGGATGGGAGGAAGGCCAAGTCGGCGCATATAAGGCAACAAGCATGGGCTGTACACTGCCTGAATACCGGAGCAGTATGGATGCTTCACATCCTCCAGGGGAGCCTGGCGCCGGCTCTTCACAGGTAGGATGGCCGTGCCAGAACCTTTTTTCCTGTATTTTCACCTTCATAGAAGGGGAGCTAGGTAGGGCTGTGTACCTATGTAGAGCTCAGTGGGCACCTTAGGACAGGGGAGGAGGGTACTGTTGGTGTTTTGTCATCTAAAAGAGACCCCTCTCTCCCTCTTTTGTTCCCTGTCAGAAAGATCCAAAAGACCACAGTGCAAAAGTCCCTTCCAAGGACAAAAGGAAGTGTCCCACATGTAATGCAAGACTTGCATCTGGTTATACCAAAAGCCCATGTGGCCCCTGTATTACAACGGTGTTAAACAGCGAGGAGGATTCCCCACTTACTAAATTCCTTGGATCTTTCAAAGATGAAGTGCAAGCCACCTTCCAGTCTTTCAGAAAGCTTATTGCTGATACGCAAATACCAAGCCTAACTGCCAGGCAGCAAGAGGTGCCCACCTCTCCCACTCCGGTAGCATCAGGATCAGGTGAACCTGTGGAGGATGAGGAGGTTTCCCTTAGAAATTCAGATTTCTTTATCGTACATCACGGGACACAGAGCGCATAGCCATTACATATGGGTTATATGGGTACCTTCAGGTGTGGACACTGGTGTAATCAACTTCACAGGAAGTTCCTCCCTATATAACCCCCTCCCACTGAGAGTGCTTTAGTTTTTTCGCCAGTGTCTTAGGTGTTGGTCACGTCTAGCTGTCCCTCGGAGGTCTCGGGACCCAGGATAGCTAGCCGGATCCGTCCAAAGTGCTTCAAAGCCAAGGTGTACGGTACCCGGGCCCTGCTGGAGTGGGGTTTTGCCTATAATGCCTCTCCTTGGAGGGCTGGATTCTGGGCTCCAGTGCCTTAGTCTCTTCCAAGAACTAAACGCTACTGATGCCAGGATGCTATATAGGTCCAGGGGTGTGGGTTCCTTAACACAGGACCCCGGTCCCTGAAGGTCCAAGACAATACCCACGGAGATGGGGGAAGATTGGGCCTCTTGCATTTTGCAATACCCTGCGGCGTGGAGCAGGTAAGAGGGAACCTGCGGGACTTGGTTCGACAGTAGGTATCCCCCTGGGGGTTCTGGGTTGGCTAACAGTATGCTTGTGCATCAGCCACTATCTCCACTATGTCTGTGTAGGCAGGATGGGATACTAATGTTTACCCAGATAACATGTAGATATATGTATACTTGTGTAAGTTATATATTTGCTACTCACCCCAGGTCTGCCTGTTAACACTGATACTGCAACCCCACATGTTTTAAAGAGGAAATTGCTGGTAAAAACTCCTGTTTCTTAGGAAGCCCAAGGGGACAGCTTCCTCGCTATGTGTGCACTACAATAAGATTAGTGCTTACCTGGTGTCTGTTGGTGCTGCCTAAACGCTGGTCCATGTTGTTTCCTCTGCTCTGCTTCCTCCATGTGGTTTCAGCGTGGTGCCCGCGATTGTGCGCGTGCGCGCGTGCACGCCGCTTTTTATAGCGTCGGGGGGGCGGGCCAGCAGCGTCAGGGTCTGTTTAAAGGGAAAAACTTTTTCTCTGGCTGGTCTTTCCCTCCTGGAGGCAGAGGAAGAAAGGATACAGAGCGTGCAGCTGGGTCTTTTGGCCACACAGGGACACCTAGTGGCGGTTTTGTGGATCTTGAGGTCTAGGACTTAGGTCCACTATTGACCAGGAAAAAAAAAAAAAAAAAGGAAGTTTTTTGCTTAAAGGGACTCAGCCTTAGATCCAGCAGTATCTGAGTTTACCTTGGACTCCGGCTAACGGGCATTGGTGTGTCAATACTCACAGGTTTCCTCAGTATTGCCACCTCCCAGGCGGGTAAAAAAAAAAAAAAATTTTGAAAAAAAAAAAAAAAAAAAAAAAGAGAGAAATTAGTTATTTTTCATTTTCCTCATACCTGCCCTCATATTGGTTACTCCTAGCTGCAACAGTCAGGTGTTGGCTATAGGGGTGACCCAAGGTTGTACAATGGCTCCAAAGGGATCTGGACCAGCCAAGGCTGCTAAAGGTGCCAAAAAGCAAAAGGGGTCTCCATCGGGGTCAGAGGATTTGGGCCAGGCTTCTACGGCCCCACCCTCGCCAGTCAGGACACCGAGTGGCATAGTACAAGAGCCATTGGGGGTGCTGGGGGCAGAGGCGGCCCCCGATCCACCCATTCCCGTTTACGTGACGGAAGAAATGCTAGCAGCCACCATGAGTGGGCTAGAGAAAAGGTTAACTGCGTTGTTTTCCCGTCCTTGCCCAAGTAGCAAGCGGGCTAGATCCCCCTCACCCAGTGTGGGGTTTTCAGAGGCGGAGGTCTCCTCTTCAGAGGAACGGGACCCACAAGGGGATCAGGCAGACCCAAGTCCCGACGGTTCAGACAGGGAAAATTCCACTATAGATGAATATTTTTCGGCCTCTCAAGCGGAGAGCCTGTGGATCCAGTCTTTGACAGATATGGTTCGCACTGCCTTTAAACTTCCAGTGCCAGAACTAGTAGCCCCGGAGGTATCCTCATTGGGTTCTTTAAAGGCTCCATTAACTTGTGCGTCTTTTCCAATGCACCCCCTTCTGCGGAACGTGATTTACCAGGATTGGGCTCGACCTGATAGAATCTTTGTCCCTCCTAAAAGATTCTCTATTCTCTACCCTATGGAAGAGGAATATGTAAAGAAATGGGCACTCCCTACAGTGGACGCGGCCATTTCCTGCGTGAATAAATCCCTGACTTGTCCGGTTGAAAATGTCCATATGTTCAAGGATCCGGTCGACAAAAAATTCGAGACCCTACTGAAAGCAGCTTTCACCTCAGTAGGTGCCATGGTTCAGCCAGCAGTAGCAGCCATTGGTGTTTGTCAGGCCCTGAAGGATCAGGCAAAACATATATTAAAGGACATGCCGGCTCAGCATACTCATGAATTAGCAGAATTCCCTAGGGCTCTCTGCTTTGCAATAGATGCTATTAAGGACTCCATCCAACAGGCATCCCGTTCATCTCTACTGATGGTTCACATGCGTCGCCTTTTGTGGCTAAAAAACTGGTCAGCAGAGGCACCCTGCAAAAAGCTTTTAGCAGGGTTTCCCTTTCATGGGGGAAGACTATTCGGGGAAGACCTAGATAAATATATCCACACCATATCAAGTGAAAAAAGTACTTCCTTACCGGTCAAGAAAAGACCGCGTGGGCCCACGTTTAAACGACAGGCCATTGCAGGCTCGGCCCCTTCGACTTCCCGTCAGTATCGACGGCCTCCCGGGCGTTCAGCAGTTAATAGCCGCCCACAGGGACAAGCCGCGGCAAACAAGAGGCCCTGGTCTCGCAAGCCGGCTAAACCAGTCATCAAGTCAGATTCATGAAGGGGCGCCCCCACTCTCTTGGGTGGGGGGAAGACATCAGTTTTTCTCCGAAGTCTGGAAGGCCAGAATTCCCGACTCTTGGGTTCGGTCCGTAGTAGCCTCAGGCTACAAACTAGAGTTTCGAGAAATCCCCCCTCCTCATTTTCAGGGGTCAAGTCTTCCAAGCGACCCGTTAAAGAGGGCCTCTCTCGTAAAGGCGTTGGATCGCCTCTTGCTCCAAGGAGTAATTGTAGAAGTACCAACCCAAGAAAGGGGTCTGGGATTCTACTCCAACCTTTTTGTTATACCAAAACCCAATGGCGACGTCAGGCCTATATTAGACCTCAAACGCCTAAATCGCTTTCTAAGGATTCAGACCTTTCGTATGGACTCCATACGTTCAGTGACAGCCAGCCTGCATCAGGGCGACTTTCTAGCATCTATAGACATAAAGGATGCATATCTGCATGTGCCGATTTACCCAGCACATCACAAGTTTCTTCGTTTTACGATAAATCAAAGTCATTACCAGTTCGTAGCCCTCCCTTTCGGGTTGGCAACAGCTCCACCGGTATTCACAAAGGTGTTAGCCCCGGTGCTAGCCGTCCTAAGGACAGAAGGCATCTTGGTCCTGGCATACCTGGACGATCTCCTGGTTATCGACAGATCAGCTTCCAACCTCAATCATGCAGTAGTCCGCACAGTGCGGCATCTAGAAGAGTTCGGGTGGATTGTGAACCAAGAAAAATCAAGGTTACAACCCACAAGACAGTTGGAATATCTAGGCTTTCGGTTAGATACAGAATGCCAGAGGGTATTTTTACCTCAAGAGAAGATCAGGTCGTTGATTCAAACGATTCAAATAGTCTTAGGCAAAAAGAAGCCGACTATTCGCCTATGCATGCGACTGCTGGGAAAGATGGTGGCCGCCTTCGAAGCAGCGCCCTATGCCCAGATCCATACCAGAATTCTGCAGGCAGCTATTCTCTCTGCTTGGAACAAGTCCATACAGGCATTAGACCGTCCATTAGTTCTTTCCCCAGGAGTCAGGCGCAGCCTGTACTGGTGGCTGATCCCTCAAAAATTATCAAAAGGGAAAACCTTTTGCCCCATCTTGTGGAAAATAGTAACCACAGATGCCAGCCTAACAGGTTGGGGGGCAATCTTAGGAAAACGGACCCAGCAGGGACAGTGGTCAGAGGCAGAAACTCTGCTTCCCATCAATGTCCTAGAGATCAGAGCTGCTCGGTTGGCCCTGGTCGCCTGGACTCTCCCCCTGCAGGGTCTGCCAGTAAGGATACAGTCCGACAATGCCACGGCGGTGGCATACATAAACCACCAGGGGGGCACAAGGAGCCTAGCGGCTCAAAGGGAAGTAAACCTGATTTTTTCATGGGCCGAAGCCCATGTACCCTGCATCTCAGCAGTGTTCATCCCAGGGATAGACAATTCTCAAGCAGATTTTTTGAGTCGTCAACAGTTACTCCCGGGAGAGTGGTCTCTTCACCCCCAGGTATTCCAAGAGATTTGCCAAAGATTCGGAGTTCCCGATGTGGACATCATGGCAACAAGATTCAACAAGAAGTTGGACAAATTCGTATCCCGAGCCAGGGACCCCTCGGCCTACGGGACCGATGCGTTGGTTTGCCCCTGGCACCAGTTTTCTCTCCTGTATGCGTTCCCTCCACTACAGATGATTCCCCGCCTTCTACGAAGGATCAGGGTGGAGCGCGGGCCGGTGATCCTGGTGGCCCCAGCCTGGCCCAGAAGGGCTTGGTACGCACTCATCGTGAGGATGTCAGTAGGGGCACCGTGGCCACTCCCCCTGCGCCCAGATCTGCTGTCTCAGGGCCCGATCTACCACCCTGCTTCACAGCAGCTAAATTTGATGGCTTGGCGGCTGAATCCCTAATTCTTAAGGCCAGAGGCCTCTCAGCCCAAGTCATATCTACGTTAATTCAAGCTAGAAAGCCAGTCTCTAGAAATATCTATTACAGAGTCTGGAGAACCTATGTGGAGTGGTGCGAGTCTCGAGGAGGGCATCCTCGCAAGTTTTTTATTGACAGGATCTTGCGATTCCTCCAGGTTGGCGTTGACAAGGGGTTGGCTCTTAGTACTCTAAAGGGGCAGGTGTCTGCCTTATCGATATGGTTTCAAAGGCCTTTGGCCACACATTCGCTTGTGAAAACCTTTTTGCAGGGGGTCTTGCATGTAAATCCCCCTATTAGAGCTCCCCTCTGCCCCTGGAATTTAAATCTGGTCTTGTCAGCTTTACAAAAGCAGCCGTTTGAACCTCTGACAGAAATCCCTCTTGTGCTGCTAACCTGAAAGTTGGTTTTCTTGGTGGCTATGGCTTCGGCCAGAAGGGTCTCCGAGCTGGCAGCCTTGTCTTGCAGGGAACCGTACCTGATTCTGCATAAGGACAGAGTGGTTCTGCGGCCTCAGCCTTCTTTCCTTCCTAAGGTCATATCCAGTTTTCACTTGAATCAGGACCTAGTCCTACCATCCTTCTTTCCTACTCCCCAGTCCAGAGAGGAAAGACTGCTTCATACTTTGGACGTGGTTCGAGCCATGAGGGTTTATCTCAAGGCTACAGAAAAGATTCGGAAAACAGATGTGCTTTTCGTTCTCCCGGATGGCCCCAAGAAGGGTCAGCCGGCTGCCAAGTCTTCCTTGGCTAGGTGGATTAAGCAGCTGATTTTTCAGGCCTATGGTCTGAAGCGCGTTCCACCTCCCTTATCAGTTAAAGCCCATTCTACGAGGGCCATGAGTGCCTCCTGGGCGGCACACCATCAGATCTCTATGGCACAGGTTTGCAAAGCGGCAACCTGGTCTTCCGTACATACGTTTACTAAATTTTATAAGTTGGACGTCGCAAAGGCTACGGACGCAGCATTTGGGCAGGCGGTCCTACGGGCAGCAGTATAGAATCCTCTGGCCCGGTTCACGCCCCCTTTTTTTCTGTTGGTGGAGCTATATTTTACCTCCTGATATATTTTCTGTTTGGCTATTTTTTGGCCTTACGGTCTCCCTCCCTTCATGGAGCATTGCTTTGGGACATCCCATATGTAATGGCTATGCGCTCTGTGTCCCGTGATGTACGATAAAGAAAAAAGGATTTTTAATAACAGCTTACCTGTAAAATCCTTTTCTTGAAGTACATCACGGGACACAGAGCTCCCACCCCTCTTTTGGGGAACATTGTGTAACCTCAGAGAAATTGCTTGCTACAAAACTAAAGCACTCTCAGTGGGAGGGGGTTATATAGGGAGGAACTTCCTGTGAAGTTGATTACACCAGTGTCCACACCTGAAGGTACCCATATAACCCATATGTAATGGCTATGCGCTCTGTGTCCCGTGATGTACTTCAAGAAAAGGATTTTACAGGTAAGCTGTTATTAAAAATCCTTTTTCTTCCCGGTCAGATTCTGGGCAAGAAAAAGATCAGGATGACTCCCGCACCCAACCAGAATCACACTCTCCCAACAGGAGGTAGATGATTTCATAGGGGTCATTTATGGAACATTAGAGTAGAAGGAAGAAAAAACCTTGCTCTCACGACATGATAAAATGTACCAGGGGTTAAGCAGGAAAAAACAGAAAGTATTGCCAGTACACAAGCTGATGTCAGATTTGGTGCTCAGGGAATTGGAGGAACCTGACAAGAGGCCGTTCTTTTAAGGTGGACTGAAAAGAAGATTCCCTTTTGACGAGGACCCCAATGCAGTTCGGAACCAGTCCCCAAAACTGGATGCCCTCCTTGCGAAGGTGTCAAAACATTCGGACCTAGTCTTCGATGACATGCAACATTTAGCGGATCCCATGGATAAAAGGGGGGATGTAATCCTCAAGAGATCCTGGGACACGGCTATGGCTAATCTTAAGCCAGCCCTAGCAACCACGTGTGTAGCTTGTAATTTTGAATTTTGTCTCAAACAGGAACACCTGACGGCAGGCACCCCTAGAGCAGAGTTGCTAAAATCTTTCCTCATGCTGTTTAAAGCGGTAGGTTTAATCGCAGATGCCTCGGCAGAATCGGTAAAACTTTCAGCCAGGGCGGCTTCACTGTCGGTGGCAGCTAGAAGAACCCTTTGGCTCAAAACCTGGCTGGGAGATATCGCCTCTAAATTGCGCCTTTGTAGCATTCCATTTTCAGGTAAATTTCTGTTTGGCACTCTGCTAGATAAAGAGTTAGAACGCACTGCGGATAAAAAGACTTTTCCTGAAAAGAAAGTCATGTCCCAGGAAGTTTTCATCCCTTTAAAGGGCAGAAGAAAACACAAGAGAAATGGGAACCAAATATACCCTGGGCAGCACGAGGAGAGAAACAAAATGCAAAGGTGCTCTTTAACCCTCCTGACAAAAATCCCAAGCCACAGTGATTCCAGGATCCAGGTGGGAGGAAGACTGGGGGACTTCCTTCCACAATGGAAAAAACTGACCAACAGTTTTGTCAGGGGAGTCATAGAAAAGGGCTATGCCCTGGAGTTCAACCAGGTACCACCAACAAGATTCTTGGTTACACAACTGGCAAGAGATCCGGTAAAAGCACAAGCATTACAACATCTCATAGAACTAGGAGATCAAAAAGTCCTAATACCAGTTCCCAAACAGGAAGAAGGCCAAGGTTTTTACTCGCACGTCTTTCTGGTGCGGAAGCCACCAGGCAAATATTGCCTGATCTTCAACCTAAAACCGTTGAATACAGTCATTTGGTACAAAAATCTATTCTGTCAAAAATTTACTTCAGAAAGACTGTTTCATGGCAAAAATAGATCTGAAGGATGCCTACCTTCACATTCATATCAGTGAAAGCTCCCGAAAGTTCCTCCGCGTAGCTGTTTGGATAGGGGAAAAGGTCTACCACTTTCAGAGCCAAGCCCTCCCCTTTGGCCTCTCTTCGTCCCTGAGGATCTTTACCAAGATCCTAGTGGAGACGCTGGCTCCACTAAGATTCCAAGCCATAAGTCATTCCCTACTTAGACGACTTGCTGTTCCTAGCACCAACAAAGCAAAAATTGCTGGAAGATCTAGTGATGGCCGAGCAGTGGTTGACTCAGTTGGGTTGGATCGTCAATGGGGAGAAATCAAACCTTATTCCCTCACAGGAGATCCTGTTCTTGGGCTGCATAATAAGTTAAACAAAAACCTTTTCTCCCACAAGACAATCGATCTGAGTCAGCGGGTAGCGCAAATACAGACAAATCTCCCTGTCACAATAAGGGAAATAATGTCAGTCTTAGGCCTCATGACAGCCTCCATCCCAGCAGTCAAATGGGCCAGATTCCACCAAAGACCACTCCAGTCATTTCTCCTACAAAATCTGTCAGGAAAGGACTTGGAAGACATGGTGTACCAACCAGAAAAAACAAAACAGGCTCTCTGGTGGTGGAGAAACCAAAACAACCTGAAAAAAGGTCTGCTGTGGAACCCCCCTATTACGCACATGACTACGGACGCCAGCAACCAAGGTTGGGGAACCCATCTAGAGGGACAATGGGCACAAGGCACTTTGGAGTCGCCTAGAGAAGAAACGCTCATCAAATTACAGAGAGTTAAAGGCCGTAGCCAAAGTTATCGCAGCATTCCAAAGTCGGCTCAAACATCAACATCTACAGGTCAGGTCGGACAACATAACCTCGGTAGCATACCTAAACAAACGGGGGGGGGGGGGGAACCAGGAATCCCACCCTGATGGGCATGGCACAAGAAATGTTTGTATGGGAAGAGAATCTGGAGTCGCTGTCGGCAGTCCATCTCAAGGGTACACAAGAACAATCTAGCTGACTTTTTGAGCAGACAATTAATCTCACAAGAAGAGTGGTCTCTAGATCCGACAGTATTTGTAGAAATAGTTGCCAGATGGGGTCTTCCGGAGATCGACTTATTCACCAACGGAAGAAAATGCCAAACTACCAGAATTTTTCTCACTGAACCCCAGGGATCAACCAGTGGCAGTCGATGCCCTTCAGAACGCATGGACATTCACCCTGACCTATGCCTTCCCACCTCTGAATCTTTTACAGAGAGTCCTCTCCAAATTCAGGACAGAGAAGGCTTCTCTTATCCTAATAGCCCCTTTTTGGCCAAAAAGGGCGTGGTGTTCGCTTCTACTATCTTAAGTAGATCGACCACCTTGGATATTACCGTGCAGTCAGGACCTGCTATCCCAAGGTCCAGTGCGGCACCCCAATCCAGCCATGCTGAATCTAGCGGCCTGGTATCTGAAATGTACATTCTGAAATCCAAGGGTCTATCGGACAGAGTGATTAAAACTCTGCTACAGAGTCGCAAACCAAATACCAGAGCAATTTACCTGAAACACTGGAAGAAATGTAATTTCTGGCTAAAAGAGAATGGAAGAGGAGAATACGATTCTCCAACAATATTGGAGTTCTTACAAGAGGGCATTGACAAGAAGTTAGCTTTAAGCACGATTAAAGTTCAGATTGCTGCCCTATCCGTTTATGTTCAGCGCTCCCTACAGCAGGACCCGCTTGTTAATACATTTTGCAAAGCAGTTGCTAAATAACGCCCGGCCCCATGTCGTAAAGTTCCGACATGGGACTTATCTATTATGTTGAAAGCAGTCATTAGAGATCCTTTTTGAGCCAATATCAGAGGCATGTTTAAGACTGATTCCTTTTAAAATTGATTCCTTCTTAGCCGCTATGACTTCTGCTTGCAGAATCAGAAAACCATACATGCAGGTATTAGAGGATAGTTAGACTGACCAGTCCTTTATTTCAAAAATCGCTTTTTCCTTTCACAAGAGTCATGACATCCTATTATATTGAAAATATACTGCGCTAAATAGTGGTAAATAGTGAGAAATAGAACTAAGTAAATACAAATCAATGTACATACAGGTATTAAGGCAACCAGCACACCAGTGGATAGCAGGTACAAAGAAAAAAAGGGAAAAAGTGCAGCGCCAAAACAATGAATTATAAAAATATATGAAGGGTCCACCTATAAGGGTAGATCCACTAATGGTGAAATCATATAAAAGGAGTGAACCCTTATCGGTCCACCAAGGCAAAGATAAAAAATATCTAGTAGAACTGTGTACAAAATGGTGAATCTAACAACCAAAGTGTTAATATAGTCCAGGGGTGTCAAACTGGTGGCCCTCCAGCTGTTGCAAAACTACAAGTCCCATGAGGCATTGCAAGGCTAACAGTTACAAGCATGACTCCCGCAGGCAGAGGCATGATGGGACTTGTAGTTTCGGAACAGCTGGAGGGCCGCCAGTTTGACACCCCTGATATAGTCCCATATAGAAATAGGTGTTCTTTGGATTCTCATGAGTGCGAGCAGACAAAAATATTCCCCTCCGTTAAGAGCTCCACATCTTCACAAAGATATTCCTAGGCATGTAAATTAGATAAATACGCTTACCAGCTGTTGATGACCCGCAACTCACCATACGGTAGGTGGGTCTTGAAGGCTTGTATGGGCTGACCGCCCCCTTTGGACTTGGATGTAGATGTGACTTCCAATCCTGGTTCTCAAAGGAAATCCAAAATGGAGCTGGTAAGAGTGGCCCCAGAATTCTCCAACGGGGTGATGTGGAAGGGGTACAGTGCCTATCGAATGCGGCCTTTCCAGTGTCCATCAAATGCAGCCCGATAAGTGTGCAGCAATGCAGCCTGATCTGTGTCTAGCAAGACATCCTATTACCTTCCTTCTGCAATAAGCCTGCAAATAGCAAAGAAGAGAAGCGGCTAGATGTCAGAAGATGCCTCCTTGCCTATCTGGAAGCAACTAAAAGCTTTAGAACATCGGAGGCACTGTTTGTTCTTTTTTCTGGAAATCGAAAGGGAAAACGGGCTTCAAAAGGGACAATAGCCAGGTGGATTAAGATGGCCATCATGTAAGGGTACAAAACTCTGTACTTGGACCCTCCACAAGGCTTGAAGGCACACTCTACAAGGGCGTTATCCACGTCCTGGGCAGAAAGAGCCGGCGCTACCCCGGAGCAGATATGTAAGGCCGCCACGTGGTCAAGCATGTCCACGTTCATTCGACATTATCGATTAGATGTCTTAAGTGATCAAGATCAAGCCTTTGGGAGGAAAGTCCTCCAAGCAGTAGTCCCACCCTAAACTAAGTGCTTGCTCATCCTCAAGGGCTGTCCTGGAAGACGCCTTGGGAAAATCAGTTAGTCTTAACGGAAACTGTTTCCAGGAGTCTTCCAGGACAGCACGTGTGTGTATATATCCATGGATAATATAAATTGTATGTTATTCACTGTATTTCTTGGATTAAAACTGACCAGATGCCTGAGGCACCGCCTTTTAAAGAGCTGGAGGTGATGCGTTTCCTGTCCAGGGAGGAGACTAAGACTAACTCTGATTTTCAGGCGCTTTGGCATTTAAAAAAAACTCACTCAATGGGAAGGGGGCTTTGAGTGGTGTATTCAACACTCCTAAAGCACTGCAAAGAAGCTGCTTGCAGAACCTTTTTTTTTTTTTTTTTGACACCCAGCCAGTGCAGCGCCTCAGTGTGAAAGCACTCGGGCTTTCACATTGGGAATGCAGATGCAGCTTCTTTCAGGCACTTTTTTTAACGCTTAAGCACCTGAAAAACGCCCCACAGTGAAAGGGGTCTAAGAGGAAACTTACCAGCTGGGACATAGACGGCAAGTAAAAACTGACCAAAAAAGGTTTTGTAGTTTTCCATTGAAATGAGACCCGTTCACTTCTTGCTCCTGTGATCACAAGAAGATATAGAAAAATCTCCTTTTAATGGGGCCTTGGACAGCAATAAAAAAGAGGTTTCAACCCTTTCTTACTCTATCCAAAACAAGAAATTAAGTTGCCTGCCATTCCCACAGCCAGAGGCCCTTTGCAGTTCAAATTGCAACACAGAAGTTGACTGGTCAGGCTGCCAGAACATTTCACGTTCAACTGTATATAGCTCTGCGTATAATGAGCAACTATTTTTCTCTGTTGAAAATTATCTGCTGTCACTTTGCTGTTTGTAGAAATCTGTGGTACAGAAAGTTGTATTTGCAGAGGACCCGTGGTTTGCCTTTTTCGTGATGCTCTGTCATATATTTTTCTCCTGTGCAACTGAGATACAGAGATCCTCCAATGTGTTACAATGCTGATGTCAAAGGCTTCCCAGAAAAAAAGCGTGCCCTTTCAAACATTCCAAAATGAAAACACTCAGACATTTGATTGTTGTGGGTTTGGGACTAGAGCTATGGCCACAGTATATTTATAATACTCAAAGAAATGTGCTTTACAGTATGGTATTTAATATATGCATGTATAAATAACCAGAAACAAGGAATAAGTGTCCCACTTATAAGAGCTTTCCGTCCAGGCTTTATTGAAGTGTGTGTGTGTGTGTTATTAATTCAATAAAGTGTTTTTTCCATGTGACAAAAATTGCTAAAACCACCATTTTGTTTTCTTAAGCCTTTGCTGACAAATATATAACTATGTTCTAAGTAGTTTTCTAGAAAACAAAGGGTGGAAAGAAAAAGGCCTAGTCAGCAAGTTGTTAAATGGACATGTGTGAGTGTGTGAGATTGATAATGGAGTAAGGGTCATTTAGGGCCAGAAGAGGCAATGACAGAGGAGACTTTATCCTCCTAATATGGTTTTCTATACTTGGAGACAAGGTTTGAGGGGAAATGGTTGAGGAGTGCTAATTAATTGGGCTGTGTGTGTGTGTGTGTGTGTGTGTGTGTGTGTGTGTGTGTGTGTGTGTATGTGTGTGTGTGTGTGTATATATATATATATATATATATATATATATATATATATATATATATATATATATATATATATATATATATTATATATATATTTCAACTTTAATGGCATCCCAAAAGAGTTGAAGCCGTTATAGCTACAAAGGGAGGGTCAACATGAATATTGAACCCTACAGACTAAGACTGGGATGCCATTAAAGTTCTTTTACGTATAAAGGCAGATGTCCAAATTCTTTTGCAAGTATAGTATGTGTGCATGATATGTCTGTCTCTTTATCACAATGAACAGTGTTTGACTTTCCACTTGTTTCTTTTAAAGGCAAAGTGCTGCTTGGTCACGCAACAATGAAACTTATGAAAAGGTGTTAAGGCAATCCATGGCATTCACAAATCCATCTACTGTTGAATCCCTTCTGAATTCTCTTGGAATTGTCGAGTCTAACCCACCATCCTTAATACGAGCCCTTCAGAGGTAATGCATCCTATGTAAAAAAAATCTCACAGCACTGGCCCCCCCCCCCCCCACCCCGAGCCCCCGTTGTACTTACCTGACTGTTCGAATCTCCCGGGCGCTTCCACGTCGTCCTCTTCGGTTCCCAGCCTGGCCGTTGATTGGCTAGGCTGGGCGGATTGATAGCAGCGCAACCATTGGCTAGCGCTGCTGTCAACCAGAGCGGATGATGCGGCGCGCCGGGGGCGGAGCCGAGTGATACAGTTGGCGGCTATGGCCGCCGCTGTATCACGGGAGCGCGCTCGCAAAAGCTTTCCTCCATGCGAGCGCCCTCGCATGAAGAAGGAAAGCTTTTGCGAGGAGGAGCCCAGACAGCCGCCGAGGGACCCCAGAAGACAGCTTTCCGGGCCACTCTGTGCAAAACGAACTGCACAGTGGAGGTAAGTAGACCATGTTTGTTTTTTGTTTTTTTAAAAAGCCCTGACTTTAGTGTCCCTTTAATCTTGGTTCCATCCAAAGAATGCTTTTCAAGAACTGGTCTGGCTTTTTTAGATTTTTAAAAAAAAAATTTTGGCAGTCTATTCTTCATGCTTGGTTTGCACCTTGTGGTGAACCATCTGTATTTGCTCTTGTGAAGTCTTCTCATCATTGTAGACTTTGACAATGTTTATACACCCACCTCCTGGAGAGTGTCCTTGTCTGGATGTTGTGAATGGGTTTTTCTTTACCATAGAGAGGATCCTGTGATCTTCCACCACTGTATTCTTCCGTGGAAGTCCAGGCCTTTTTATGTTGCTGAGCTCACCAGTGTGTTCCTCTTTCCTCAGAATGTACCAAACTGTTGATTTGGCCACTCCTAATGTTGCTGCTATTTGTGTTTGAAGCCTTATAATGGCTTGCTCCTATAAGCGCATGATGTAGGATCACAGCAATAGATTCCAAATGCAAATACCACACTTAGAATCAACTCCAGACCTTTTACCTGCTTAATTTGATGAAGAAATAATGGAGTAACCCACAGCTGGTGCTGAAATGGCTTTTGAATCAATTGTCTATTTTACTTTTGGTCTCTTGAAAAAGGGGGGTGGCTATTCTTAAAGCGGTGTTCCAGCCAAAAATAAAATAAAATCCAGCAGCTACACATACTGCAGCTGTTGGCTTTTAATAATAAAACACTTACCTGTTCTGGAGTCCCTCGATGTTGGCAACGCAGCTAATGTTTCTGTCGGGTGCTGCCGCCATAGCGGTTTAGGGAACCCAGCAGTGTAGCCTTTCGGCTTCACGCCGGGAACCCTACTGCACACGCGAGGCTCCACAGTGTATCATGGCTGCTGAGCCCTGACACCATGGTCAGTTTATGTGCCTTCGTCATCTGCAACCCTCTCCTCCCTCCTGTGCCTGTCGGCTCAGTGTCCATGCTGCTCAAATTATAGTTAATTACACCATCATCTGTATTAATGTGCCCTGTGTCTATGCCTTATAAAAATAATGCTGCTATAGATCTGTTTCAGAGCGCTGATTGGCTCTCACGTGATCAGTCGCCTCTCTCTCTCCTCTCTCGCATGACAGCTGCAGCGGGCAGATCCGGACCTCTCCCTTCCCTCCTGGCTGATTTCACAGGGCACATTAATACAGAGGATGGTGTAATTTACTATAATTTGAGGCATGGACAACAGAGCACATTGCATTAATGCATATAGAGGATGATGTTACCTAGTGGTTTAACAACCCCTTTTAAGATCTGTAATTCCTAAACCCCCCTTCTGATTTGGATGTACATGCCCTCAAATTGTGTGTGTGTGTGTGTGTGTGTGTGTGTGTGTGTGTGTGTGTGTGTGTGTGTGTGTGCACTTTCAGCCCATATCCATTATATAACTATAACACGTGTGTCTCTATCTCTTCAGTTTTTGTGAAATAATGCATGTTTTTGGTTTTCATTTTTCTGTGCACAGAGCAAATTTCTGTGATCAAGATTATGCTCCACCCTTACGGAAAAAACAGTCATCATCTTGGGCGTTAAAGTGGTAAGAATGTTTTTTACACTTTATATTAAAGCACCACGAAGGGCAGCAGAATGGTTTTGTATTTGAAGGTTTTATTTTTACTTTATTTCATAGTGTGAAACAAGGTGTTGATTACTTTAAGTGGGGTCGACATGTGGATGCCATGAACGAATATAACAAAGCTTTGGAGATTGATGCTAAAAACGTTGAAGCTTTAGTAGCACGCGGTGCACTGTGAGTATTTTTTTTTGTTTTTTTATTTACTACCTTCATGTGTTGACGAGCCTCAGTATGGTGCCAGACAAGTATGGGTTGGAATATAAACCATGGAAAAAATACAACCTGCAAAATCAAAAATTGAAAGCCTTTACTCAGTGCCCTAATGCAGTTTTTCAACTCCAGTCCTCAAGGCACACCAACAGGTCATGTTTTCAGGCTTTCCATTATTTTGCACAGGTGATTTGATCAGTTTCACTGCCTTAGTAATCACCACAGCCATTTCATCTGAGGGAAATCCTGAAAACTTGACCTGTTGGTGTGCCTTGAGGACTGGAGTTGAAAAACACTGCCCTAATGGAATAAGCAAATGAAGCACACTAATGGACTTTCTCTATAAGCAGAACATTATAAATATTGCAGTGCTTTGACCTGTTGTGTTAGGCTTCATGTACACGGGATGTTTAACCTCTCCTCCGATTTAACTTGACAGCTAGAAACCATCGTCTAAAAATGCCTAGCCACTCTTTAGGAAGGAACTTTGATGGGAGCTGTACCAGCTTCGCCATTGTATAATTTTAAAGTCTGGTATAGCACGATGATGGGTCCTCTCCTGTCCTCCGTTGAGTATTGTGTGTGTAGAGTGGAGTATTGCTAACCAGACACGCTTTGCCAACGCAAAATCGCAAAGGTCCCGATCTGAGAGGCTGGTTGCTGAAAGTGAGAAACTGGTTGATGAAATTGAAAAGACAACACCGAAAACTCAAAAGGATGTCAACAAGAAGCTAAAGCAGAGATTGGACAAGATCCAGTTTTGGAAGAAAGAATTAGATGACAAGCTTGGAGACACAGTTAATGACCTAGAACAGCTGCTGGCTTATAAAATTTGCCTGAAAAAAGCCTTAGAGAGCTGTATGGAGCCTTTGTCCATAGCCCAGCAATGCTTGGTGGAAAGGGAGAAGAGAGTTGGGATAGACCTGGTTCATGATGAAGTAGAGAGCGCTCATCAAGGAAGTGGAGGTGATCCATGGGGTGGTGGCATTACTGCAGAGGACTTTAGAACAAATCACTGAGCAGATACGGCTGAGCCGATCCGCAAAGTACTCCCTGGAAAAGGACCTGAAGGACAAGTTCCAGGCTTTGAAAATTGATAATCATTGCAGCACATTCACAAACACTCCCATCTGATATGCTTCCAATGTTGTGACAGTCCAGAGCTCAGTCAACCCAGTTGAATGGGAGGATTTCAGCAACACAAACATTGTGGAAGCAGAAAAATAGCTCCGTAGCACTTCGGACCCTTATTGACAGCATCTTGTCTGAAACAGCCAGCGATATGCGCAACCAGTGTGATACTGTTAACATTTCCCTGAAAAAACGCGTCGCAGAGACAAAGGATGCAAAAAATAAGTTGGAAGTGTACTTAGCCAAGGTTATGGATGAGATCGCTTCACAGGAGAACATAGAAAACCTGAAGAAAGCCATCGCTGATAAGGAAGGTCCAATCAAAGTGGCACAGACCCGCCTGGAGACAAGAACACTGAGGCCTAATGTAGAGCTCTGCCGAGACCCTGTCCAGTACAGACTCGTTAGTGAGGTTCAGGAGATTTCCACAAATGTTGAAAGACTACGTGAAACTTTGAGCCAAGCAGAAGCTGAATTAAGTCTTGATTCGTAACAAACTATCTTTAGAAGAAGAAATTCAGGTTAAAGAAAATACCCTGTACATTGATGAAGTGATATGTATGCAGATGAGAGAAGCTATATTGATCAACAATTTCTAATGTTTGTTTTGGCGGTAATTTTTCAACACACAAACCTAAAATAAAATATTTTTGTGCAGTGGAAAATGCTGCATTTAACTTGTAAACGAAACGCTGCTAAACGTGATTTACGGCTTTTTGCTGTGTGTACAAGCTGTTACAGGCATTTGGTGTTTCAAATGCCTCTGAACATCTGTCCTGAAGGCATCGTCCAAAGATACTCCGAGTCGAGAGACAAAGTCACTTGGATAAAGGCTCTCGCTCAAGGAGGTGGATGCCTTGCTTGGTGTGATTGGGCTGCGCTGAATGAAAATAATGTGGTCACATTAAAGTGACATGTGAATAACCGTGCAACAAGAAAAATATGTAAACCCGATATTACATTATTTGCGGAACATTAAATCTCATTAAAAAATGAATACATGTAAATTAAGTGAAATGGAGACGCTGTATGAACCCTCTAAGTGTCCAATTCACTCTTATTAGATTGCTGAAAGAATGTTATACAAAATCCGAAGTGACAAGTCAAATGAAGATTCCTCAACCACACCCAAGAAAATGTGAGGGGGTATAATAGGAAAGGTCCTCCACAGATAAAAACACTGCCGCTTACCAGCTTGCTAGATCTCTTGTTAAGGAGATCACCTATGCCTGTGTCTAATTCCCCAACCCCCGGGTCTCTCTGCTTTGGTAGCAAGATGTCCCCAGAAGTACCACTCAGGATGTCCTCCAGTATTGGCGGTGTTCAGTTATTCCCCATGTAAGGATAGAAAGGCTTCCATAGTGTAATTCTTTAAAACCATTTATTAACCACTTCAGCCCCGGAAGGATTTACCCTTCCTGACCAAAGCACTTTTTGTGATTCGGCACTGCGTTGCTTTACCTGACAATTGCGCGGTCGTGCGACGTGGCTCCCAAACAAAATTGGCGTCCTTTTTTTCCCTACAAATAGAGCTTTTGTTTGGTATTTGATCACCTCTGCGGTTTTTATTTTTTGCGCTATAAACAAAAATAGAGCGACAATTCTGAAAAAATGCAATATTTTTTTACTTTTTGCTATAATAAATATCCCCCAAAAATATATAAAACATTTTTTTTCCCCTCAGTTTAGGCCGATACGTATTCTTCTACATATTTTTCGTTAAAAAAAAATCGCAATGAGCGTTTATTGATTGGTTTGCGCAAAAGTTATAGCGTTTACAAAATAGGGGTTAGTTTTATGGCATTTTTATTAATATTTTTTTTTTACTCGTAATGGTGGCGATCAGCGTTTTTTTTTTTTTTTTTTTAGTACTGCGACCTTATGGCGGACACTTTTGACACATTTTTGGGACCATTGGCATTTTTTTAGCGATCAATGCCATAAAAATATTGTATTACTATAAAAAATGCCATTGGCAGTGAAGGGGTTAACACTAGGGGCCAGGGAAGGGGTTAAGTGTGTTCCTGGGTGTGTTCTAACTGTATAGGGGGGTGGACTCACTAGGGGAAATCACTGATCTTCTGTTCATACATTGTATTAACAGAAAATCAGCGTTTCCCCCGCTGACAGAAACGAGAGCTATGTGTTTACACACATAGCTCCCGTTCCCCACTCTGTAACGAGCCCCCTAGTGGCCGCAAATGTAGCTGACGTAGAGCTACAGGCTCTCGCCAAGGAGTGCCGACCTGCCGCCGTAGAATGACGGCGGCTGGTCGGCAAGTGGTTAATAATAACCAACAATATTGCACTTACGCCATTTTACCCACAGCAAAATTCTATCGAATAGTTTTCGAGCCGGCCGGCTCTCTGTTACTTCCAGGACTAGAGCTGTTGTCAGCACGCCGCTCTAAATCCCAATGATTAATCCCCTGTGGGAGGGAGATTGGGTGTAGTTCCTCCCACAGTGGGAAAAGATTACCCCCAAATGTATTTATACGGAGGATAATCAGGGATGGCTACCGAATTTAGTTTAAGGGAACTCCTTTAAAAAAAAAAAACGCTATTGCAAAAGTTGAAAAACTGCATTAACGGAGAGTGGAATGTGGGAACATGGGGTAGCGCTGTGCCAGGTCACAAGGAGTTTTCCATGTTACAAACAACATCTGCGATTTTTAGTACTTTTTTAGCCTATTTTTAAATGATCTAGAGTTTGGGATGGAAAGTAAAATGTCAGTGTTTGCAGATATCACAAAGTTATGCAGTGGAATAACGTCCTTCCTTACAGGATATCCAAATTGCAAGCTGGCTTTTTTTTTTTGCAACTTTTTTTTTTTTTTTAATGCATAAATACATTAGCCTATTCTTTAGTACATAATGGCATCTGGTGCTGAAATGTTTCTAAAATGTTTCTTTTTCTTTTCTAAAGATATGCTACAAAAGGAAGTCTAAATAAAGCAATTGATGATTTTGAAGTTGCTCTAGAAAACTGCCCTACGCATAGGAATGCAAAAAAATACCTTTGTCAAACCCTTGTGGAAAGAGGAAGAGAGTAAGTGCCCTTTATTTTTTTACACACTAGAGCCAGAGGAAGAAAAAATAAAGGTTATTGCCCATTATTGGTATAGCTAAAGAAATAAAGGCAGACCATTCTGATCAATATGCCAACTTTTGCCTCGCTGTAAGTTGATCTTGACCTGATGGTGACAGTGCTGAATTGCATACATATTGTGTTATTATTTTCAAATCAAGGCCAATCAAGCCTCTTAAATCTTAGGCCAATGCTTTAAGTGGGGCCTCAACTTTTTGTCCAAGTTCTAGATTAAACCAACCTCTGGCATTCAACTCTCAAATGCTAGATCCTCTTCTTACCTACATTATGGCATGGGACGGTGGCATGACATCCCCAACAATGGCAAGAAATAGGGCTCAATATACACTTGGACAAGAGCAAAGGCTTTTATGTACAGCCTGCTCATAAGATTCAAGGGAGCTGTACAGGAATATTTGTGTAAGAACATGTGCTTGCTAAGACTACAATTTGCCTGCCTGTTATTACCGCTGTCACCACCTTAGACAGGTTTTTGGCCAGATCAGGATAATCTGAAGTATTATTGAGGTCCTCCTTTTTTTTCAGAGGATTAAAGAAATGCTGAAGCAGAGGTTTTAAAAAGATGATTTTAGTTATTGTCATTAAAATGCTTGGTTCAAAAAAAAAAGAACAAAATGATGGTGTGGGGTCCCCCCAAAATCGATACCAGATCTTTTATTTGAGCATGCAGGTCAGGAAGGGGGGGAGGGGTGCTGAATGAGCGCCCCCTCCTGGACCATAGCCAGGGGGGCCTCCCGCATGCCAAAGCACCTTGTTCCAATGTTGATGGGGACAACCCTGGGTGGTGGTTGTAGGGGTCTGCTGGCGGGAAGCTTATCGGAATCTGGAGACCCCCTTTATTTAACAAAGGGGGCCCCTGAGTTCCTGGCTCCCCACCCTATGTGAATGAGTACGGTGGGGTACCTCCATTTATTAAGCCAAAAAGTGCCAAATTAAATAAAACCAGTACACAAGTTTTTGATAAAGTCCTTTTATTAAAGTAACTCCAGTGTGTCTTCTCCCTTTGATTTTCTTCTTCCTCTGGTGATGTTTTTCTTCTGGTTCTTCTCGCTGCTGGTTCTTCTTCTCTCCACTGTTGTCTTCCTCTAACTTTTCTTCCACCAGTTCTTCTCCCGCTGTTGTGTATGCTCCCAGCGTGTGCTATTGTATCGCAATGGGGTGTGCCCATCCAGTGATGTCATTCGGAAGCTCTACCCCTTGTGACATCGGCACAACACATGTCCCGGGCGGTAATGTCACATATGGTGGGGTTTCCGAATGACGTCAGGCTGGGAGCTGGCGTCGGAAGAAGACAGTGGTGGGAGAGAGAGAGAAGAACCCGGAAGCAGACATCAGCGCAGCGACTAGAACCAGAGGTGTCAAAAGTATTGGGATGCTTGCCTTTACACACGCATGAACTTTAATGGCATCTAGTCTTATTCTGTAGGGTTCAATATTCAGTTGGCCCACCCTCTGCAGCCTTCTGCAGCCTTAACGGCTCAAGTCTTCTGTAAAGACTGTCCACAAGGTTTAGGAGTGTGTCTATGGGAAAGTTTTGACCGTTCTTCAAGGAGCGCATTTGTGAGGTCAGACACTGATGTTGGACGAGAAGGTCTGGCTCGCAGTCTCTGCTCTAATCTCGAATTCATCCCAAAAGTGTTTTTTATCCTGTTGAGGTTAGGACTCTTTGCAGGCCAGTCGAGTTCCTCCCACCCCAAACTTGCTTATCCATGTCTTTTATAGACCTTGCTTTTTGTGCACTGGTCAAAATCATTTGGTGGAGGGGGGATTATGGTGTGGGATTATTTTTCAAGGGTTGGGCTTTTCCCCTTAGTTCCAGTGAAGGGAAATCTTAAGGTATCGGCATACTAAGACATTTTGGACAATTTCATGTGTGGGAACAGTTTGGGGATGGCCCCTTTCTGGTCCAACATGACTGCGCACCAGTGCACCAATCAAGGTCCATAAAGACATAGATGAGTGACTTTTTGGGGTGGGGGAGCTTAACTGGCCTGCACAGTGTCTTGACTTCAACCTGATGGAACACCTTTGGGTTGACATAGAGCAGAGACTGTGAGCCAGGCCGCCTTGTCCACATCAATGCCTGATCTCACAAATGCGCTTCTGGAGGTATAGTCAAACGTTCCCATAGACACTCCTAAACCTTGTTGTAGCTGCCAAGGGGGGTGAGCCAACTCAATATTGAAACCTACGGACTAAGGCTGCATTCACACCTAGGCGATAAGTAACGCCGCGTACGCGGCTTTTTTGCCGCGATTCGATTAACTTTTTTTTTTTTTTTAACAAATCCTTTCCATTGCTGTCTATGGCTGAACGCCAATGCCGCCTGAAAAAAAGGGTCCGGGACTTTTTTTCAGGCGTTCGGCGTGAGATGTGAACCATCTCATAGACAGCAATGGAAATTCGCCCCTCCAGCGTGTCGGGCGTTTTGTCGCCAAGGTGTGAATGCAGCCTAAGACTGGAATGCCAATAATGTTCATGTGCATATAAAGGCAGATGTCCCAATACTTTTGACAATATAGTGTATATTAAAGGGGTGTTCCAGCCCTAAGTTGTGTTTATTAAAAGTCAGCAGCTACAAAAAGTGTAGCTGCTGGCTTTTAATAAACACTGACTTACCTGCTCCTGCGTTCCAGCGACGCGCCGACCGGGGCTCCGCTCCTCTGCCCCCCTCCCCGGCCGGCGTCTCCATCCTGACTGTGGGCACCCAGCCGTGACAGCCTTCGGCTTCACGGCCGGGCACCCACTGCGCATGCGCGAGCCGTACTGCGCATGCGTGCGCGGCGCGGCTCGCCGCTGATTGGAGAGGCGATCGCATGGGACCTGTCAGTGTCCCATGTGATCGCCTACAGGGAGGGGGCTGGTGTAGGCGATTAAGCTTAATCGCCTAACCAGCCCCTCGGCGGAAGCAGGAAGTGGGACAGGAAGTCCCACTCCTACTGAAGCCCCCACTCCCCCCCCAAAAAAATTACATGCCAAATGTGGCATGTATGGGGGTGAGGAGTGGATTGAGAAAAGGTAATTTTTTTGGGTGGAACACCCCTTTAAGCTTTGTTTAAAGGTTCTGTAGATTGCCTGTGTATTGCCGTGGGTTTCTTTTTTTCTTTTTTTTTGTCTTGGATTCTCTTGTTGGGCTCTTATTAGGACAATAGTGAATTAAAGTGTGGTTCACAAAGTAAAATCTTCCTTTTTTTTTTTTTTTCTCCCAAAATAATTGAAATTAAGTGTATTTGACTATCTGTTTTTTTTTTTTTTTTTTTTTCCAATTAGTCAATGTAAACATTAACGTTTGATACATCTTAACTGTAGGCTTGAAGAAGATGATAAACCTATGAATGCAGAGGGTTACTATAGTAAAGCTTTGGCTATAGACCATACCTTTACAGACGCTGAGGAGGCATTGAACAAAGTGCGACAGTGTATACAGGTGATCCTTTATTTTCTGTTCTTCAAGTAAATGACAAATGGGAGCAACATTTGCACTGCTGTTACACGTTTAATGTCCAGAAGTTTAAAGAGTTAACCCTAATTTTACCCATTGGCGTTGTGCTTAGCTGCATTCTTTATCTGTATATAGGGACAGCTTTTCCTCAGTGGCATCAGGCATGCAGACTACACCCATATAGTATGCATCCATGTGGCGCTTCAATTACTAACTTGCGTAAATAAAGCTGAATCATACACCCCCCATTCACAGGGTATGGGATTTAGCTAAGTATTGGAACCTAGGGTAAATGGCACACAAGGATACTACACTGCCACATACAGTAAGTGGAGACAAAACTAAACAGGCAATAGACAGGTTGATGCTTTAATGTAATTTTTAATCCATTTTAATTTTTTCAATTATAAATGTGATATCTCTTAATCGTGTAAGAATTTTTTATCCTGTAATACTGATTATATGTTTTTATGCATGTGTCTCCCTCTGCTCTGAACTGCTGGTGCTGTGGCTGTGAATATTCATTATTGCTCTACCCTATTGCAATTGGACTGCGATTCCAAAACTATCACCTGTATTGGACCTGGATCATGTAAACTGGTTTGTATGAAATATATTCTCTTTACTTTCAATTTTCTGTTGGCAACCGATAACATTTTGTACCTGTTAATCTTATGGGTTTGCTGATGCTACCATGCCTGCACTCACTGGTTCTTGTGTACTTTCATGCTTGCGTTCCAATGGGTGTTTTCTTAAATATCAACTGGGAATTTATGTATCGATCTCTCTTGCATTTTATAAAATTATACACTTATTTTCTTACATCTATCCTATATTTTGCATGTTTAAACAATGGCACACTGCCTTTTTATTTTGTGAATTGTGGGAATTGGTAAATATTGGCTGTTATATTTTAATGTCAATAATATGTTTTTGATTGGATTTAAAAAAAGAAATCTTTGGATAAAAGCGAGAAATCTGATGAGAAGGAAGAGAAGGCCAAAGAAAAGAAAATAGAAACAAGTGCAGAAAAACTGCGTAAACTTCTAAAAGAAGAGAAAAGGTACAGCTATTTATACTTGGTACAGAGGGTCCAAGCAAAGGTTTGTCTGTAGCACCTGTTGATGGTGTATCTTCCTTTTAGACATTCATTCTAATGTGGCAGCCAAGTGGCTGTTGCGCTTGGTATCCATTTCCTGTATATGTCCCCTAAACTGACCCATCGGTTTTCTGCATGAAATGCACGTTATCACAGGTTTGTTTTTTGTTTTTCACTTTATTGAAGCCTAATGAAATTAACTAAAAATGTACTAAAGGTGAAGATGTCAAATATACAGTAGTTGGACCTAAGGCATCAGTCTATCTGTGGGCGTCATTCACATGGGCACAGGCAAACAAACAATGCAAACAAAGGTAAATATTGCGCTAAGGGAAGTGAAATATTCAAATTGATGAAGTGGGGAAAAATAATGAAAAAATGTTAAATGGATAACTCAAGCTGCAACACCTACACACGTGATATACACGTGAAAAAAAACAGATAAATAAAAAAGGGTTGCGCTAATGATACCACATAATGAAGTGTGTAAGTAAATTGAAATATATATACAGTGCAGAAAATAAGTATTTGAACACCCTGCTATTTTGCAAGTTCTCCCACTTGGAAATCATGGAGGGGTCTGAAATTGTCATCGTAGGTGCATGTCCACTGTGAGAGACATAATCAAAAAAAAAAATTCCAGAAATCACAATGTATGATTTTTTTAAACTACTAATTTGTATGATACAGCTGCAAATAAGTATTTGAACACCTGAGAAAATCAATGTTAATATTTGGTACAGTAGCCTCTGTTTGCAATTACAGAGGTCAAACGTTTCTTGTAGTTTTTCACCAGGTTTGCACACACTGGAGGAGGGATTTTGGCCCACTCCTCCACACAGATCTTCTCTAGATCAGTCAGGTTTCTGGGCTGTCGCTGAGAAACAGAGTTTGAGCTCCCTCCAAAGATTCTCTATTTGGTTTAGGTCTGGAGACTGGCTAGGCCACGCCAGAACCTTGATATGCTTCTTACAGAGCCACTCCTTGGTTATCCTGGCTGTGTGCTTCGGGTCATTGTCATGTTGGAAGACCCAGCCTCGACCCATCTTCAAAGCTCTAACTGAGGGAAGGAGGTTGTTGCCCAAAATCTCGCAATACATGGCCCTGGTCATCCTCTGCTTAATACAGTGCAGTCGCCCTGTCCCATGTGCAGAAAAACACCCCCAAAGCATGATGCTACCACCCCCATGCTTCACAGTAGGGATGGTGTTCTTGGGATGGTACTCATCTTCCTCCAAACACGGTTAGTGGAATTATGACCAAAAAGTTTTATTTTGGTCTCATCTGACCACATGACTTTCTCCCATGACTCCTCTGGATCATCCAAATGGTCATTGGCAAACTTAAGACGGGCCTTGACATGTGCTGGTTTAAGCAGGGGAACCTTCCGTGCCATGCATGATTTCAAACCATGACGTCTTAGTGTATTACCAACAGTAACCTTGGAAACGGTGGTCCCAGCTCTTTTCAGGTCATTGACCAGCTCCTCCCGTGTAGTCCTGGGCTGATTTCTCACCTTTCTTAGGATCATTGAGACCCCACGAGGTGAGATTTTGCATGGAGCCCCAGTCCGAGGGAGATTGACAGTCATGTTTAGCTTCTTCCATTTTCTAATGATTGCTCCAACAGTGGACCTTTTTTCACCAAGCTGCTTGACAATTTCCCCGTAGCCCTTTCCAGCCTTGTGGAGGTGTACAATTTTGTCTCTAGTGTCTTTGGACAGCTCTTTGGTCTTGGCCATGTTAGTAGTTGGATTCTTACTGATTGTATGGGGTGGACAGGTGTCTTTATGCAGCTAATGACCTCAAACAGGTGCATCTAATTTAGGATAATAAATGGAGTGGAGGTGGACATTTTAAAGGCAGACTAACAGGTCTTTGAGGGTCAGAATTCTAGCTGATAGACAGGTGTTCAAATACTTCTTTGCAGCTGTATCATACAAATAAATAGTTAAAAAATCATAAATTGTGATTTCTGGAATTTTTTTTTTGGATTATGTCTCACAGTGGACATGCACCTACGATGACAATTTCAGACCCCTCCATGATTTCCAAGTGGGAGAACTTGCAAAATAGCAGGGTGTTCAAATACTTATTTTCTGCACTGTATATATATTTCCACTAAGTGCAAATAGTGAAAAGGAGAAATCTATATTATATAGTCCTGATTAAATTAATAGCACACCAGAGGCAAATTGTCGTGTGTAAATTGCAAAAATCAGTCCCCAAAATGAACTCAAGGATGTGTCTTAGTCCCCACACAATGGATGAATCCTAGATGAATTGTCTAAATCCAAACAAAAGCTCCAAGTATGGAAAGTTGGGAAGAGGAAATTCCACCACCAATCTGAGTAAGGTATGGGCACAGAGGCTTGTACGGCATAAATGAGGCATTTGTTTATGTGCCTGTTGCGGCCCAGAGCTGCATGCTGGTAGCTTAAGCAAGTTTATATGATGCAGCTGCTGTATCAATATGCATGCACGGTAATGTTTGACAGGCATGCAGAGGCAGATGTTCAGCCCTAAATGCACACTTTCTGCGCACCGAGCTGTGCATACATAGGCTGCCTACAGGCAGCTCCAGACAGTGACGATTGCTAGAACAAATGCCTCATTAAAGTGTTATTCAACTCTTGGATTCGAAAATCTGCTGATAGGCAGGCTGTTTATAACAGAAGAGACCTTGGAGGTCTCTCCTGTCATAATGCCCCCCTGCCTGTCAGCGCGTAATATGATCTGAGCCACACGTGTAGCTCGGGCCACATTTACAGCCCACTCTGCGATCCGTGGCAATGTGACTCGCATGCGCAGGAGTGACGTCACCTGTGACCCAGCCATTCAAGTGCCTGAAGATCTATCTGGAACCCAGAAGGAAGACTGGGCAAAGATGGAAACTGCTGGAGAACAAGGAGAGCTGTATCAGCACATCGCTGGAGGGCCTGTCTGCAGGCAAGTCTGTCATAATGTACTAGTATGCAGTGCATACTGGTACATATGACCTAAGCCTGCACGGGGGACCTGCAGGCCTAAAAAGTGACTTTACTACCACTTTAGCGCTGTAGGAGCATTTGCACCTTTGTAAATTAGGCTATTGGCCACGTAAAATCTGGTAGTGCCAGTGTGTCCATCCAATTGTGCATCTATGTGAGAAATTCCCAATGTTGCTATATTTACATTTCCGACACCTCAAAAACAGTATGGATGTCAGTCCTGCTATAAAAATGGGCATATGACACAACTGATTTGGAACAAAACCTCAGATTAACCTACATCTCATGTAAAATCTAAGAACTCTGCTAACCACCTCCATTTTACATATAATCTGCAAAGAAATGAAGACTCACCCTTGGTTCCGGGGAATAAAAGTGGGACTTCTTTAAACATGTCATTCCCATAACCATGGGGGTGGGTATACATACCAGAGAAATTGCATGCATTTGAGTAATGGGAAGAGTTCCCAGGGAAAGTTGGTATAGAGTGACCCCCAGTGTGCTGTATCAAAAAAATCGAATGAAGTATTCGTCAAAACAAAGATGTTGCAACCCTTCACCCAACACCAAAAGAACAATGTTATTAGTTATAATTATGCACACACATGGCCCGCGGGCAGAACATAAGTTGGGACAAGTAAACTTGTCAATTCCAGAACCGATATCCTACAAGAGATTTGCTCAACTGAGCAGTAGAAATCTTGTATCCTGGAGAATGGTGACAAACTTGTTCACTTAGAACTAATTACGGCAGGTGTTATTTGATTTGTGTAAATAAGTTCTGTACAGTTCCCTCTTTGGTGTCAGGTGAGGGCGTGCTAGTCTAACAAATGGCTTGGGGGATTTATTTTGGGGCTTTGTATCTGATAAGATAGCAGTTGGTCACTGAAGCCAAAAAGTTCGGTTTGCAGTTGTACTTGCTCTGGAAGAGCCAGAGTCTTGCATGAATGTGTTCTGAGTTGGCCAATTCACGGTGTCTGTGGAGTGAAGCTGGGCTGCGGAGCCATTGTAGGTACAAAAATGTCTGTTAGAGGGCGTGTATGAGTGTTAGCTGACTTTGTTGAGCATACATCAGTTGTGGAGGTGTTGCGGCCACTCTTGGTAAAGGCTTTCTGGCTGCATACTTTAGGAGTTCAATAAAAATATTTATTTTTTTGACACAGCATACTGTCTTGGGTCATTCTATGCCAACTTTTCTTGGGAACTCTTCCCAATACTCAAATGCTCTTCCATTTTACTGCTACTAGCAGTAGGGACATCTCAGTTTTAAAGTGTATGCAAGTAATTATCTAATATCTTTCCCTGTGACAGTTGCTTTCAGTAGCATCTGGTGTAAATGCACCCCCCTATAAGAGCATACCAGAACTTTAAAACCTGGGGTGCTCTGCAAAGCTGTTTCCAGACTAACGTTTTTTTACTACTGGTGTTGTGACACCCTTTGCCTCCTGACATGCTTCCATGTTGGCCTGTTTCCATGATGACCTAGCCTACTAGCTCATTAGGAAGGAGTGTGCAAAGCCGGAAACGAAAGCAATGTTGAGTTGTCTGATATTTACAGAAATTGCAATTTTTTTAGAACTGATTCCCTCCTAAGGGTTAGTGGTTCAATATTTTACCCAATACTTACCTGGGCTCTGTCACAATCCAGCGATGTGAAATAGAGGCGTGGCTCTCCAGGCACCCCTCCCCGGCTGTGGCAGCCATTGGCTCCTGCTGCTATCAATCACAGCTTGTGAGGTGACCCTGGAGCAAGCTGTTTACTGTGGGAAAACTTTGCATGAGGGAGAGGCTAGGAGTAACAGCAGGGGAGCTGAGAAGAGAAGGATCAGGGCTGCGCTGTGCAAAACACTGCACAGAGAAGGTAAGTATGTCATGTGTTTAAAAATAATTCCCTTTTGATATAAAAAAAAATGTTTTTCCTTAAACCTAGTTGTTATAATAAATGCAGAGTTGATATCTGTAGTTTATATATTCAGAGATCCTATGTCCAAATTCTTATGTGGTATTCTTGAAATCTTTTAAGTTGATGAGCATGTTTAAAAGAAAAAACAAAACACACCCTACAGGCAAATGGTTTTTAAAATGCTAAACATGTTGGTTACTAAGTATTTTAATTTAATTGCTTTGATGGTGATAGAAAGAAGAAACGCAAAAGAAGATCTTCATCTTTGTCTTCAAGTAGTTCTTCAGACTCTTCTTCCTCGGATACTTCTTCTTCTGACAGCCATAAAAAGCAAAAAAAGAGGAAGAGACGTAGAAAGCATTCAAAATCATCCAGCCACTCAAAGAAGACTTCTTCTAATGTGCCACCCCAAAACCAAGAGGAAATATGTACCCCTCCTGCAGACACCTCTGCCTCATTTCTCAAAGTAGACAGTCGTAGAGGTTATAAAGAAAGGGATAGACATAGTCAGCGTAGATCTATAGATGGCAAAACTAGGCATCGTTCCTTGTCCTCCTCTTCCTTGGAATGTATGGATCCTGGGGGAGGTAGGTCTGAAGATTCAAGAGATTCTTACAGCAGTGTAAAGACTCAGGCCAGCAATGCCTTGTCCTACAGTACAACTTCAGTTAGTAAGTATAAGTCTGAAAGGAGAGATTCTACGGATTTGTGCCAAAAACGACCTGAAGGCAAAGAGAAAATGTGTTCCTCTAATCGACGTGAAGAAACACAAAAACCTTGCAGAAGCAAGTCTGACTCTTTTCAGAGTAAGTATCGATCAGAACATGGCATCACAGAAAGAAGGCATAGTTTAAGTAGCAGTCGGCCTTCTCAACAAACTGCCCGCGTCAGCGGAAGATCTCAGCAAGACGGAACAGAAGGGAATGACAAGGCACAGAACACTCTTTCAGCTGCCAGCAAGGCTTTGCCTGGGAATTTGGTGAACATTCTCCATCAGATTGCTGAATTTGAGAAGGAAAAATGTGTTAAACAAAAATGTAAATAAAATTTCTTGCTTTTTTAGAATGACTTTTATTTTAAAATGTAAATCTATTTTGTTGAACAAATAAGCAAGTCAACTTCTCTCCAAAGTACTTGGACTTTTTTGTAACCTTTTGTCTATTTAATGCATTTTGTAAAACCTGACACGTGTGGCTTATTTTGGGCATGTACTCAATATTTATTTATTCTAGTATGCTGCTGTATCCTTGGAGTGCAGTTGGCTGCAAACTTAAAGCAGAGTTCTCCCCAGCCCCCCCTAAGAAAAAAAAAAATTAAGTCAGCAGCTATACTGTAGCTACTGACTTTTAATAATAAAACACTTGCCTGTTCAGGGATCCTGCGATGTCCGCACCCCATCCGATTTTTGGATCCGCTCTCGGGTTCTGCCGCTGCAATTTGTGGTAAGGGAAACGGGCAGTGAAGCCTTTTGGCTTCACTGCCAGGTCCCCTACTGCACATGTGTGTAGTGTGCTTCACTTTCTAACTGGCGTGGCAGAAAGAGGAGGGGGTGCTGAACTCCCGAGGGACCTCGCCATGGTGGGATCTCGCAGAATTGAAGAGTACCTGTACAAAAACAGGTACTCATTCCACCCCTCCCCCTGAATTATGCCAAATGTGGCACTAGAGAGGGAGGGAGAAAGCCGATAAGCAGGGCTTCCTCTTTAACCGCTTACCGACCGCCTCACTCCGATATGCGTTGGCAGAATGGCACGTACAGGCAGATTAACGCACCTGTTTGTCGCCTTTAAGACCCAACATTGTGGGCACGTGCCCTCCGGTAACTCCGTGAGTGTGATCGTGGGTCCCGTGGACTCTGTCTGCGGTGTTACCGGCGATCGTCTCACGGAGAGGAATAATGGGGAAATGCTTGTCTATAGATTTCCCCATTCTTCCTAGTGACGGGACACTGATCACTGCTCCCTGGGAGCGGTGATCAGTGTTGTGTCGCACATAGCCCACCCCCCCTACAGTTAGAACACATCCCTAGGACACACTGAACCCTTTCAGCGCCCCCTCCTGGTTAACCTCTTCACTGCCAGTCACATTTACACAGTAATAAGTGCATATTTATAGCACTGATCGCTGTGTAAATGTGAATGGTCCCAAAATAGCGCCAAGTGTCTGCCATAATGTCGCCGTCTAGATAAAAAAAAATTGCTGATCACCGCCATTACTAGTAAAAAATAAATAAAATTATAAAAATGCCATAAAACTATCCCCTATTTTGAAAACGCTATCTTTTGCACAAACCAATCAAATGCTTATTCCAAATTTTCTTTTACCAAAAATATGTAGAAGAATATTTAGTAGGGTTGTCCCGATACTAGTATCGGGGACCGATACCGAGTATTTGCGTTAGTACTTGTACTCGCGCAAATGCTCCTGATGCTTCTGCCGATACTTTTTTTGTATTTATCAACATGTTCTGTGAAAATTCTTTGAGTTTTTTTACTACTGCGTGACAAACAAATAAAAAATGTTTATTCATTTTTATTCTTTTATAATGTCTTGAGTTAGAGTTCTTCATAATTCTAAAGAAAATATCCTTAGTCTGTATTGTGGTTTGAAAACTGTCACATGACATTTAAAAAAAGTATCGGTATTCGGTATCGGCGAGTACATGAAAAAAAGTATCGGTACTTGTACTCGGTCCAAAAAAAGTGCTATCTGGACAACCCTAATATTTAGTATGGCTTAAACTGAGGAACAAAACAAATTTTATATTTTTTGGGGGGATATTTATAGCAAAAAAAGTAAAAAAAAATTTTTTTCAAAATTGTTGCCTTTTTTTTTTTTTTGGGTTTATAGCGCAAATAATAACCGCAGAGGTGATTAAATATCAACAAAATATAGCTCTATTTGTTGGGGCAGTGCCAAATTGCAGAAAGTGCTCTGGTCTTTGGCCAGCCAAATGGTCCGGGGCGGAAGTGGCTACAGCGGAGTTCCACCTAAAAGTGTAGTGAGCTAAATTTATATGTATCTTCATGCAAGGTAATTTTTTATTTTTTTTCCTAAAGTGGCAGTAAAACTTCTTTTTTTTTTTACACTTATTGCCTTTGATTTGTAGTTTCCAGGTCAGTTACCCTCCAGTATACCTTAGGAATACTGTACCTGTATCCAACAGTAGCAGGTCCGGCCTGTAAAACTTCAGATGCTGGATCTTGATTTCAGTGTTTACCTTGGCACATAAGTGAGTGTAGCTCTTCTCGGTGTTCTACAGGTCCAGGATTGTAGTCTATTCTCTTGGCACCCAGACCCGGAAGACCCCTTTTCGGGTATGCCCACTATGACTGGACCCTGATCTGGACTAGCAACATGGACAAGGTAGGACAGGCTTTCTATGAACCTTTATATATGTCTCGATGGATCTGTGCTATACACTACATTCTTATCGTACAAGAGACACCTCAGTGCCATGCACTCAAGTGATTTACAAGGCACAGGTTAATGGGACTGGAATTTACACTTAGTATTTTTCCTAACTTTTACTATTTAGTCTTGGAGGTAACAGCATTTACCTGTTTACTTTAGTTTTTTTCACCCCGTAGCAGAACTTCTCTTGTGGCTAGTAAAATAGTGCTTATAAGACTTCTAACTGTACTACTGGTGGGAATTTTCTGCTGACAATGCAAGCTGGCTGTTTGCTGTCCCACTTGTTGCCATATACTGCAGAGACACAACTATTGGAACTTTGGTCCTTGGTTGTTGTAATGCCCCTTTTACCGGACATGCTGAAGTCCTTTGATAAATGACCATTCTGGAAGTAGCCTTCATTTGGCATAGGCAAATTACAGGTGCTTTTGGGGAGGGGGGCACAGCAATGAGTCAGCTTCAGGCCCCGAGGAAACTCCCAAGTTCCTCTGATTTATGTTTCAGAGAAAGGTCTAACGCAGACCTTACTTCCTTTTTAAAGATGCTTGATGAGGCCTGTCTGACGAAAGGAGAATTATCTGCCACTAGGTTTACATATCGATATTATTATTATTCTAGCCTTTCTGAACTCTGGTATGACCTTTCCTACCTCTTCTTTCAGGGCTGCAGATTGCAAAATTTCCCATTTATGAACTAAGGCAGCTATTCTGCTCTTGCCTTCCCAAGGCCTTGAACTTTGGTACCAACTTTTTTTTATTTATTTTTTAATCTGCTGACTCAGTATTGTGGAAGATCACAATCCCTATGTTCCTAGAGGCTTCAGCACTTTTCTGCCATGCTCAACACTTCTTTCCAGCTTGCCAAATTGTGGCAAAGCCGGCACCTGGCAGGATCTTTAAAATGTATATGAAACGTTGATATAAAACATCAGAGATCCCCAATGCTTGCACAATTCAGCCTACTAGGCCTTAATAGCTGCAGGAGCCGCAGCAATAGCAATAATGCTTTTCAGCCCAATTAGGAGTGTTGGGTAGAGTGCAGTGAGTCAATTTTCAGCCTATGGCTACAGACTTGCCCAGTGATTTCTTAATGTTTCTAATTCCTGGATAATCTCCAGTTGGGTGCTTTCCAAATTCTGAATTTGATGTCCCCTTTCTTAAGCATGCACAACGATTTCCCCCGCATTGCAGTTTTTCTAATAAAGCCGTTTTAGGTAGTGTGTTAGAGAACCTTGTTTTGAAGTTTTTCCTTGTTCCTCCATCCTGCACCGCCTGCCTGGCACTGCTCACACTCATTACCTTGAGTCTTAGTTTGACTTTGTTTACCCTATTCCTATGTCATTAGCCTTTGCGCTCCCTGAGCACATCATACTGGAGGTGGCTGTCCCTTGTGTCCTGCTGCAATCTCCCCTGTCCCTAGGGGGCTTGTGCAGGGTCTCTTAACCAGCAGAGCCCACTCTTTTTTTTTTTTTCTCTCCCCCCTCTTTCTGTTCTAAAGGACTGCTTCTTTCATGGGTTCCTTATAAAAACTAAACCTCATTCTCTCTATCACCTATGGTGAAGCACTGCCTTGGCTCCCTCTATCTTTTTTTGGGACTGGGCATCGTGGAAGATGGTTCTCCTTGCTTTCTCCATGCGCTTTTTTTCTCCACCTTTTTTGTGGAAATTCTTTTTTTTTTTTTTTTAAACTACTTCAGCCCTGGAAGGATTTGTACCCTTAATGACCAGGGCGTTTTTTTTTTTTTTTTGCAATATGGCACAGTGTTGCTTTAACTGACAATTGCGTGGTCGTACGGCGCTGTACCCAAACAGAATTGACGTGTTTTTTTATTTTCACCCTAACAAATGGAGCTTTATTTTGGTGGTATTTGATCATCTCTGCGGTTTTATTTTTTTGTCCAATGAAAATTTTATATATAAAATTATATACATTTTCTTCTACATATTATTTTTTTTTAAACTAGTAATGGCCGGCGGACATGGAGTCTGTGGGCATGGGCACGCTGTACAGCTATGGCTATTTGTGCAGGAGAGCTGACCTGCTGCCATACAATGACGTCAGCAAGTGGTTAATGGAGCTTCTGCCTGAGCCCATTCTCCCATTTAAAATCAAGTAATTTTTGTTAACATCTTGTTCCAAACCAGGTTTGAGAGGTGGTTGTTTGAACTTCCACCTTCACTTGCTGCTGTTAAACTGGTTGTTCAGTTCAGTTCTGTTGACCCTTGTGTTTTCCTGTGGATGCTGGTTTGTTGCCCATTTCTTGATTTATTGCTGGCGTATGCCCCATGGTCTATAAATCAATACTTGTATACTGTACCATAAAAATTGGAATTTTGACATGCATGTAAATGCCATATCAAAGTTCAGTTTAGGACACAAGTCTCTTTGTTTCTGTAATCTCCTTACTTCTGTGCCCCCACTAGGGAAAAAAAGACAGGGACACACACACACGATTTTGGCAGTGGCCAATTACTTGAAGGTAGTGTGTACCCATCAAATAACTAGCTGTGTATTGTACTCCAATATATGGAATTTACAGGTATGTCAAAACTCCTCTTATTATACTCTAGTTTACATTTTCGCAAAGGATGACTACGTTTGCAAATAAGGGTTAAGCAGCTAAAGGACCTGGCCAGGTTTTGCGATTCGGCACTGCGTCACTTTAACAGACAATTGCGTGGTCGTGCGATGTGGCTCCCAAACAAAATCGGCGTCCTTTCCCCCCCCCCACAAATAGAGCTTTCTTTTGGTGGTATTTGATCACCTCTGCGGTTTTTATTTTTTGCGCTATAAACAAAGGGGTGGAGTGACAATTTTCAAAAAATGCAATATTTTTTATTTTTTGCTATAATAAATATCCCCCAAAACTATATAAAAAAAACTTTTTTTTCCCCTCAGTTTAGGCCGATACATATTCTTTTTTTCAAAATTATTTTATTGATTTTTTTTTCCCAACAGTACAATAAAAACAACATACATTACTCATACAGACATACAACATGAATGGTCTCACTAAGTACCCCTTACAAAAAAGACACCTTTCTCCATTATTACTGGATTTTCCCTTCCCCATTTCGAGCCCATGCCTACCCTTCCTTCATGATTCTCATAGGGGGATACAGGGAGAGGGCAGGGAGAGCCAGAGGGGGAGAAGAGGGAGAGAGAGAGAGTGAGGGAAAAAAAAAAGAGAAACATCTATTTTTTAAGGGGAATAATTTTCCATTATCGTGTATATACTAGAGTGCAAAACAGAGAGGAGAAAAAAATAAATAAAAAACCCACGTCTATTTTAGGGGAAATATTTTCCATTAATGTTGTGTATATACTTAAAGTGCGGCAAAAAGGGAAAGAAAGAAATAAAGGGGAAAGAAGCAATCTATTTTAGGGAAATAGTTTCCAATATTGTGTATATACCTAAAGTGCAGAAAAAAAAAGAAGAAAAAATTAAATAAATATATAAGTAAATAAATATACAAATATGGTAGAAGGGGGATCCAGTTCCCCTATATTATAAAGGTGAAAAAAATAAATAAAAAAAAACACCTATTTTAAGGGAAATAATTTTCCATTTTCGTATATATACTAGAGTGCAAAGCAGAGAAAGGGAGGAGAAAAAAAAACGTCTATTTCTTTCTCGTAGATCACGGGACACAGAGCGGCATATTCATTACTATATGGGTTATATGGAGTACCTTCAGGTGTGGACACTGGCAATCTCAAACAGGAAGTCCCCTCCCTATATAACCCCCTCCCCTAGAGGGAGTCCCTCAGTTTTTTGTCTTAGGTGTTGGTCACGGAATAGCTTTGCTCCACATCCTTGGGATTAAGGGCGGGCTAACCGGATCTGTGCAAGGAGCCTCAGTGCCAAAGTGGACAGTACCCGGGCCCCAAACCGTGGGGTTTTGCCTATAATGCTCCTCTTTGGAGGGCTGGGCCCAGGACTTGGAGTTCGTAAAGACCATAAGTTCCTGTTTGCCAGGGTGCTATATAGGTCCAGGACAGTGGGTACCTTCCAGGACCCCAGGGCCTGAAGGTCTACTACGCTACCCACGGAGATGGGAGAAGATTGGACCGTTTTTGCTAGGCAAACGTCCTGCAGCATGGAGCAGGTAAGAGGGGAGCCTGCGGGACTTGGTTCGACAGCAGGCTCTCCAGGGAGACCTTAAAGGGGGGTAGCCTAAGTATGCTCTGCATTGGCAGCCTTGCTCACTATGTCTGAAGACAGGATGATCTCATTTCCCCCATCACTTGGTCCCCCTGTCTAAGAAACTTTAGAGTTTGCTAGCTACCTGCTGCTCTCTTCCCAGGGCTAATAAGGATCCCTATGGGGCCTTTTGGAGAGTCCTACCTGGCCGGGGGTTTGATTCTGCCGCCTGAAGCTGCAGTCCTGGGTCTCCAGCAGCGCGGCTCCTCCATGGGCTTCCTTCCCCGGCATATGCGCGCGCGTACGTCTTATAGACGTTTTTGCGCCGTTCGGAGGGAGGGCGGGGGGGGGCGTGCCTGCAGCGTCATCAGGGGCGCGCCTTTTATTTGCTGTTATAACAGCAGGCTATGATCATTGCTCAGTCTGAAGCTGATCTGGAAGGGAGAGGACGCAGAGCGGCAGAACAGTGACTCCCGGTGGCGGAAGAGGGGTAGTGCATGCTGGAGTTGGTTCCAATGCTTTTGTGTTAAGCCAAAAAACCCCTTTGGCAACAGGTTGGAGGCTGGCAAACTAAATTTGGGCGACGCTGTATGTTTTAAAAAAAAAAAAAAGAGAGAACATACGGGGCCCCATCGGTTTTTAGGCATTAGTGATCTATTGTCCCCTAAACCCTAGTTTTGTACTCCTGGCCACTACAGTCGGTTGTTGTAGGCGGAGTCCCTCGATTTTGTATTATGGCTTCCAAAGGTTCGGGATCAAAAGGTACAAAAAAGACCAAAAAACAAAGGGGTTCCCCCTCTGATTCTGATGATATGCCGATACTTTCTCCGCAGCTTATTCCCATGAAGGTCGCCTTGGATGAGCCATTGGGGGGGTCTGGTGCTGAGGCTGGCCCAGATCAGCCCAGCCCTGTGTTTATCACAGAGGAGATGCTAGCCGTCTCCCTAGGGGGGCTAGAAAAAAGATTGGCAGCGATGATCGCTAGCTCTATTCCTGGCAAGAAACGGGCTAGATCCCCATCGCCAAAAGGTGTATCCTCAGATGCTGAAATTCTCTCCGGAGGAATTGGAATCTCAGGAGGATCAACTAGACCGGAACCAAGAGGGTTCAGGGATTGAGGAATCTACCTCTGAGGAACTATTTTCAGACTCCCAGACAGAGAGACTGTGGGTACAGTCTTTGACGGACATGGTCCGCTCGGCATTTAATTTACCATTGCCAGAGCCTCAGGTTCCTGCGGTATCCTCTCTGGGCTCTTTGAAAGCTCCTTTGAGCAACGCGGTTTTTCCGGTCCATCCTCTGTTGGAGGAATTGATCTTTCAGGATTGGGTACGACCGGACAGGATTTTTCTGCCGCCTAAGAGATTTTCGGTCATTTACCATATGGAGGAAAAATTCTCGAAGAGGTGGAAGCTCCCAGTGGTGGATGCAGCCATCTCATTTGTGAATAAATCACTAACTTGCCCGGTGGAAAACATACAAATGTTTAAAGATCCGGTTGATAAACGGTTAGAGACACTTTTAAAGGCATCCTTTGCTACGGCAGGAGCAGTGGTACAGCCAGCTGTGGCTGCAATTGGAGTTTGTCAGGCGTTAAAGGACCAGACAAAACAAATGCTTAAAGACATGCCTACCCAACAGGCAGAAGAGTTTTCTGACATTCCCAGAGCTCTGTGTTTTGCAGTAGATGCTATAAAGGATTCCATCCAGCAGGCCTCTCGTTTATCACTATTTTTGGTGCACATGAGAAGGCTCTTATGGTTGAAGAACTGGGCGGCGGAGCCCCCATGCAAAAAGCTTCTGGCAGGGTTTCCCTTCCATGGAGGACGACTCTTCGGAGAGGATCTGGATAAATACATTCAGACTATTTCAAGTGGCAAAAGTACCCTTTTACCAGTCAAAAAGACATTCCGGGGTCCTACATTTTAAAAGGCAGCTCTTTCCTGTCTCAGGGCCCTCAAATTCCAGGCAGTATCGACGGCCGCCTGCGCGATCCAACTTTAACAGTAGATCGCAGGGACAGGCCCCTGGGGGTAAGAGACCATGGTATCGCAAGCCGACAAAACCAGCCCCTAAGTCTGCCTTATGAAGGGGCGCCCCCACTCTCGCGGGTGGGGGGAAGGCTTAGTTTCTTCTCAGAAGTTTGGGAAGCCAAGATCCCCGACAAATGGGTCCGGTTGTCTGTAACCACAGGATACAGACTGGAGTTTCTAAAGTTTCCTCCGCCTCGTTTTCAAGAGTCAAGGCTACCAAAAGATCCAGCAAAGAAGGCCTACGGTTTGAAGAGGTTGCCTCCTCTGTCGGTAAAAGCCCATTCTACCAGGGCCATGGGCGCCTCCTGGGCAGCACACCATCAGATCTCTATGGCTCAGATATGCAAGGCGGCGACGTGGTCGTCAGTCCACACGTTTACAAGGTTTTATCAACTAGACGTGAGAAGGAATGCGGATTCAGCCTTTGGGCAGGTAGTACTACAGGCTGCGGTTTAAGATCCTCGGGATCGGGGGCACCCTTGGTTGAAAAAAAAAGAAAAATTTCAAAATTATTTCTTGACTAAGTTGGATTTATTATTATTATTTGAGTATACCTCTAAATTAAACCCCTTTGGGAAGATGTCTCCCTCCCCTCATTAAAGCATTGCTTTCGGACATCCCATATAGTAATGAATATGCCGCTCTGTGTCCCGTGATGTACGAGAAAGAAAAAGGGATTTTTTAATACAGCTTACCTGTAAAATCCTTTTCTTGGAGTACATCACGGGACACAGAGCTCCCACCCCTCTTATGGGAACATGTTTTGGGAGGCATACTGCTTGCTACAAAACTGAGGGACTCCCTCTAGGGGAGGGGGTTATATAGGGAGGGGACTTCCTGTTTGAGATTGCCAGTGTCCACACCTGAAGGTACTCCATATAACCCATATAGTAATGAATATGCCGCTCTGTGTCCCGTGATGTACTCCAAGAAAAGGATTTTACAGGTAAGCTGTATTAAAAAATCCCTTTTTTTAGAGGAAATATTTTCCATTAATATTGTGTATATACTTAAAGTGCAGCTAAAGAGGAAAAAAAGAGATACAGAAAAGGAAACAATTTATTTTAGGAAAATAATTTCCAATGTTGTGTATAATACCCTAAGTGAAAAAAAAAGTCTATTTTAGGGAAATGATTCCCGTTATTGTGTTTATACTTAAGGTGCACTACAAAAGAAAAAAAAATAAAGTTGGAAAGAAAGGGGAGGGAAGGCAAAGCATCCCGCCCCTCCTATCTCCCCCCACTCTCCCCCTCCCCCCCGGCCCCCCCAAGTCCCTGTACTCCCTCCATCCCCTCCAGATCACCTCGTATCTTGGCCTGGAGTCAGTATGGAAGGACCACAGTTCCTCCATCATTCTCATTTTATCTATTTCCTGTACCCACTCTCCAATCGAGGGCGCTTCTTTCTTCCTCCAGTTCCTAGGTATTAGTGCCTTGGCTCCATTCAATAGGAATGGAACCAAGGAACCTCTATACTTTTTCCTGGACACCCTTGTGGTATGGAACAGACAAGCCCATGGGTCATATTTTATCTCCTGTCCACTTATTTTGTTTACCAGCACCAATATCTCCCTCCAATATACCTGTATCACGGGGCACTGCCACCAAATATGGGCATGGGTTCCCTCCATCCCACACTCTCTCCAGCATAGGGGTGAGGCCTCACTATTTATTCTATGTAATTTCATTGGGATGTAGTATCGTTTGGTAAGTAACTTATAGTTTGTTTCTTTTACAGCAATCGATGTAGAGTGGACGTAATCTAATACCTGTCTCTTCTTATCCGTGGATATAGTTTGATTCAGTTCTATTTCCCAGCTTTCTACTATTTTCAGTCCTACTGGTTCTCTCGTAGTTGTCAAAATTTTATATATACTTGATATACCCTGTCTTCCTATTCCCCCTTGAGCTATATATTTCTCCCATTGATTTAATTCTTTCACAGCTCGCAGGGGTTTTGGCAGAGTGCTTACAAAATGTTGGACTTGACTATACCTCCACCTGTCCCCTGGGAACAGGCCATATTTTTCTTGAAGTTCTACCACAGTACATAGTTCATTACCCTTCATTAAATCCTTTAATTTTAAGATATTCGAGTTTGCCCACCTCAGGTACACCCCTCCTCCCTTACCCGGTGGGAAGAAATCTGTGCCTGTAAGCGGCAACAACGGGCTATTGTAGGGCTATTTTTTTATCCAACACACTCTATCCCATATTCTAAAATTTTCTTTTGTTATTAAGGGAATATCACATGGCAGTCCTCTATATTGCTTCGGTACCCATATTCTATTTCCCAACTCCTTTTTACTTGGACTTTCTTCAACTTCCACCCACTTTTTTTTTTCCTCTCCCTTCCTCACCCTGGGTCCAGTCTATAATTCTCCTTAATACCGCCGCCTCATAATACCTTTTAAAGTCCGGCAGCTGTATCCCTCCTTCCCCTTTAGATCTAGTCAGGGTTTCTACTGCTATACAGGGTTTTTTCCCCTTCCATATAACGTTCATTATTATCCTTTCCATGACTTTAAAATAGGTTTCTGGGATTTTTATTGGGAGTGTTTGAAAAATATATAGGACTTTGGGCAATATCATCATTTTTATAGTGTTTATCCTTCCCCACCATGATACTCTATCTATACTGTACCCTTTTAATTCTGATTTTACTTTATTCAATAATAGTATATAATTATCTTCATAGAGATATCTTTCTGTATTGGACTGGAGTACGCCTAAATATTTCATCCTTCTCTGCTTCCATTTAAATGGATATAGGGCCTCAAAGTCCCTGCGTTCTTGTGGACTCAATGATACGCTCAGTATCTCCGTTTTTTCTTTGTTGATTTTTAGATTCGAGATCTCACCATATTGTTCATATTCCACCATTATCCTGGGCAATGTCCGCCCAGGATTTGATACAAACAGCATCATCTCATCCGCGAACGCAGATATCTTGTGCTCCCTACTGTCCACTTTTATCCCTTCTATTTCCTGGTTCATTCGTATTGTTAACAATAACGGCTCTAATGAGAGGACAAACAAGAGGGGCGATAATGGACAACCTTGGCGGGTTCCGTTAACCACTAGCCGACCAGCCGCCGTCGTTCTACGGCGGCAGGTCGGCTCTCCTGGGCGAGAGCCCGTAGCTCTACGTCGGGACATTCGCGGCCACTAGGGGGCGCGTGCGCACCGCGCCTGCTCGCCCCCGAGTCCCGCGCGCCTGGCGGGCGCTATCGCGTTCGTTACAGAGTGGGGAACGGGAGGTATGTGTGTAAACACATTCCTCTCGTTCCTGTCAGCGGGGGAAATGCTGATCTTCCGTTCATACAATGTATGAACGGAAGATCAGTGATTTCCCCTAGTGAGTCAACCCCCCCCCCCCATACAGTTAGAACACAAATAGGAACACACTTGACCCCTTCCCCGCCCCTAGTGTTAACCCCTTCACTGCCAATGGCATTTTTATAGTAATCCAATGCATTTTTATAGCATTGATGGCTATAAAAATGCCAATGGTCCCAAAAATGTGTCCGATGTGTCCGCCATAATATCGCAGTACCAAAAAAAAATGCTGATCGCTGCCATTACTAGTAAAAAAAAATATTAATAAAAATGCCATAAAACTACCCCCTTTTTTGTAAACGCTATAAATTTTGCGCAAACCAATCAATAAACGCTAATTGCGATTTTTTTTTTTTTTTTTTTTTTTTTTTTTTTTTTTTTTTTTTTTTACGAAAAATATGTAAAAGAATACGTATCGGCCTAAACTGAGGAAAAAAAAATTTTTTTATATCTTTTTTGGGGATATTTATTATAGCAAAATGTAAAAAAAATATTGCATTTTTTCAAAATAGTCGCTCTATTTTTGTTTATAGCGCAAAAAATAAAAAAAGCAGAGATGATCAAATACCACCAAAAGAAAGCTCTATTTGTGGGAAAAAAAGGACGCCAATTTTGTTTGGGAGCCACGTCGCACGATTGTCAAGTTAAAGCGACGCAGTGCCGAATCACAAAAAGTGCTCTGGTCTTTGGACAGCAATATGGTCAGGGGCTAAAGTGGTTAAAGAGTGGGAAACTATCCGATGGGGTACTATTCACCCTCACCTGGGCTGAGGGATTTGAATATAATGCCCCTATCCACCTAAGCATACTCGGACCATCTAATGACAGGAATAACACTGGTTCCTTACTCTTTTTAGCCTTTTGTATCAAAAATAGCACTCTTAGGATATTTTCTCTTGTTTCTCTCCCGGGTATAAACCCCACCTGATCATTTTCTATCAAGCCTGCCAGGATTGGTCTTATTCTCTCGGCAAGGATTTTTGAGTAAATCTTTATATCCACGTTTATCAGAGATATAGGCCTATAGCTGGCACATAGAGAAGGATCCTTGTCCTCCTTCCCTATCAAAGTTATGTGGGCATTCAGAGCCTCTTTACGCATTGCCATGCCCCCCCCCCTGATGGAATTCATATATTTCTGAAAGAATGGTACAAGGATCTCCCCAAATCTCTTGTAATATAATGACGTATACCCATCAGGGCCAGGGCTCTTTCCCATTTTAATTTTCCTGATCCTTTGACTTATTTCCTCTTTTGTTATCTCTTTCTCTAGGTTACTTATTACTTCCTCTGCCAGGTCCGGGGTCTTAACCCTTTCTAGATATTATTTAATTTTTTCCCTTTTTTTCTGAGCTTCTACTGCCCCCCTGCCCTTTATTTACATTATATAAGTTTTGATAGTACTCATGGAATAGTTTAGTTATCTCTCTAGTGGAGTGTCTCATATCTCCATTTTTATCTTTTATTTTCAAGATGGAGTTCTGTATGTTTCTTGGTTTTATAGTCCTTGCTAACAGTCTCCCAGGTTTATTACCCAGGGCATAAAATGTATTATTCATATTATTAAATATCCATTTAGTTTCCTGTTCCAGTAGGTCCCGGAGATCTTCTCTCTTTCTAGTTGGTACCCCAAGGACCTGCTCTTCCTGAAATTCTTTGTTTCCGTTCGAGAGCCTGGATTTCCTCTAATAATGTTTGTTTTGTGTTTCCCAGAGTGTTGATGGGGCAATATTTTCAATATCATTTTCTTTAACCTCCCTGGCGGTATGATTCTGTCTGGAATTACGTACCAAAAGCGGTACAATTATTTTGCATGGAAATTCTGCGTTTTATACTGTAGGCCTGCAATTTTTAGGAATAACTCGCTTAAATATGTCCAAACCAGAGTCTAGTAGACATCCCGGGTATGATAAAGTTTGAAACACAAAATCATAAAATTATAATATAATAAATAACTATAAATAATTATAACAAATAATAATGTAATTATAATAAAAATTATTCACTAATGTAATCAAATCAAAATCACTGAAATTTGCTCAGTTGCAGAATTGTCGCTGTCATTACTTTTATTTTTTTATGACGAATTTTCCCACAAATCGCTAACGCTCAATTCTGCAAGTGATTATAATTTATTATCGCTGTTTTCTAGCTAATCTAAAATCACTTTTGACATAAAGGGACACTTTTGGTTGCTATGGACAATCTACAGTTTGCAGGGAGAAAAAAAATGTTTTTATTATGTAAAAGAACATGCAGGGCACTGGGCAGACCACTAGGGACAGGGGGGTGTGTATTTTTTACATACAGTACTGTAATCTATAAGATTACAGTATTCTGTATGTAATGTGTTTGTTTACATTTTTGAATTTGCCGCCGGTCTCCGCCCCCGTGCGCCGTTACGTCGCAGGAAACGGAGATCGGCGGCGCGCGGGCACTGTGTGAGTCGAATGGAGGACGCCACTCGCTCACACAGCGGGGATGCATCGCTGGATCCAGGGACAAGGTAAGTACAGTACCCCGCCTGGATCCAAGGTAAACCAGCGCGCGCTGCAGGCTCTGCATATTGACCCCGAGCGCGACTCGTGGATATCGCTATTTACATGAAAAATCCAACCCGAGTCGCGCTCGGGTTTACCGGCAGGGGGGTTAAAGAATATGCACATATCCTTCTCTAGATCATCGGCTATCTTAGTGTTGTTTATTAGGGACTCATCTAATCTCCATAATATCGATCCAGCCGGGATCTCCCCTGAATCCAGGGACATCACCACTGGGGCATGGTCAGATAGCGTTATTGATTTTATTTCTATCCTTCTCAGTCCCTCAAGCAGCCGATGATCCAGCAGGACATGGTCAATTCTTGAATAAGACCTATGTACCGACGAAAAATATGTGAAATCCTTATCTCTAAGATGTTTCCCCTCTGACCTCAATGAGACGGGTTGGGTGTCCAATAATGGCTCGAATACGAAGTTTAGGCCAATACGTATTCTACCGATTTTATATATATATATATTATATATATATATATATATATATAATATATATATATATATATATTTTTGTACAAAAAAACACAATAAGCATTTATCGGTTGGTTTGCGCAAAATTTATAGCATTTACAAAATAGGGGATAGTTTTATTTCATTTTTATTATTTTTTTTTTTTTACTACTAATGATGGCGATCAGCGTTTTTTTGACTGCGACATTATGGTTGACACATTTTTGGGACTATTGTTTATTGTGAAAATTACAGTTGCAGTTTGGGAGTTAACCCCCCCCCGCCAGTGCTTCCTAGTGGTTATGTGTGACCTTATTTGTGTTACTAACTGTAGGGGCTGTGGCTCCCTATGTAAGGGAACACACAATAAATGTGGGCACCACAGTGAAGAATGGGGAAGCCGTGTTTATACACGGCTCTCCACGTTCTTCAGCTCCGCAAACCGATTGCCGGACTCTAGCGGCGCTCGAGTCCCGGAGCTTCGGTCCGCAGAATGGCACGGCTGGGCACGTATGTGTACGTCGCCCTTTAAGCCCAGCTGTGCCATTCTGCCGACGTATATCGGCGTGAAGGGGTCTTTAAGTGGTTAAAGAGGATGTAAACAGTGATAGGTTTTACTTCCTATTTCCTGCAAAGTAAAAACAAAGCATACTAGCCCATTATGTGCCACTTACCTGCACACAAAAGCCCCCTGATGGCTGTATCCATCTTCAGCCCTCTTCCTTCCAGGCCTGTGGGATCTGGCTCTATGACTTTCCAGAGCAGCCGGTTGCGGCATGCGCCCTTTAGAAATGGTGCCCTTTCTTTAGGGCGCAGGCACCGATGATGCTGGTGCAAATGTATATGGTAAATATCTCCTAAACGTGTAGGTTTAGGAGATATTTCCAGTACCTACAGGTAAGTCTTATCCGTACATAAAAGTGGTCAGTAACTAGGTTTACAACCACTTTAAAAAGAAAATTGATTAATTGCAGGTTACCATTTATTGGGTATGGTGGCTGCATTAGTGTTGTATCATTTTGTTAGGCTTTTTTTTTTTCCCCTTTTATCATCAGCTGGTGCTCCTTTTCACCACAAAGCTGTCCAGACACAGTAGAAGTAACTAACACTAATGGGGGGGTACTTTCAATAGTTCACTTTTGTTGATAATATAAATATATATATATATTTTCTCTGAATGACAATGCTGCTGTCCAAAGGTATCTGCTATAACTACATCATTCAGAATACAGACACCCTAAGACAGGAAGAGTGTTGCTGGGATCACCAGGTGAAATAAAAGGGGGGGGGGGGAGACAAATAATGCAGCCACCACATTTAAGGATTAGTAAGCTGTAATACTGTATATTAAATACCTCGCAACAATATAGTAAGCCATTTTCAGACATCTGATTGATGCTGTCACAAGCTATGCACAACTTTAAAAAAAAAATACATAATAAAATGTGTCACCTTTATTCATATTACAAGGAATGTAAACATCCCTTGTAATAGGAAGAAGAAAAAAAAACATAACAAGACCTTCTTAAATATGAGATCTGGGGTCAAAAAGACCTCAAATATTATATTTACACTAAAATGCAATAAAAAAATAAAAATAAATGGCCATTTCAGAGCTAAGGGTGGAAGTGACTTTTTTTTATGCTGCTTCTGACCTGAACCCCCCTCCAATGAAATGGAGATAGGTGGGGGCCATCTTCCTCCTCATTTGTCTCCATACCAAGCAGGAAGAAGGATCCGATCACTTCCGGTAAGCAGGGGGAGGGCACTGGAGTGCGCCCCCCCCCCCTCCTTTCTGGCCGCCCATAAGTGATCTTGTGGCAAATCCGCGGCAGAGACCACTTATCAGAAACTGGACCGCTCACGAAACAAGAGAATACCTCGGTAATGGCAGTGCTGGCGTATATCGGTGTGGTTCAGTTTAAGCCCATTTTGGCTCTTAAAATAAACTTGTGTAGGCATGGTAAGGCAAATGCATCTTTAGATTTGCATCTTTTAAATTTCAGTGTTCAGTTACTATAAAGAGAATTTAAAGCAGAAATTGCATGCTGACTTTGGGGGGGGGAGGGGGAGTAGTCTGTCTTTCTGATGGCTAGTGTGACCAGCTATCCCAGTTTTGGCCAATAGGAAGGAGTGGTATATTTTATGTATACACAATCGCAACCTTAATTTTACCTGGCGGTGTTAGCTTACACTTCCCTAAACCAAAGCCTTTTAACTTATTCCTGTTAACCACTTAAGGACCGCCGCATGTACATTTACGTCGGCAGAATGGCACCGACAAGCACATCAACGTATATATACGTTGGTGCCTTGGGGGGGATCGGGGGTCCGATCGGACCCCCCCCCCCCCCGTACATGCGGCGGTCCGCGCGGCTGCAGGAGCGATCCGACAAGTGGGGGCGGCTATTCGTTTTCACCCGCCCCCTCCGACGCGCTCCCAGCCAATGCGCGCGCCCGCCCGCCCTGTCACTTCCTCCTCCTGTGTAAACACAGGAAGGAGGAAGCGACGTGATCTCTCCCTCGGCGTTTGTTTCAAGCGCCGCTGAGGAGAGATCACAACACTACAAGTAAGTCTGCACCAACAGCACACTTACACACAGACACAAACACATTTAACCCCCGCGATCCCCCCCCCCCCCCCCTGTCACAGTGTCACTGAATGCAGTAATCATACATGTATGATTACTGTATTTAGTGTCAGTGTGACAGTCAGTCAGTGTTAGTGTCAGGGTAGCCCCCCCCACCCCCCCAATAAAGTTTTAACCCCTTGATCACTGCCCTAGTTAACCCTTTCACTCCCTATTGCCAGCATCACTAAGCGATCATTTTTCTGATCGCTGTATTAGTGTCGCTGTTCCCGCTAGGTAGCTAATTTTTTTTTAATGCGATTTTTTTTTTTTTTTTTTTTTTTTTTACTAAAGACATGTGGCTAAATAAATTTTGGCCTAAATGTTTGACTAAAATTTAGTTTATTGGTTTTTTATTATAACAAAAAGTAAAAAATATTGATTTTTTTTCAAAAATGTCGCTCTATTTTTGTATATAGCGCAAAAAATAAAAATCGCAGAGGCGATCAAATACCACCAAAAGAAAGCTCTATTTGTGGGAAAAAAAGGACGCGAATTTTGTTTGGGAGCCACGTCGCACGACCGCGCAATTGTCTGTTAAAGCGACGCAGTGCCGAATCGCAAAAACCCCTTGGGTCATTTGCCAGCGTATTGGTCCGGGTCTTAAGTGGTTAACCTGTTAACTTATCAATTACTGTTATTTTAATATTCCATAATAATACAAAGAGCAAAAAGTAAATTGAAAAAAGATGCTGAATATTTATTGATCCCTGCTACCATTACAAAACTTAACACATTTGCACCACATTTTTGTATTGTCCAATTACTATTTCTGGCTTCTGTGAGTACTCCCCCTGCTGGATGACTTGTAGCTGCGATCAGATGATGCACTTGAAGGAGGAGACGCCATAGGTATCCCAAGCTCAACCACTTTAACACGTGAGGAGGGGCCTGAGCTGGTTGATGTTCTAGAAGAACTTGAACTATAAATAGAGAAATATGATTTACAAGATTGCAGAATCAACATTGCAATAGCATAAAGTTACTTTACCACACTGATTATTGGACAGTACACAACATTGGTAGGACACTGTAAAACCTCCAGGTACTAGAGCCATACAACTGAAAAATGTATTCAGTTGTGTATATGTATATTTTCAGCACATTGTTAAAATGTTATTACAGATACTTAAAGCGGAGCTCCAGCCGCAATTTTTTTATTTATTTTTTTCAAAGTCGGCAGCTACTAACAGTGTAGCTGCTGACTTTGAATAAGGACACTTACCTGTCCTAGGCGCCCGCGCTGACGGCCCCCGCCGATCCTCGATCCTGGCACCGCCATCCACAGTCAGGGAAACAGGCAGTGAAGCTGTGCGGCTTCACTGCCCGTTTCCTACTGCACATGTGCGAGCGACGCGGCGCTTTGTGAATGGTCCGGCTGCTTTCTGGGATACACACAGTTCCCAGAATGCAGCGCGGCCCATTCACAAGAAGACACCGAGAAGAGGAGGAGGCAGAAAACAGCACCGCGGATCATTAGGGCAGATTCGGGACTTCCGCATAGCAACAGCCTATTTAGGGTGAGTATTTTTTTTTTTTTTTTTTTCATTTTTTTTTTTTTTTCAATTTTTTTTTTTTTTTTCAGATTAAAAAAAAATATATATATATCAGGGTGGAGCTCCGCTTTAAAGTAGAAGTGCAAGCTAGAGCTTACTATACTTCAAACTGCTTCCACCCACCTTTTAATGCCTAAAATAACTACCCTATAAAAGAAAGAGGTATAGAATTGCCTATTTTCAGAGCAATTCTGTGCTAGTGGCCAGCTTCTGTCAAGAGCACAAACAGATGGAATGGCTGGGTGGTGACGTCACCCATAGGCTTACTATGGGGAATATGTTATCAGCTGTCCCTTCTCTCTCCTGAAGCTGGCTTCTGGGAGACAATCAAGTGAGCACCCTGAGAAATGGGTAAATAAAGCATCTTTCTTCTACAGGGTTTTTTTTTTTTCTTTGAAAAGCCTATGGCGTACAAAACACACCCAAAAACTCCACCCGGTGCAAAAAAAAATGTGCACACCCATAAAGAGTGACACAAAAAACATGCACTGGGTGCTACGTCAAACGGTCCTCCATAACGAAGGACCCGACTCTGATCCCCCAGGGCATTAGGCTCCAGATGGGGACTTAGGTACTCACATGGTCCGAGCAGCCAAAGCCGACACAGACCCCATTCCTTGGAGGGTCTGCTGAAACAGAACCCTCCCAGTACTAGGTGGGGCTCCCCCGAACGGTGACCCCATGAGAGCAGGCGAACTAAAACAGAAGGCCAGGTACACCTACTCCCAAGACGTTCAGGGCTGGCCTGAGGACCGGCACCTACTTATCACACTGTGACAAATGTGAAGCCAAACAAAAAAATACATAAAAAGTGACAAACCACGGGAAAATAAAAAGAAAGTGGGAGAGAAGGAAGATGTGAGTGAAAAGTGACCATCGTGCAATACAATGGCCGGCCCTCTGGCCAGGAATCAAAAATTCCTCGGGTCCTAACCAAAAGGCCTGGCCCTAGAGGCAGGTGTAAAAAAAAGTGTGATATGGCGACGTGACCATGGTGGCAAAAAGCAAAAGTGCAGGTAAAAACACTAGTACAATTACGGCACCCCTGGACTGCCACTCCAGGGGCACATCACCATAGGCTTTTCAAACCCACCCTGACCAACAGCCCGGACAGTCACAGCCCCCTTCCCTACCAGGAAGGAACGAGAGCTCCGGAAGCTCAGAGAGATAGCCTGAGCATACAAGCCTCCCCCATCGCCTCCTTCGCTCCCTACCTAATTATATTTGAGAGATACTAGCCATTTTCCCAAGGCGTCTTCCAGGACAGCCCTTGAGAGATGGAGCTCCTCCCTGGACAGGAAACACATCACCTCCAGCTCTTTAAAAGGCGGTCCCTCAGGCAACTGGTCAGTTTTATGTGTTTCCTCAGTCGGAGGAGACATGTCACCTGGGAACCGTCTTTTTTCAGAGGGATGGATCCGGGAGGGGATCCATCTCCAAGGCTGAACGATCCCTCCTCTTTTGGCCGCGGGTTCCCTCCGACTGGGTCTGGAGTTCCCCGTTTCCTCCTTCCCCCGGTGCCCGACGAGGGAGTTGGCAGTGATGGCTTGCATCAGGCGGCGGTGTCAGCAGCGAGGGAATGCGCTCCTCGTGGTGGACGCCGTGACCCGGAAGTCGCTGGGCGTAACTTCCAGGCCAGGATGCGCGTCATCACTGAGCGCCGGAAGCTGTGGTTCCGGTTTCTGGCGCGGGAAGTTTGGAAGGCCGAGCCGGCGTTTAAAAGGCAGCAAGCATGGGCTGAGCGCTGCCTGTATACAGACACAAGATGGACGCTGTACACGCGCCAGGGAAGTCTAGCGCCGGCTCTTCACAGGTAGGCTGGCTGTGCCAGAGCTCTTTTTTCCTGTGCATTTCACCTGTTTTAGAAGGGGAGCTAGATAGGAATGTTTGCCTATGTTTAGCTCAGTGGGCACCTTAGGATGGCATGCTAGGGATACTTTTTCTTAAAAGAGGACATCTCTCTTTTGTTTCCTACCAGAAAGATCCAAAAGACCACAGTGTTAAAGTCCCTTCTAGCAAAAAGAAGTGTGCCACATGTAATGCAAGACTAGCATCAGGTTATACCAAAAACCTATGTGTACCCTGTATTTCAACTGTGATAAGCAGTGAAGAGGATTCCCCACTTAACAAATTTTTAGGTTCTTTTAACCACTTGCTTACTGGGCACATAAACCCCCTTCGTGCCCAGGCGAAATTTCAGCTTCCGGCACTGCGTCGCTTTAACTGACAATTGCGCGGTCGTGCGACGTGGCACCCAAACAAAATTGGCGTCCCTTTTCTTTCTCGTACATCACGGGACACAGAGCGGCATATTCATTACTATGTGGGTTATATGGAGTACCTTCAGGTGTGGACACTGGCAATCTTCAAACAGGAAGTCCCCTCCCTATATAACCCCCTCCCCTAGAGGGAGTCCCTCAGTTTTTTCGCCAGTGTCTTAGGTGTTGGTCACGGAATAGCTTTGCTCCACATCCTTGGGATTAAGGGCGGGCTACCGGATCTGTCCAAGGAGCCTCAGTGCCAAAGTGGACAGTACCCGGGCCCCAAACCGTGGGGTTTTGCCTATAATGCTCCTCTTTGGAGGGCTGGACCCTGGGCCCAGGACTTGGAGTTTGCAAAAACCATAAAGTTCCTGTTTTGCCAGGGTGCTATATAGGTCCAGGACAGTGGGTACCTTCATAGGACCCCAGGGCCTGAAGGTCTACTACGCTACCCACGGAGATGGGAGAAGATTGGATCAGTTTGCTGGTCAAACATCCTGCAGCATGGAGCAGGTAAGGGGGAGCCTGCGGGACTTGGTTCGACAGCAGGCTCCCCGGGGTAACCTAAAAGGGGGGATAGCCTAAGTATGCTCTGCATGGGCAACCGTGATCACTATGTCTAAAAGAGACAGGATGACACCCTTTCTCCCCCCATCACTAGGCCCCCCTGTCTAAATATGTGTTGCTAGCTAACCTGCTGTTTCTTCCTAGGGCTAGTAAGGATCCCTAGGGGCCTTGAGAGAGTCCTACCTGGCCGGGGGTTTGAATCTGCCGCCTGTTTCTGCGTGCCTGGATCTCCAGCAGCGCGGCTCCTCCATGTTCCTCCTGTATCCGGCATACGCGCGTGCGCGCGCACGTCTTATTGACGTTTTTCGCGCCGTCCAGACAGGAGGGCGGGGGGGGGCGGGCCTGCGGCGTCATACAGGGGCGCGCCTTTGTGCTGTTATAGACAGCAGGCCTTGTCAGGGCTCAGTCTGAGGCTGATTTTTTCAAGGAGAGGACGCAGAGCGGCAGAACAGTGACTCCCGGTGGCGGAAGAGGGGTAGTACATGTGGACTTTGTTCCAATGCCTTTATTGTTAAGCCAAGAAATCCCCCTTATTTTGCAGCAGGTTGGAGGCTGGCAAACTTAAATTAGGGTCATTGTATGTTGTCAAATATATAATATATAATATATAATTATTTAAAAAAAAAAAAAAAAAAAGAAAAGACCAACATACGGGCCCATCAGTTTTTGGGGACACTAGTGATCTATTCTCCCCTAAACTCTGAAAATTGTACTCCTGGCCACTACAGTCTGTTGTGTGGGCGGAGTCCCTCGATTTTGTATTATGGCTTCCAAGGGTTCGGGGTCAAAGGGGACAAAAAAGACCAAAAAAAAAAAAAAACAAAAGGGGTCCCTTTCTGATTCTGATATGCCGATACTTTCCCCGCAGCTTATTAATTTAAGAAGCGCCTTGGATGAGCCATTAGGGGGATCTGGTGCGGAGGCTGGCCCAGATCAGCCCAGCCCTGTGTTTATCACAGAGGAGATGCTAGCCGTATCCCTAGGGGGGCTAGAAGAGAGAATAGCGGCATTGATCGCCAGAGCTATTCCTGGTAAGAAACGGGTTAGATCCCCATCACCAGGGGGTGTATCCTCAGATGCTGAGATTCTCTCTCCGGAGGAATTAGAATCACAGGAGGATCAACTGGACCTGAACCAAGAGGGTTCAGGGATGGAGGGGTCTACCTCTGAGGAACCATTTTCAGACTCCCAGACAGAGAGACTGTGGGTACAGTCTTTGACGGACATGGTCCGCTCGGCATTTAGTTTGCCATTGCCAGAACTTCAGGTTCCTCCGGTATCCTCTCTGGGCTCTTTGAAAGCCCCGTTAAGCAACGCAGTTTTTCCGGTCCATCCTCTCTTGGAGGAATTGATCTTTCGGGATTGGGTACGGCCGGACAGGGTTTTTCTGCCACCGAAAAGATTTGCGGTCATTTATCCCATGGAGGAAAAATTCTCCAAGAAGTGGAGGCTCCCAGTAGTGGATGCAGCCATCTCATGTGTGAATAAATCACTAACTTGCCCGGTGGAAAACATACATATGTTTAAAGATCCGGTTGATAAAAGATTAGAGACACTTTTAAAAGCATCCTTTGCTACGGCAGGAGCAGTGGTGCAGCCAGCGGTAGCTGCAATTGGAGTTTGTCAGGCATTAAAAGACCAGACAAAAGAAATGTTAAAGGACATGCCTACCCAACAAGCAGAAGAGTTTGCTGACATTCCCAGAGCTCTGTGTTTCGCGGTAGATGCTATAAAAGATTCCATCCAGCAGGCTTCTCGTTTATCACTATGTTTGGTACACATGAGAAGGCTCTTATGGTTGAAGAACTGGGCGGCAGAACCCCCATGCAAAAAGCTTCTGGCAGGATTTCCCTTCCATGGAGGACGACTCTTCGGAGAAGATCTGGATAAATATATTCAGACTATTTCAAATGGCAAGAGTACCCTTTTACCGGTCAAAAAGACATTCCGGGCTCCTACATTTAAAAGGCAGCTTTTTCCTGTCTCGGGGCCCTCTAATTCCAGGCAGTATCGACGGCCGCCTGCACGATCCAACGTTAACAGTAGATCGCAGGGACAGACCCCTGGGGGTAAGAAGCCGTGGTATCGCAAGCCGTCAAAGACAGCCCCTAAGTCTGCCTTATGAAGGGGCGCCCCCACTCTCACGGGTGGGGGGAAGGCTTCGTCTCTTCTCAGAAGTTTGGGAAGCCAAGATCCCCGACAATTGGGCCCGGGCATCTGTAACCACAGGTTACAGATTGGAGTTTCTAAGATATCCTCCGCCTCATTTTCAAGAATCAAGGCTACCAAGGGATCCAGCAAGGAAGGCCTCAATGCTGGCAGCTTTGGATCACCTGCTTTGCCAGGACGTAATTATAGAAGTGCCAGCCCAAGAGCAAGGCCTAGGTTTCTATTCCAATCTCTTTGTCATACCAAAGCCCAACGGCGATGTCAGGCCAATCTTGGACCTAAAGAGGTTAAACGCTTATCTAAGGGTGCGGTCCTTCCGGATGGAATCCATCCGGTCAGCAGCCGCCGCGCTTCAGAAAGACGATTTTCTGGCCTCCATAGACATAAAAGATGCTTACCTTCATGTACCAATCTTTCAGTCGCATCAAAGGTTTTTACGCTTCGCGGTGGGGCAGCGACACTTCCAATTCAGGGCGCTCCCTTTCGGGCTGGCCACGGCCCCCCGGGTATTCACGAAGATCCTAGCCCCAGTTCTGGCCAATTTAAGGATCCAAGGAGTCACAGTCCTAGCATACTTGGACGACCTTTTAATCATAGATCACTCACGGACGGGTCTGCAAAAGGCAGTAAACCTCACGGTTCGGTACCTCGAAGAATTCGGCTGGGTCCTAAACCAGGGAAAGTCAGCATTCCAGCCTACAAAGCAGTTGGAATACCTCGGCATGAGGTTAGACACAGAACATCAAAAGGTGTTCCTGCCCCTTGTAAAGATCAAGGCGATCAAGGGGTTGGTTCAGTTGGTTATAAACAAGAAAAGACCAACTATTCGCCTGTGTATGCGATTACTAGGCAAGCTAGTGGCCACATTCGAGGCAGTACCATACGCTCAGATCCACACTCGCGTCCTACAGGCAGCCATTCTAGCAGCCTGGGGCAAGAGGGCACATGCCTTAGAGTCCCCTTTGACGCTATCATCAAGGGTCCGACAGAGCCTGGCCTGGTGGTTGAACCCTCAGAATCTTCTAAAGGGAAGATCCTTCAGCCCTGTTGTCTGGAAGGTAGTTACCACAGACGCCAGCCTGGCAGGCTGGGGGGCGGTCTTCGAAGGGTTCTCCCGCCAGGGAACTTGGGTGAAAGCAGAGAGGCAGCTCCCCATCAATATCTTGGAAATCAGAGCTGCTCGCCTAGCCCTGTGGGCGTGGACCTCCAGATTAAAGGGGTTCCCGGTGAGAATCCAGTCAGACAATGCCACGGCGGTGGCATACATAAACCACCAAGGGGGAACCAGGAGCCAGGCCGCTCAAAGGGAAGTGAACTTGATTTTTCAATGGGCAGAGGTTCATGTACCCTGCATTTCAGCGATATTCATTCCCGGAGTGGACAACCTGCAGGCAGACTTCTTAAGTCGCCAGAGTCTGTTGCCAGGGGAGTGGTCTCTGCATCCCCAGGTCTTTCAGACAATCTGCCAGAGGTGGGGAACGCCAGACGTAGATATAATGGCATCCAGGTTCAACAAGAAACTAGACAGGTTCGTGTCGCGAGCGAGGGATCCTATGGCCTGCGGAACCGATGCGTTGGTTTGCCCTTGGCATCAATTCAAACTTCTATATGCATTCCCTCCACTACAGTTACTCCCCCGCCTGTTGCGCAAGATCAGAGTGGAGCACAAGCCAGTCATTCTAATAGCTCCAGCTTGGCCCCGGAGGGCTTGGTACTCACTAGTCCTGAATATGGCAGTGGGAGACCCTTGGACTCTTCCTCTACAACCAGACCTACTCTCACAAGGCCCGATCCTCCACCCTACATTACAGCGTCTAAATTTGACGGCCTGGAGGCTGAATCCCTGATTCTCAGGGGTAGGGGTCTGTCTAAGCAGGTAATCCCTACCCTGATTAAGGCTAGAAAGCCGGTCTCCAGGGTAATTTATTACAGGGTGTGGAGGAACTATATAGGCTGGTGTGAATCCAAAAGATGGAATTGCCGCAAATATACTATTGATAGGGTGTTAAGTTTTCTCCAGCTAGGAGTGGATAAAGGCCTGGCACTAAGCACAATCAAAGGACAGATCTCAGCTCTGTCAGTGTGGTTTCAGAGGCCGCTGGCCACCCACTCGCTGGTAAAGACCTTCTTACAGGGGGTCTTGCGTATTAATCCTCCTGTCAAGTCACCAGTTTGTCCTTGGGACCTAAATCTTGTCCTGTCCACTCTACAGAAACAGCCTTTTGAGCCTTTGGCTGAGATTCCTTTACTCTTACTGACAAGAAAATTGGTTTTCTTGGTCGCCATAGTTTCGGCCAGGAGAGTGTCAGAATTAGCAGCCTTATCGTGTAAGGAACCATATCTTGTTCTGCATAAGGACAGGGCAGTTCTCCGGCCCCATCCTTCCTTTCTACCAAAGGTTATATCCAAATTTCACTTAAACCAGGATTTGGTACTTCCATCCTTCTTTCCAAAACCTACATCTAGAAAGGAGGGGTTGCTGCATACCTTGGATATTGTCCGGGCCATGAAGGCCTATCTTAAAGCTACAGAAAAGATCCGGAAAACAGAGGTGTTATTCGTTCTACCAGATGGCCCCAAGAAGGGGCAGGCAGCTGCAAAATCCACCATCTCGAGATGGATTAGACAATTAATCATTCAAGCCTACGGATTGAAGAGGTTGCCCCCTCCGTTGTCGGTAAAGGCCCATTCTACCAGGGCCATGGGCGCCTCTTGGGCAGCACACCATCAGATCTCTATGGCTCAGATATGCAAGGCGGCAACGTGGTCATCAGTCCACACGTTTACAAGGTTTTATCAACTAGACGTGAGAAGAAATGCGGATACTGCCTTTGGTCAGGCAGTACTACAGGCTGCAGTTTGAAATCCTCGGGATCAGAAACACCCTTGGTTATATATAAAAAAAAAAAAAGAAAAAGGTTCTTCTTTCTTGACTAATTTGGAAATATTATTATGATTTGAGTTTAACTCTAAAATTGAATCCTTCTTTGGAAGATGTCTCCCTCCCCTCATTAAAGCATTGCTTTCGGACATCCCACATAGTAATGAATATGCCGCTCTGTGTCCCGTGATGTACGAGAAAGAAAAAGGGATTTTTAAATACAGCTTACCTGTAAAATCCTTTTCTTGGAGTACATCACGGGACACAGAGCTCCCACCCCTCTTTTGGGTGACCATTTTGGGAGGCATACTGCTTGCTACAAAACTGAGGGACTCCCTCTAGGGGAGGGGGTTATATAGGGAGGGGACTTCCTGTTTGAAGATTGCCAGTGTCCACACCTGAAGGTACTCCATATAACCCACATAGTAATGAATATGCCGCTCTGTGTCCCGTGATGTACTCCAAGAAAAGGATTTTACAGGTAAGCTGTATTTAAAAATCCCTTTTTTTCCCCACAAATAGAGCTTTCTTTTGGTGGTATTTGATCGCCCGTGCGGTTTTTATTTTTTGCGTTATAATGAAAAAAAGAGCGACAATTTAAAAATATATATATATTTTTTACTTGTTGCTATAATAAATATCCCATTTTTTTTTTTTTTATATTTTTTTTTCTCAGTTAGGGTCGATACGTATTCTTCTACGTATTTTTGTAAAAAAAAAAAAAAAAAATCACAATAAGTGACTGCTTTGCGCAAAAGTTATAGCACCTACAAAATAGGGGACATAATTATGATTTTTTTTTTTTATATTTTTTTTTTTACTAGTAATGGCGGCGATCTGCGATTTTTATTGGGACTGCGATATTGCGACGGACACATCGGACACTTTTGACACATTTTTGGCGCCATTCACATTTATACAGCGACCAGTGCTATAAAAATGCACTAATTACTGTATAAATGTGACTGGCATTGAAGGGGTTAACACTAGGGGGTGAGGAAGGGGTTAAATGTATTGCCTGGGTGTGTTCTAACTGTATGGGGGGAGGGGGGTGACTGGGGGAGGTGACCGATGCTGTCTCCCTATGTACAAGAGAAACAGCATCTGTCACCTCACTGACAGGACGTGAAGCTCTGTGTTTACACTCAGAGCTCCACGTCCCTGCTGTCTCACCGACGATCGCGTGTACCTGACGGACATCGCGGCCGCCGGGTACACGCATCGGATCCTCGGTGATGCGTCGGGACTGTTTTTCCCCGCCGCGCGCCACCCTGTGGCGCGCGCGGGGAATTACAAGCAAATCACGTCCAAAGACGTCAACCCGGCGCCTCAGGTCTGCGCTGTTCACGTCTTTGGACGTGAAGGTGGATTGAAGTGGTTAAAGAGGAGATGAAAGCAACTTTTCAGTCCTTTAGGAAACTTATTGCTGACTCGCAAATCCCAACGCCAGCCACCACACAGCAAGAGGTGCCCACCTCTCCCAATCCGGTAGCGTCAGGAGCAGGTGATCCTGTAGAGAATGAGGAGATTTCCCTTAGTAATCCTGATTCGGATTCCTCCCATTCAGATTCTGGGCAGGAAGATGATCAGAATGACTCCCGCACACCCACTAGATTCAAGCTCTCCCAGGAGGAGGTAGATGAATTAATTGGGGCTATTCATGAAACGTTAGAGATGAAGGAAGAAAAAACTTCTCTCTCACGACATGATAGAATGTATCAGGGGTTAAGCAGGAGAAAACAAAACGTTTTTCCAGTGCACAAGCTGATGTCAGACCTGGTGCTTAGGGAATGGGAGGAACCTGACAAGAGGCCTTTCTTTTCTAGCGGTTTAAAAAGATGATTTCCTTTTGAGGAAGACCCTAAGGCGGTCTGGAACCAGTCCCCTAAACTGGATGCCCCCATGTCAAAAGTCTCAAAGCACTCAGACTTAGTGTTTGAGGACATGGGACATTTAGCAGATCCCATGGACAAAGGGGGAGATGTTATCCTCAAAAGATCCTGGGACGCAGCCATGGCTAATCTTAAACCAGCCCTGGCAACTACGTGTGTAGCGCGTAATTTAGAATTTTGGCTCAAACAGCTACAGGAACACCTGACAGCAGGTACTCCTAGAGAAGATTTATTGAAATCTCTTCCAATGCTGTTTAAGGCAGTTGGTTTTATCGCTGATGCTTCGGCAGAATCGGTAAAGCTTTCAGCCAGGTCAGCTTCACTGTCAGTAGCAGCGAGGAGAACTCTTTGGCTCAAGACTTGGCCAGGAGACACCTCGTCTAAATTACGTCTTTGTAGCGTTCCTTTCTCAGGTAACCTTTTGTTTGGTACTCCGCTAGATGAAGCGTTAGAACGCACGGCGGATAAAAAGAGGACCTTTCCTGAAAAGAAAAAGCCTTTTAACAGGAAGTTTTTTCGTTCCTTTAAGGGGCAAACGAAAACACAAGAGAAAGGAAAGCCAAATAGACCCTGGGGGGCACAAGGAGGGAAACAAAAAGCAAAAGTGCTCTTTAACCCTCCTGACAAAAATCCCAAATCTCAATGAGGCCAGGATCCAGGTGGGAGGAAGACTGGGAGATTTCCTTCCACAATGGATAAAGTTGACCTCCAACAACTTTGTCAGGGGAGTCATAGGAAAGGGCTATGCCCTGGAGTTCAGTCAGTTGCCACCAACAAGATTCTTGGTTACACAGCTGGCAAAGGACCCGGTAAAAGCGCAGGCACTGCAACTTCTCATAGGAGAATTTGTAGATCAAAAAATCCTAATACCAGTTCCCAGACAGGAAGAAGGTCAGGGTTTTTACTCGCACGTCTTTCTGGTACGAAAGCCATCAGGGAAGTATCGCCTGATTTTCAACCTAAAACCGTTGAATGCAGTCATTCGGTACAAAAAATTCTGGATGGAATCTATTTATTCTGTCAAGAATTTGCTTCAGAAAGACTGCTTTATGGCAAAGATAGATCTGAAGGATGCCTACCTCCACATTCCTATCAGAGTAAGCTCCCAAAGGTTCCTTCGCATAGCTGTTCGGATAGGGGAAAAGATTTTCCACTATCAGAGCCAAGCCCTCCCCTTTGGCCTCTCCTTGTTTCCGAGGATCTTTACCAAAATCCTTGTGGAGACGTTGGCCCCTCTAAGACTCCAAGGAATAACAGTTGTTCCATACTTGGACGACCTGTTGTTCCTGGCACCCACAAAACAAAAGCTACTCAAGGACCTAGTGGTCGTCCAGCAGTGGTTGACTCAGTTAGGCTGAATAGTCAACAGGGAAAAGTTAATCCTCATTCCCACACAGGAAATCCTGTTCTTGGGCTACATAGTAAGTTCTACAGAGCAAAGGACCTTTCCCACAAGAAAAAATCGATCACCTAAGTCAGCGAGTAGCTCAGTTGCAGACAAATCTCCCTGTCACAGTAAGGGGGATAATGTCAGTCCTAGGCCTCATGACAGCCTCCATCCCAGCAGTCAGATGGGCCAGGTTCCACCAAAGGCCACTCCAGTCTTTTCTCCTTCAAAATCTCGCAGGAAAAGACTTGAAGGAGAAGATATACCTGCCAGAAAAAACAAAGCAGGCTCTCTGGTGGTGGAGAAACCAAAACCACCTGAACAAAGGTCTGCTGTGGAACCCACCTGTGACACGCATCTTGACTATGGACGCCAGCAACCAAGGTTGGGGAGCCCACCTAGAAGGTCAGTGGGCACAAGGCACCTGGAGTCATCTAGAAAAGAAACGCTCTTCAAATTACCGGGAGTTAAAAGCCGTAGCCAAAGGGATCACAGCGTTCCAGGGTCAGCTCAAGCATCAACATCTACCAGATCAGGTCGGACAATACAACTACTGTAGCGTATTTGAACAAACAAGGGGGGACCAGAAATCCCACCCTGATGGGCATAGCAAAAGAAGTTTTTGTATGGGCAGAAGAGAATCTCGAGTCACTTTCAGCTGTCCATCTCAAGGGTACGCAAAACAGTCTAGCCGATTTCTTGAGCAGACAATTAGTCTCTCAAGAAGAATGGTCTCTGGATCTGATGGTCTTTGCCAAGATAGTGTCCAAATGGGGTCTTCCGGAGATCGACTTGTTCGCCAACAGGAGAAATACCAAGCTTCCAGAATTTTTCTCACTGAACCCCAGGGATCAACCGGTAGCAGTCGATTCCCTTCAGAACGCATGGTCATTCTCCCTGACATATGCTTTCCCACCTCTGCATCGCTTACCGAGAGTCCTTTCCAAATTCAGGATGGAGAAGACTTCCCTTATCCTGATAGCCCCCTTTTGGCCAAAGAGGGTGTGGTTTTCGCTTCTACTAGCGTTAGCAGATCGTCCACCATGGATGTTGCTGTGCAGTCAAGATCTGTTGACTCAAGGTCCAGTGCGGCACCCCAATCCAGCTTTTCTGAATCTAGCAGCCTGGTTTCTGAAATAGACATCCTGAAGTCTAAGGGTCTATCAGATAGAGTAATCAAAACTCTATTACAGAGTCGCAAACCAGTTACCAGAGCGATTTATCTGAAACACTGGAAAAAATTTAATCTCTGGCTTAAAGAGAATGGAAAGAGGGAACATGATTCCCCAACGATTTTGGAATTCTTACAGGAGGGCATCGACAAGAAGTTGGCCTTAAGCACGATTAAGGTTCAAATTGCTGCCCTTTCAGTTTATGTTCAGCGCTCCCTACAAGAGGACCCGCTTATCAGTAGATTTTGCAAAGCAATTGCCAAACAACGCCCGGCCCCATGCCGTAAGGTCCCGACGTGGGACCTATCTCTTATGTTGAAAGCGATCATTAAAGAGCCTTTTAAGCCGATATCAGAGGCATCCTTAAAATTAGTTACTTTGAAGACAATTTTTTTGGTCACTATGACTTCTGCCCGCAGAATCGGCGAACTTCAGGCTCTCTCAATTAGAGATCCGTATATGCAAATTTTGGAGAATAAAGTTATTCTAAAGACAGATCAGTCCTTTGTGCCAAAAGTCGCCTCTACTTTCCACAAGAGTCAGGACATTATACTTCCTTCCTTTTGCAATAAACCAAGAAATGGCAAAGAAGAACAATTACACTGGCTAGATGTCAGGAGATGCCTTTTAGTTTATCTGGAAGCAACTAAAAGCTTTAGAGAATCAGATGCACTGTTTATTCCTTTTTCCGGGAATCGAAAGGGAAAACAGGCTTCAAAAGGGACACTAGCCAGGTGGATTAAATTGGCCATCTTGGAAGGGTACAAAGCTCTACACTTGGATCCTCCGCAGGGTTTGAAGGCACACTCTACAAGGGCGTTAGCCACGTCCTGGGCAGAAAGAGCCGGCGCTACCCCGGAGCAGATATGTAAGGCCGCTACGTGGTCAAGCATGTCCACGTTCATTCGACATTACCGACTGAACGTCCTAAGTAGTCAAGATCAGGCCTTTGGGAGAAAAGTCCTGCAAGCAGTATGTGGCAAACCTAGCCACTTCTGAAACGCTGGACGTTACATGTCAAAAGGTTGTCTGTATTATAGGCTATGTATTCTGCTGGGTCTTATGTGGGCATAGTAATTGGTATGCTGGCAGCTGTAAGCCACTAGCATTCAAGTACTTCGTTTTATGTTGCCCAATCGGTGTTCGGCAGTTTTAAACCGAACTCCCACAACACATAACCCCAGACCCCAGCTATCAACCGACTTTTCCCTCGTGCAGCAATGCCTGATGGGAGAATTATCCAAAATGTTAAGTTCCCCATCTGGTCCTCCCTGTATTACCCCTGTTAAATCTATTTGGCTGTTTGGAAACCCCTTGCATGGGGAATTCTATAAATATGGATGCCTGTGAATAAAAAGTCAGTTGACTCTCAGAGCTGTGTGTCGTCTGGTTACTGGGGAGATTTGGGACATTGCCTTACTTTTCAATGCTGACTGTGGATTTACCCTGGTTACCAGCGGAGATCGTGGAGTTTAATATTGTACTCCGCTACACAGTAGTCCCACCCTAATCTGGTGAGTGCTCGCTCATCCTCTCAAGGGCTGTCCTGGAAGACGCCTTGGGAAAATCAGAGTTGGTCTTACCGGAAACTCTGTTTCCAGGAGTCTTCCAGGACAGCACGTTCCCACGCTATGCTTTGAGGTAGGTATATATGTGTGTATGTATATATGCATGGATAATATGTATGTATGTCATTAACTGTTTTTCAGCTCCGTCCTTCGGTTCTTGGATTAAAACTGACCAGTTGCCTGAGGGACCACCTTTTAAGGAGGTGGTGTGTTTCCAACCCTTCAGCTTCGACCGCATGTTTCTCCGTCCCGATCAGAAGGCTTTTACCTCCACGCCAGCAGGTTCTGCATCTGCCACCGCTATCCTTTTCCACCTCGCAGTGTACTAAGGACGGTTAGCATAGCGCCCCCTCCTGGCAACTGATAAAAACAGATACTACACTTGATCTTAGTCAAAAGGCCTGAGAAGCGTCTACTTTCTTCTACAGGGTAGTTGGTATAGCCCACGTACCCTTGAAAAGCCAGTGGCGGACTATACATAAGCCTAGTATTGGCAAGAAAGCGATGGCCAGTAAGCATCTTAGTGTGTGCACATACAGCCCATGATGGGGTCCATTTACAAATGTTTACATGCAAGATTCACACCTTTTTCTAATTCGTTTCAACTAAAAAAAAAATGGTGTGGAGGTTGTGTGAATCTTAAGTGAAAACGTCTAATTATTGATTCCAGTGAGTTTGATGTTCTATTTATCCAGGTTTCAGCAATTACACGAGAGAAAGCATTCTATAAAAATGGCTACAGACTGGTGGTGTGTGTGTGTGTGTTTTTTTTTTTTTTTTGGCATCTAAATGTACAATTTCTTTATGTTCCTAACATTTTTGCTCTGCAAATTTGCTTTGTTCTGTGTGGCATCTGTCCAGTTACTATTATGTGCACACTTCATAAGCAGGCACACTAAAATCCATACGTTCTCAAATGTTGATCCCAAGGTTCTTGCCATCTGTATAGACTAAATTTGATGCTAGCTCAAAGCTGTGCAGTACATAAAGAGCTGGACATCAGTGGTATAGTACCTTAAAATATTGAAAGCTATTTAGAATTTTGGTTTTGTTCAGACCTTAAACACATCCTACTTCATGGAAAAAAAATGAATAAAAAGGTTTGCTTTCCTTACCGGACAGATGCAATGGAACTTCGGGAAGAACCTGAACGTGAGCTTCCAGGAGTTGAGGAAGATGGAATTTCTAAGCCAAACTGAAACAAATATTTCATGTTGATTAAACTCAGTAAGGTACTAAAAATATGAGCGATATACAGGCAGATATATAGTTTTTTGGGTCAGCATAGCAGCCATGACACCAGCACTGGAATGGGATTTTCTGCATCTTCCGCATGACAAATTGACTTTAGGGGCCCATTTTGACCTGTGTTTTACTGTAATACATGTACTGGGGTGATATTCATTTTGAATGTTACTGTTACCCCAACGCATAGAAACCTATTATTTGTGTTGTGGTGCACTAAGTCAGAAAAAATACTGCAAGTCCAAATTTAAGTCTGCTGGCATCCTTTTCAAGTTAATGGTCTTACTTAACGTAGCATATTAACCACTTGCTTTCTGGGCACATATACCCCCCTCCTGCCCAGGTGAAATTTCAGCTTCCGGCACTGCGTCGCTTTAACTGACAATTGCGCGGTCGTGCGACGTGACTCCCAAACAAAATTGACGTCCTTTTTTCCCCACAAATAGAGCTTTCTTTTGGTGGTATTTGATCACCTCTGCGTGTTTTTTTTTTTTTTTTGCGCTATAAACAAAAAAAGAGCAACAATTTTGGAAAAAAATATATTTTTTACTTGTTGCTATAATAAATAGCCCAATTTAAAATAAATAAATACATTTCTCAAGTCTAGGCCGATACCTATTCTACATATCTTTGGTAAAAAAACAAAAAACGCAATAAGCGACTGGTTTGCGCAAAAGTTATAGCGCCTACAAAATAGGGGACAGAATTATTATTTTTAATTATTATTATTTTTTTTACTAGTAATGAGGGCGATCGGCGATTTTTATTGGGACTGCGACATTATGGCGGACACATCGGACACTTTTGACAAATTTTTGGCACCATTCACATTTATACTGCGATCAGTGCTATAAATATGCACTAATTACTATATAGGGGGTGAGGGAGGGGTAAATGTGTACCCTGCATAGTGTTTCTAACTGTGGCGGGAGTGGGGGTGACCGATCTGTGTCCCTATGTACAAGGGACACAGATCTGTCTCCTCTCTCCCTGACAGGATGTGTATCTGTGTTTACACACACAGATCCACGTCCTTGTCTCTGTAACCGCCGATCGCGGGTGCCTGGCGGACATTGCGGCCGCCAGGCACGTACACCGGCATCTCAGTGATGCGGCGGGCACGCGTGCCCTCAGTGGCCCGGAGGAGCGGAGGCCGTAAAAAGATGGCGACCCAGAGATTTAGAACCACCCTGTGGCCGTATATAGTCATACGACTGTCAGAAAGTGGTTAATAATGTGCATCAACAGGGTATGTAGGCCTGAATGGGCCCTAAGGCTGGATTACCACTTTTGCATTTTTAGTGCTTTTTGCATTTTGCTGATTTACACCACAGAACGTGACCAATGGGAAATGTTAAATGGACTGCAGTGCAAAATGCAAAAAGCACTAAAATTGTATAGGTGTGAATACAGCCTAAACCACACAGGACGCGGTTCAGCAAGTGATCAGTATATATCACAGCTCACCACTGCTGGTTCATTTCTCAGCTATCAGCTACAATGCGTCTTCTTTCTACATGCAGTCCCTGTTGCTGTTTTGTCATGTTAACAGCAATGAGTGTGGTAATTAATAGCGAAATAGACCTTCAACGAGATTGGTTTAAAAAACCTATATTTCCTTTGGTGGCTAATGTAAAGGAATGGCCCGTGGGACCCAGAGGCTCTTGCAGGGTGTGGGGTACTCCTGTTTCAGCTTCACCGATGATTCTTGTGTCTAAAGTCATCCTATGTCCACTAGGGGCATAGGATGACTGAGAAATTATATCTTGGATTACATGAGATGGGACAGTAAGTATAATCCACAATATATTCAAGAATGTCTGGAAGAATTAATTACAGGTTGTTGATTCTGAACCCAACAGGTCAATAGAAGAGTGACGCATTCATGTGGGAACACAGACTGTTAAGGGGGGCTCGTTAGTAACCATTGTATGATGTTGTGGGTGGAGTGTGTCATTGTCGTGTCGCCAGATTGTAGAGTGTAGAGTGCATTAACCCCTGACCGTTACAGCTAATATCTGTTGTTGCCAAAGGCACACTGAAAATACTCTTTATCTCACAGTATGCCAAGACAGTTAATTTGAACCTATTCAGTTAGTGGTCTCCATGCTTTTGTTGTATAGGTCTGAGAAAAATTCCTTTGTAAAGTAAAACTGCATAGTAAGGCAACCCCATAGATGATTTTATTCTGTTTCCTGCAACCACTCATAGTTATTTATTGGATGTGTGGGGGGGCGCATTCCTGGCTTTACTGCTAGCGGCTATAACCACAGGCAGTGATCACATGCCAAGAATCAGACTTTGATCGACTATAGCAGTACAACTAACCAGCCTGCCTATACCTGGTTTGAATCGAGTCCCTTCTGAACTGACCAAGATTTGATCTGATTTGATGTATGGCTGGCTTAAATGATTCAGCAATGCCTAGCTGAGAGAAGTACGCACTAAAAAAAACTGTCATGAAATCAAACATGTCAGCTACCTTTTGCTGATCTTTCTGAAATTCTTTTTTTTTATTTTTATAATCCATCGAGGAACATAGGAAGTCATATACTGTCTAGTTATATCAGTGCTTCTCAAATAGTGGGGCGCGCCCCCCAGGGGGGCCGCGAGGCTCCGTAAAGGGGGGCTTGTTTAACTACTTGCTGACGGCCGTATGACTATGTACGACCGCAGCGCAGCCCTGAATCCCCAGCGCGTGCTCCCGAGCGCGCAGCGGGGAACTCCTGTGCTGCCCGTGTCCCTCGGACACAGCCAAACACAGATCGCGGTAAATACCCAATCACAGTGGCTATTTACAGCGCAATCTGTGCGGCCAATGGGAGATGATCTCATATGTAAACATATGAGATCATCTCTCATTGCTGACTCTCCGCTCCTCACACAGACAGTGCGTGTGAGGAGGGAGAGAGAACGGAGAACGGAGAACTGAGCGACTTAAAAAAAAGTAACAAATCAGTGCCCCAGGATCACCTGTGCCCCCCAGTATCACAGTGTGCCCACCAGTACCACCGTGATGATACTATTTACAGTCGCGCGGGGGGGGCGCAAAATGTTTTCTTCTTCCTAGGGGGGGCATGACAGAAAATAATTGAGAAGTACTGAGTTATACTGTCAACAACAGGAGAATTGGACAACCCCTTTTACTCCCAGAAAACTTCAGTTATCTTTCCTTCTGTACTAGCTTTTATGTTCGTTTTTTTTTTTTTTAAAGACTGCTAAATCACTGCTTAAGCTGATCTCTACATGGCACCTATCCCATTGGCCTTGGAGTGCTGTACTTAGACCCCACTGGATGCTGGGCTATCCTAGAAGTGACTTTCAGACCTTGGGTAAGAGGAGCCCTCTTCAGATAACACAAGGTTAAGTCTTTGAAGGCTAATTCCTCACAGAAGCTCAAAAAAATAGTTTTTGTTACTTCACAGTAGGGATGAGCACCAGAACGTTTAAACAGACCGATTGTTCGCGCGAACATTTAGAACCCCATTGAAGTCTATGGGACTCGAACGTTCGAATTCAAAAGTGCTCATTTTAAAGCCCAATATTCAAGTTATTGTTGGAAAACGTCTTTGAGAACCCAGGTCTTGCCCAAGAGAACATGTATCAATGGAAAAAAGTTTTAAAAACTGTTGTTTTTTTCAGGAGCAGGACTCCTGAAAAAATTACTATTTTTAAAACTTTTTTCCATTGATACATGTTCTTTCAGGCAAGACCCGGGTTCTCAAAGACTTTTTCACAGGCAAACTATAGACACCCAACAGGTACAATATTTAAAGGAATTTTTTTTTTTTAAATTTAAGCATCATTAAAATCACTGCTCCAGGAGCAGTGATTAATGATGCTTAAATAAAAAAAAATATGAAAAATTCCTTTAAATATTGTATCTGCTGGGTGTCTATACCTGTGATAACGTCTTTAAATAGCACAATCACCCGCCTGCCAGTAAATTAGGAAGAACTGATCTAGCTAAGCTATACAGTGTATAAATATATGTACAACTCCTAGGGATGTATATATATCCTCTACACCAGTGTTTCTCAACCCCAGTCCTCAAGGCACCCCAACAAGTCATGTTTTCAGGCTTTCCATTATTTTGCACAGGTGATGTGATCAGTTTCACTGCCTCGTAATTACCACAGCCGTTTCATCAGAGGGAAATCCTGAAAACATGACCTGTTGGGGCGCCTTGAGGACTGGAGTTGAGAAACACTGCTCTGCACACTGTAAATTAAGCTAAACTGACTAGCCTGCCTGCTCTATCTAGCTATATAAAAATACTATCTCATCAGGCGGCCTTAGTGTGAGGCGTGTGCTAAAGCCCTGAGCCATAATTGGCCAAAGCCACCCTGGCTTTGGCCAATTATGGCTCTCCGTTTTTTGCGCGCTGTGATTGGCCAAGCATGCAGGGACATAGTGCATGTTTGGCCAATCATCAGCGCGCAATGCCGCAGTGAATTATGGGCCGTTGCGCGTCACTCGAATTTGGTGCGAACGACCCGTTTTGTTCGAATTTTGTCGAACGTACGAACAGACAATGTTCGAGTCGAACATACGTTCGAATCGAACGCGGAGCTCATCCCTACTTCACAGCCTCACACTCCAAGCCCAGACCCAATATTATACAATTTTCGATTTTACAGTTCCTAAACCTAAAGAGGGAAGCTACCCTATTTTGTTTTTCAGCAACTTAAATGCCTGTCTTCGAGTCCAGAAATTCTCCATGGAATCCACCCGGCCTGAATACACCATTAGGAGCCTGAAATACGTTTGCCTATGTGCACAAAAACAATAACATAAAAACACCTGAAAATGTGCTTAGTTGTGAATCCAGCCTACTGACTTCTTACTTTTCTTCAACTGGATTTTTTGTGTTTATATTATTGTTACACTGATGTGTTTGTTGCTGAGATATATTTTAACTATAGTAATTGGTTTTGCTTGGCTTTTGCAACATATGTTTTTTTTCTTAATAGGTGCGTTTTACATATGGAATTTGATTTACCGTATTTTTCCTTCCATAAGACACACTTTTTTTCTGTCCGTCTTATGGAGCGAATACTGACCAGGACCGCCCACTTCCGACATGTTAGAGTACCGGACAGCCGTCTCCCGTGAGCGCCGGGTGATCCTGTCTTTTCACTCTGCTTTGCCCGTCAGACAGAAGACAGAGCTGACCGAATGGAGTGCAGCGCTGGCTTGGACTGCTCTGTTGGATGTGATGACATCCTCACCAGACATAGGTCAGGCTCAGGCTTCATTTTATGGCACAGGTAAATATTGTAGTACACCATTTGGTTCAGAATATTTTTGTTTTCTTCTTGTTTACTTCCTCTAAAACCTAGGTGCGTCTTATGAAGCGAAAAATACTGATAATAATTTTGTATATACTATATGGTTAGAGGACCTCGCTATTGCTCTTTCTAACATAAGCACTGGTAAACTTTTGAGAAAGTTATCCATCACACATGTTTAGGGGAGCAACTTCATATAGTCCCACTTCTAAGAATGCATGTCAATAGAGAAATTCTGTGCACTCAGATTAGAATCTTGTGCACTATGGCAGATATGCAAGTCAAGAAAAGTGACATACAGACATTTAACTGCCAATTGCTTCAGATGGTATAGGTGTAACCCTGCTAGGTCTTACAAAACGTACAAACCTGTTGAAAGTACATCTGCAGTGGCACTGCCAGCTCAGGATTCTTCTCCATTGCTTGAGCCACCATCTTGTTGACAGATCTGTTGAATTCTCGCAGATCGCGCACAGTAATATCTTTTTCATGATCGGTTTCTCCTTTGCTTTTTTTGGCCAAACGAATTTCTTTCACCAGTTTGGAGCACTGTAAACAAATATTGCAAGTTAATAACTGTTTGATAAAAAGCTTAGTTAAGATACTTAGCTCTTACCGTGCTTTAATATCTACTGTTTACAAATTCTGTTTTGTCACTTTTCATCTCAGTTTCATACGATATACTCAAACTGAAAAAAGGAATTGGGAAACTTCTGATAGCCTATTGTCCTAATTGATATTAGGAAGGCCTGACCAACCTGTGACCAGAAAAAAGTTGGAGATCCAATTTTTCTTTTTTATTCATTTCAGCCATGTAAGATTGTCTTTTGCACAACATCCAGCCACAAAACTGCAGCAAGATGCTGCAGGGCACTCCCAGCACACTGACCAAGCTATCACCGACAGTTCTCAGACAAGGCTTCTGATTGGGAGTCAGCAAGACGGGCTCCTGATTATGTGACTGCTGTGAAAGCCAATGCTCTCCTGGGCAATGAAGCCCACTCAAAGGGCCTAAGGGGTTAAACAACAATACACTTTAAATGAGAAAAGGTATCTGGAATATTATTGTCAGTATATGCCATATGCCTCTGTGGGAACTTAAAGCTCTTTTCGGGTGCTATCGGTGTGGATTTAATGAGGTCACGTGACAACTTAAAAAAAAAGGAAAACTCCCATTTTGCAGCGCTTTCAAATAGGTTTTAAGGCACTTTGGAAGCGTTGCCCATTTATTTCAATGGGCAGGGGCGTTTTGGAATGGGCTATTTATAGCGCTCCCAAGCCGCCCCAAAGATGCTGCTTACAGGACTTTTCCTAATGTCCTAAACGAGCACCGCCTGAGTGTGAAAGCAGTCATTGCACCGAATAAGAGGCAGTTTTCCGGTGCTTTTTAGAGGCGATTTCTAGCGCTAAAATGCTTGAAAACTGCCTCAGTGTGAAAGGGGTCTAAGGCCAAGCTGACCCCAAAACCAGCACATACCATTCCAAGGCTTCAACTCTGTGCAGCTATGTTAGCCATTGAAGTTGCTGAGCATATAAAAAGTAAAATAGACTTTTTTCACTTTCACACAGACAGCAATATAGGGCCAGATTCAGGTAGAGTTAGGCTGGCGGATCAATGGATCCGCCAGCCTAACTGTCACTTTAAGCCGGCGTTTTTGTTTTCTGTAACCAGAAAACAAGAAACGCTGGGTTGGAGTTCCGATGCGATCGGCGCAATTGAATTTCGCCATCGCATCGTTACTTCAACTTAAAAATGGCGTTCCCGCTGATTAACGCTGAAAAAATATGTTAATCAGCGGGAGTCGGAAATTCACGATCTTTTTCGGGCGCGACGCAGTGACTTTACGACGTTTCCGGGAAGCGATACGCTGCGTAAAGATAAAGCAGATATTAGAAGGTGATAGGGGGAATGGCGCTGCTTAATGGATCTGTGGTGCTTGACCTGTGGGTGGTGCTATATTAACTGTGATATAGTACTTAAAGTATACCAATGTTGGGCAACTTGTAGACAGGGGTTAATCCATAGGTGAGGATTCCCTGAACCCACGTGATGCGGGAGCAAATAGGTTACCACTTTAATGTAAATTGTTACTGTTAACCATATGTGTATCAAAAATAGTGAGTGTCCCCCATCCAATGGTGTCCACAAAGGGTAGGTGATAGTGACCAAACACCAAGGTTAGTGGTTAGTCCTGTGTTCAATTCTGTAATTTCTACAAATGTAGAACAAGTGACTAGTGTGGTGATCCTATAAATCTCAAAGAAAAATGTGTCTCAAGGAAAAAGGGGGTGTGTAAAGAAAAATCAATCAATCTAAAAAGAGGGCCAGCCTGCCCATTAATTCTATGGTTATAATCCAAATCAAAACACAAGGGTGTATAAACACGACACAACACCACAATCTTAGTGTTAAATTAAACCATCAGTGTGGTAAACACAGAATAATAAAAAATTAAATTAAAATGCGATGTGTAGGATTTCAATTGGCCAGACTCCGATGTGTCATCAGGATACTGTGCAGGCCAGGTGTAAGAAACCCAGTTAATAAGCTGCGTGGAAGCTCAAGGGATGAGCCTGGGTGTGCAAACTCAAAATAGGTGGTAAGTCACCACGTGAGGGTTAACACCCCCTAGTGGGCGCTAGGTAGGTCTAAGTTGCAGTGAATAAAATAACATAGGTATATAAATGAAAATCAAAAATACAAAAATACAAAAATACAGAGTTGATATAGATGAGAAATGCAAAGAGTTCTGATATGCACTAATTAAGTTGCGTTGCAGATGATTAATGGATAATACTGCAGAGAGCTTCTATTGGTGACTTAAGTGCTGTTTCCTTTTAAAGGGTGCTGTTCCGTGACTTTTGTGCTCCCCCTCCTAGGACCCCACTCACCAGATGTTGTCACCCTCCAGGGGCAATTAGGCAGATGGTGGTGGTACCTTTAGTATTCCTGGTATATAACGATCTGTGTATTCCCAGCGGTTGTTCCAAGATGTATAAAGAGGGTCTGGAAAGGTTCCAATGCGGTGCTCACGGTGTCACTCAAGAAAAAATAATAAAAAATATCCCCATAGCGTGATATGTATAAAACTCACAGGGCTTTTATTGTAAAAAAAGAAAAGTGGTCATTTCCACCATAAAAGCTCAGAGGCACCTGAGCTGGTGCATAAAATGACAGAAAAAAGTAAATTGAAACAAACAAAATTTAAAAACAAAATATAAAAACAAACAAAGTTCAAAGCAGGTGTAGTCCGCTGTCCACCAGTCCTGTATGGTGGCGGGGCTGCCAGCTCCGTTGGAAATTTAAGAGCGTGTGTCTCTGCGTTGAGCAGCTCGCCGTTTCGTCATGTGACGTCACCTTTGAGAAAGTCACATGACGAAACGCGTCAGGTGACCAACACGCAAGCTTGTACGCACGTTCAGGTTAACAGCTGCCTCAGACACCACCTTATGGAACGGCGAGCTGCTCAACGCAGAGACACACGCTCTTAAATTTCCAACGGAGCTGGCAGCCCCGCCACCATACAGGACTGGTGGACAGCGGACTACACCTGCTTTGAACTTTGTTTGTTTTTATATTTTGTTTTTAAATTTTGTTTGTTTCAATTTACTTTTTTCTGTCATTTTATGCACCAGCTCAGGTGCCTCTGAGCTTTTATGGTGGAAATGACCACTTTTCTTTTTTTACAATAAAAGCCCTGTGAGTTTTATACATATCACGCTATGGGGATATTTTTTATTATTTTTTCTTGAGTGACACCGTGAGCACCGCATTGGAACCTTTCCAGACCCTCTTTATACATCTTGGAACAACCGCTGGGAATACACAGATCGTTATATACCAGGAATACTAAAGGTACCACCACCATCTGCCTAATTGCCCCTGGAGGGTGACAACATCTGGTGAGTGGGGTCCTAGGAGGGGGAGCACAAAAGTCACGGAACAGCACCCTTTAAAAGGAAACAGCACTTAAGTCACCAATAGAAGCTCTCTGCAGTATTATCCATTAATCATCTGCAACGCAACTTAATTAGTGCATATCAGAACTCTTTGCATTTCTCATCTATATCAACTCTGTATTTTTGTATTTTTGTATTTTTGATTTTCATTTATATACCTATGTTATTTTATTCACTGCAACTTAGACCTACCTAGCGCCCACTAGGGGGTGTTAACCCTCACGTGGTGACTTACCACCTATTTTGAGTTTGCACACCCAGGCTCATCCCTTGAGCTTCCACGCAGCTTATTAACTGGGTTTCTTACACCTGGCCTGCACAGTATCCTGATGACACATCGGAGTCTGGCCAATTGAAATCCTACACATCGCATTTTAATTTAATTTTTTATTATTCTGTGTTTACCACACTGATGGTTTAATTTAACACTAAGATTGTGGTGTTGTGTCGTGTTTATACACCCTTGTGTTTTGATTTGGATTATAACCATAGAATTAATGGGCAGGCTGGCCCTCTTTTTAGATTGATTGATTTTTCTTTACACACCCCCTTTTTCCTTGAGACACATTTTTCTTTGAGATTTATAGGATCACCACACTAGTCACTTGTTCTACATTTGTAGAAATTACAGAATTGAACACAGGACTAACCACTAACCTTGGTGTTTGGTCACTATCACCTACCCTTTGTGGACACCATTGGATGGGGGACACTCACTATTTTTGATACACATATGGTTAACAGTAACAATTTACATTAAAGTGGTAACCTATTTGCTCCCGCATCACGTGGGTTCAGGGAATCCTCACCTATGGATTAACCCCTGTCTACAAGTTGCCCAACATTGGTATACTTTAAGTACTATATCACAGTTAATATAGCACCACCCACAGGTCAAGCACCACAGATCCATTAAGCAGCGCCATTCCCCCTATCACCTTCTAATATCTGACTGGTCTCTTCGGAGATCCCTAGGGAGGCAGCAGCTAAAACCACAGGTCCTAAGCGCGGATTCCTCCTTCCAATTTGTAAAGATAAAGCAGCCCCCTAGTGGAATATCCTATGTTAAGTATAGGCGTCGTCATCGCGTTGGAAAAAAAAAATATTGCGTCGTTTGCGTAAAACTTTCATGAATGGGGATGTGACGTCATTGACGTTCACTCACAGAATTTGGAGCATGCGCACTGGGATGCATTGACACTCGACGCATGTGCAGTACGGTCGCCGCGGGATCGCGCTTAGTTTTAATAATACACGCTCCGTACCCGCCCAATTTGAATTCCGCCGGCTCATTTGCGATGCGCTGCCGCAACTTTAGGAGCAAGTGCTTCATGAATAACAGCACTTGCTCCTAAAATTTCGGCAGAGTAACGTAAATGAGAAGCGTTACTCCAGAGCAAAGATGCTCTCATCTACCTGAATCTGGCCCATAGTGTTGGGGTACATACACAACCAAACAACAGTTATATGTATGTCAGTAAGCTAGTAGAATGCATCAGAAGGTTCTCCAATCCCAATCATTGGCATTCTGTGCCTATAGTCCTTAAAGGGGTTGTAAAAGTTTGTTTTCTATTTTCTAAATAGGTTCCTTTAAGCTAGTGCATTGTTGGTTCACTTACCTTTTCCTTCTAAATGTTTTTTTTTTCTTTGTCTGAATTTCTCACTTCCTGTTTCTCCTCCGTAAGCTTGTCGCCATCATCCGAGCCGTTCTGGCTAGTGGTTAGTCAGCGTGCTCGTCCCCTCCCTTGGGACTACATCCCTGTAGCTAAAAGCTACTTAAATGCTACTAACGTTTTTTTTTTTTTTTTTTTGCTTTGATACCATGCACAGTAGCACTTTAGTAGCTTTTAAAGCCCTTTCACAATAAGGCAGTTTTCAGGCATTTTATTGCCCGAAAGAGTGCCTAAAAAAATGCCTCCCATGCCTCTCCGGAATGTGAAATGAGTGCTTTCACACTGGGGAAAAGAGAAAGAAAAGAAAGTCCTGCAAGCAGCATTGTTTGAGAGCGCTGTATACAGTTTTTTTTTTTTTTTTATCCCCTTTACCTCTAAGGCACAGGTGGCCCCAGTGTGAAAGTGCTCCTAGGAGCATTAGCATTTTATTGGCGTTTTTGCAGTACATAAAGGAAAAAGCTAAAGGAAAAAAAAGTTAGCGTTTAGCATGAACAGACAGAAGCTGGGACAAAAAAATGAAAAACTCTAGTGTGCATGGAGCAACATGGTCCAAAAAAAAAATGGCCATACCTACTGCAATCCGATTTAAAAAAATGTCAGCTAGCGGGAGAGCCTACTTAAAAAAAAATGTCATCATTGTTGGTAAATGGAAAAGATATTGTACAATCAGATTGTACCCTGTGTGGCCAGCTTAACACGAGTTGGTTCTCCATCTTGGAAAAAAAATAAAAAATGAATCATTTACTTTGTGTTAAGAAATAGAAATGGTATCAGATGTTTCAATAACAGCCACTGATGACTTCATAGAGTGATCCCGCTGCTCGGTGATTTTGTACATTTTTCTTGGAAAGATAAAGGTACGAAACCCATACAGCCTCACTGCTGTGAACATGGAAGGTGAAGAAACACAGCTTTGTGCTTTTGTGAACATAAAATCACTTGAAACAATAAAGCTCCTTATAAGACATAACAGCTATACTTTGTACAGAGCATAAAACATGTTTCCAGTGCACAACTGCAGACATTAACCTGTTTCATGACTCTCTCCAACTTGATCTTTTGATCGTCAGTCTCTTTGTTAAGCTGTGTGATGCTGGGAAGCATTTCATTCACCTTCTCCTGGTACGATGATTCCTCTTTCATCATGCTATCAAAAGTGTTTTTCATAATCTGGAATAAAGTAACGCTGCCTTTAGAGATCATATAGACAGTGTTTTCATAGTTTTCAAAGCATGGTTTGTCTTTTAGCATCAGTGACATCTGTACAGTTGGATATAATCCTCTAATGAAAAATGCTCGAACATCATAATTTTGAAGTTTAATAAATTCAGTTTTCGCTGGCTGTATAGGCCGATAACTACCTGAAAAACATGACTGCCCTACATTATCTAGGAAGTTTAAACTGCATCCAAAATCAAAAAAAGACTAAAGCATAAAGTGCACAATAAATATTTAACTAGCTAGTAGCATAAGATTAACCCCCTGGTGACAGCACCATCTTATTTGCACATCAGATTAACATCAATAAAATAAAAAATCATTACATACTAGATCAAGGCCCATATACACTCATTGGCCACTACATTAGGTACACCTGTTCAATTGCTTGTAACACAAATTGCTAATCAGCCAATCACATGGCAGCAACTCAATGTATTTAGGCATCTAAAACGTGGTGAAGACAACTCGCTGAAGTTCAAACCGAGCATCAGAACAGGGATTTAAGTGCCTTATGCCTCGTACACACAATTAGTCAATCTGATAAGAACGGTCTGATGGACCGTTTTCATCAGTTAACCGATCGTGTTTATGCTGCCTTAGAATGTATCATGGTTGTTGGTGCCAGATGGACTGATCTGAGTATTTCAAAAACTGCTGATGTACTTGAATTTTCATGCACAACCATCTCTAGGGTTTACAGAGAATGGTCCAAAATAAAATGAAGAGAATATGCAATGAGTGGCAATTGTATGGAGCAAAATGCCTTGTTGAGGTTAGAGGAGAATGTGCAGACTAGTTCAAGATGATAGAAAGGCAACAGTAACTCAAAGGTATATAACCAAGGTATACAGAATACCATCTCTGAATGCCATCTCTGAATTCTCTTGAAGTAGTGTATTAAGCACAAGGGTAATGGCATGATGCACAGCTTATAGACACTTCCTCTGAGGAAGTCCAACTGAGCGAAACATGTTAAATTTCTGCCAAGCATGACGAACAGGAATTATATGAGATGACTTTTTAATGTACATATTTTTTTGTCTATTCGTTGATATATACTATAATAAATTTTTTAATGATGTTTCAAATAAATGGCAGATTTTTTTACTGTATCCAGTGTCCTTGTGATGTAATAGCACCTGTTTTTTTGTTACAACATATGGAATTCGCTGCATGAAGCGATTGGTGATCCATCCATACCTTTAAAATGTATCTCATGAAATATAAGGCGTCTCTCACGATCCAGTTGCTAAACGCGGCCAAGGCATGCATCCCCCTTTGTTGGAGATCGGAGGACCCCCCCATCCAAATTCTTGTGGTTTTATAAAGTGAACAAATTGAGGTACATGGAGGATCTCACCGCTACCCTACACAACCGGGAGGAGACCCTTCGCGAGACCTGGCGACCCTGGAATCACTTTATATACGCTGACGCTTATTTATAGGAGGTGGTTCAATCGAGCTGAGCTCCCCGGATTCGGCCTCACCCTCTGGGCGAGAGGCCCTTTCTGCTCTCTCTCTCTTTCCTTTTTTCTTTACTCAATGCTTCTCTGTTTTGGGACGTTCTCTCTCCCCCCCCCCCCCATGTTTTCCCTCCCCCCTCACCTTTCTCCTCTTTGAGATTCAGGGGTGGGAAAAACCTTACAGATACGGTGTGTATCTTTAGGCATCTTTTGTTTTTATATTGCCCCATCCCCGGACGCACTGGGCCCATGGGAGGTTTTACTTCCCTATAAGTTTTACTGGAAAATCCCAAACCAAGTTACTCCCTGCTACCATTTGTTTTGTGATCGGTATGTCTCACTATTCTTTGTCTTTTAAGCATAACTGCCTCGACCATGTATAGGTATTTTCGATAGTCGCTCCATCGTGATGCACTGAGCAATATCCCTATGTTTGTCGTTACTAAGTCCACGTAATCTTTGCAGCGTTGGGCCTGTTGCTTTATGACTTTTAAGAGCCTAAATGTTATTTAATAGACATACTGTATATTTTGGTTTCCTTGACTGTTACATGTAACTTTCTTTGGTCAATAAAGGAATTATAAAATGTATCTCATGTGTTGGAAAACTTCTCAGAAGTGCTGATAATAGAGGAATGAAGCACCAGACAAAAACAGCACTTAGAGCTTTGGGAGAGATAAGTAAACACTACAGATATAGAGTGCCTTGCGAAAGTATTCAGCCCCCTTGAACGTTGCGACCTTTTGCCACATTTCAGGCTTCAAACATAAAGATATAAAACTGTAATTTTTTGTGAAGAATCAACAAGTGGGACACAATCATCAAGTGGAACAAAATTTATTGGATATTTCAAACTTTTTTAACAAATAAAACACTGAAAAATTGGGCGTGCAAAATTATTCAGCCCCTTTACTTTCAGTGCAGCAAACTCCAGAAGTTCAGTGAGGATCTCTGAATGATCCAATGTTGACCTAAATGACTAATGATGATAAATAGAATCCACCTGCACTGTGATAGTCTCAGAGGTCCGTTTAAAGCGCAGAGAGCATCATGAAGAACAAGGAACACACCAGGCAGGTCCGAGATACTGTTGTGGAGAAGTTTAAAGTCGGATTTGGATACAAGATTTTCCAAGCTTTAAACATCGCAAGGAGCACTGTGTAAGCGATAATATTGAAATGGAAGGAGTATCAGACCACTGCAAATCTACGAAAACCTGGCCCTCCCTCTAAACTTTCAGCTCATACAAGGAGAAGACTGATCAGAGATGCAGCCAAGAGGCCCATGATCACTCTGGATGAACTGCAGAGATCTAGAGCTGAGGTGGGAGACTCTGTCCATAGGACAACAATCAGTCGTATACTGCACAAATCTGGCCTTTATGGAAGAGTGGCAAGAAGAAAGACATTTTTAAAAGATATCCATAAAAAGTGTAATTTAAAGTTTGCCACAAGCCACCTGGGAGACACACCAAACATGTGGAAGAAGGTGCTCTGGTCAGATTAAAAACAAAATCGAACTTTTTGGCAACAATGCAAAACTTTATGTTTGGTGTAAAAGCAACACCGCTCATCACCCTGAACACACCATCCCCACTGTCAAACATAGTGGTGGCAGCATCATGGTTTGGGCCTGCTTTTCTTCAGCAGGGACAGGGAAGATGGTTAAAATTAATGGGAAGATGGATGAGCCAAATACAGGACCATTCTGGAAGAAAACCTGATAGAGTCTGCAAAAGACCTGAGACTGGGACGGAGATTTGTCTTCCAACAAGACAAGGATCCAAAACATAAAGCAAAATCTACAATGGAATGGTTCACAAATAAACATATCCAGGTGTTAGAATGGCCAAGTCAAAGTCCAGACCTGAATCCAATCGAGAATCTGTGGAAAGAACTGAAAACTGCTGTTCACAAACGCTCTCCATCCAACCTCACTGAGCTTGAGCTGTTTTGCAAGGAGGAATGGGCAAAAATTTCAGTCTCTCGATGTGCAAAACTGATAGAGACATACCCCAAGCGACTTACAGCTGTAATCGCAGCAAAAAGTGGTGCTACAAAGTATTAACTTAAGGGGGCTGAATAATTTTGCACGCCCAATTTTTCGGTTTTTTATTTGTTAAAAAAAGTTTGAAATATCCAATAAATTTCAGCCCTTCCCTCTGCTTCATCCTCACTGGCAGTAATTGACAGCAGCGGGAGCTATTGGAGGGAGAATGTGGAGAGAACCGCTGCTCTTGAATGTTTTGTATTTTCCTACTTGGTTATATTTCATAGAATTTACTTTAACATTCTGTATGCTGGTGTAAACTTCTACATTGTTTTCTATTACTTCATTCTATTTTCCTGCCAACCCTGTTGTCCTCTTATAATTCCTTACCTGCATATCTTCCTGCAGCTCCTTGATTTGCCTCCGCTTGTACCTATATTTTTCCTCGGCTGCTTTCTTCTGTTCTTCTAGCTGAAGTTTTTCTTCATACTCATCACCTTAGAGAATGGAAATGCACTGGAGAGTTATGATTCCACAGCAGACATTTTTGTGGTGGGCAGCATTTTGTATATCAAAGCATATACATTGTGATTTCACATATATTGGTGTCTGCAGAAGAGATCCACTTATAGTCACAACCCAATGCCATCCTCAGACCTTTGCCTGACTTAAAAAGTAATCCAGATAACATAAAGCATCTTTATGATATCCCTAATGAACAAATTAAGCTATTAGGAAGTGGTGTTGTCATTACCATGTTCTGTCAAATTAAAGGCACCATCCAAGATAACAATGGTAAGTGTTCACCACTGGTGCCCCTTTCACATAGGTGCCTTTGTGTAGCGGATTCTGCTTGCTCAGCAGGGGGTAGAAACTGAGCAGGCAGATTACAGGTCCATGTCAGCTCCGTTGTGTAGAGCGGACACAGTCCCGCTCTCGTCTTTGGGGAAATTTGATGGAAACAGACCGCCTGTCTGTTTCCATCCAATGCCATCCGATCCGCCGGACAGATGGAAAATAGGACCACCATCTATCTGTTTTTTGCAGGCAGGATCGGGTGGCAGCGGGTTCAGCGGACATCTGAAGCTCCATAGGGGAGACTGGAGGGTCCGATCAGGTTCGCCTGAAAAACTGACAGGTGAACCTGAGCAGGCAGCCCCCTGTGTAAAAAGGCCTTAAAGGTCCCCATAGATATTGTGGAACTATGGCACAGCCAAGTCCATTTTGGTCATGGTTTTCAGAATACCACCAAGTTGCTGCATACCCAGGCAGAGATAGATAAAAAAAAAAGAGCCTAACTAAAATAGCAGCAGTAGTAAAATAGCAGCTTTGGCCCCCTCTACCCTTCTATAAGGATTGCAATAGACACAGAGAGGCAATCCCATTTGCATGGCTTGCCCTATTAGACACCAGCTGTCTACAAGTGTATTCTCCCTTGTGCAGTACCAGGCAGGTGCACATCTTTACCACATTTAGTTATCTCCTTAGTTTAGCAAAGAAGTGTATAAGTTTTAACCACTTCAATACCAGTCACTTTTACCCTCTTTCTGTCCAAGCCAATTTTCAGCTTTCAGCGCTGTCACACTTTGAATGACAATTGCACGGTCATGCAACAAAACCCACATTTTTATTATTTTGTTCACACACGTAGAGCTGTGTGGCAGTGATGAGGTGACAGTATGAAAAAAATTCAAAATAATAATATTTGTATTTTTTTTTTTTTATTTGCATTTTTTTGTTTGTTTTTTTAGCACGCTTTGACCAGAACAATACAATGTAACTATAGTAACATTGTACCACTCTGGGAAAGCAATCAGTATTTTTCTTTTCTTATTCTTCTTTTTTTCACATTATGTTTGCATATAGCAATGAATTTCTTGTTAATGGCAGAAGTACCTTGACAAGATGGCCACACACAGATTATGCTTCAGTGTTGAACCATCGGATCAACACAATTCACCAACAGTTATAAAGTGTGAGGGCCTGCCTAAACAACCTATTAGTTATATCCATATGGGTAGACCTTCACCCTACACTGCTGTTGGTTTTACTGGATTTGACAAATGCAGTCTGTGGCTGTACAAGCTGACCTACTTGATTCAGTAACTTTATTGAAGGATTTCCTGTAGGAGCTGTTACAGCCATTAATGACCTGCAGCGTGTTCTCCAGGGCATGAATTTCCTTTTCAGCCTTGCGGATTTTGGCATCCAGCTCATCACCGGAACGCTGAAGCTCCTCCTTTTCTTGTGCAGCCTATAAGAACCATCATGGAGACATTACTTAAACAAGTTGGATGAATAATTTTGTTTACAGGATAGTAACGTAAGGTAATTGAGCTGTACTTAATAAATTTGACAAAGTTCTACTGTATATAAAACATAAATACACATTTTTGTCATAAATACTGTTTTTCATCAATGCATGGATTAAAAACTGACTGTGTGAAAGGACCCTAGGGTATCTCTTTGGAACATCCCATTGTATATGCATACAAGTCCTGTACTGTACGCTTAGGATAATAGGAATTTTGTCTTACCTGTAATGTCCTTATGTTGGAGTACGGTAGAGGACACAGGCCTCTCTCATCTGTCTTCTATAGTTGCTCGTTATTGTTTGCATGAAAACTGGAGTCTCATGGAGTGTGTGGGGTTATTCTGTGCCATCTCACTGATGACATTTGAACCAATCTATATATATTTTTTTTTTTTTACTACTAATGGCGGCGATCATCCATTTTTTTCGTGACTGTGGCATTATGGCGGACACGTCGAAAAATTTAACACATTTTTGGGACCATTGTCATTTTCACAGCAAAAAGTGATATAAAATGCACTGTTTACTGTGAAAATGACAATTGCAGTTTAGGAGTTAACCACTAGGGGGCGCTGTATGGGTTAAGTGTGACCTCATATGTGTTTCTAAACTGTAGGGGCTGGACGTGCGACATCATTGATCGTCTTTCCCTATATCAGGGAACAGATGATCAATGACACTGCCACAACGAAGAACAGGGAAGGTGTTTGTGACCCCACAGCTGGGCTTAAAGAGACATGTACAGGTACGTGATTGTGCCCAGCCTTGCCATTCTGCTGTTGTATATCTGCGTGAAGGGGTCCTTAAGTGGTTAAGGAACTCAGCCAGGTGATAGCCAGACCATTGTTCCCAATTTTTGTAGAGAGTTTACCGACTGGAATGGTACCAGTTGATTAGAGAAAAGCCAATGTGGCACCAATATTTAAAAAAGGGCAGAGATATATCCCTGGGAACTACAGGGCAGTTAGCATAACATCAATAGTCTGCAAGCTATTGGGGGGGGATGTTAAGGGATTATATCCAAGATTTCAGTAATAAAAACGGTATCATTAGCAGTAATCAACATGTATTCATGGAGAATCGTTCATGCCAGACCAATTTATTACCTTCTACGAAGAGGTGAGCTGCCATCTAGATAAAGGAAGGCCTGTAGATGTGGTGTATCTGGATTTTGCAAAGGCATTCAATACAGTTTCCCACAAACGTTTGCTGTACAAAATAAGGTCTGTCAGCATGGACCATAGGGTGTGTCTGGATTGAAAACTGGCTACAGGAGCGAGTCTAAAGGGTGGGGATAAATGGTGAGTACTCAGAATCGTCTGGTGTAAAAAGTGGGGTCCCTCAAGAATTTGTCCTGGAACCAATCCTGTTTAATTTATTCATAAACGATATAGAAGATTGGATAAACAGCTCAATCTCAGTATTTGCAGACGATACAAAACTAACCAGGGCAATAACTTCTATGCAGGATGTGGAAACCTTGCAAAAAGACCTAAACAAATTGATGGGCTGGGAAACTACATGGCAAACAAGATTTAATGTTGAAAAATGTAAGATAATGCATTTGGGTGCCAAAAATATGAACGCAAGTTACTCGCTAGGGGAATCTAGGATGGAAAAGGACCAGTGGCGGCCGGTGTAATTTTTTTTCAGGGGGGCGGCAAACAGTATGCCAGCCCCCTCCGGGTTGGTCGGTCAGTTGAACGGTCGGTAGCACTTACCCGATCATCGGTGGCCTCCCATTCTCCTGTGGCCTCTCGTTTTCTAGGTCATCACGGCAGTGGCTTCTGTTTCCTCCCTCCCCCTCTGTGGCCAATCAGGAGTCTTATCTTTTCGACCAATTGGAAAACGTGTTTCACACCTGCTTCTGATTGGTTGAATTGATGATCAGTGTTTCAACAGTGAATATTCATTTGCTGTTGTAACACATCTTGGTGGGATTGGAGCGCATCATCTGCGACCCAAGCCCACCCGATTTTGAAGCCTATTAGAGCCTCTGGCCCTGAAAGGGGGCCGGACGCATGAACAGTTGGTGGCCGTGGCAGCCATGGATAGATTCATGCTATGCATGCTATTTTTTCAACTATGTAACAGACACAGTTTTTGAAAAATTATTTTATTAAAAAAAATAATAATAATGTCCCCCCCTGTGTAGATCCATGATCAACAACACCGGCCTCTACCACCGATCCAAAAAAAAGCTTTGCTTGTGCCGAAGGCTCCCACTGTCTACCTGCTACACTGTGTGACAGCTCTTAAATAGCTAAGGGGCTGGGCCACCTGGCAACATTACCAACCCAGTATGCACCAGTCAGTGATGTCCCTGTGTAGCTGGCCAGCTAGAACCTGTCCTAGGTAGCTAATATAACCTACATGTATATACAGCTAAGCTTGCTGGGAACCAAATGTGGTGCACATGTTTATATGTGAGAGACAAAAGCAAAGTTATTCACAGTTGAATTCATGCCAGAAAGCATAGAGTTAAGCTTTTGTGACTCATCAGAAGCCTTGGCCCAATCACTGCTAATCTCACATTGAGCAGAGTCTTGACCTATCACAGCCTCCTTTGCATCCATTTCTGTCTGGGAAGTTCCTAATACTCCATGTGCTGCTAGATTATTCCACCACAGAGACAGAGAGCCACATGGAGACAGAGACAGAGAGCAGAACAGACACAAGGCCAACGTTGTGTTTTATGGAAGTCAGGGGCTAAAAATAGGTATGTGAAACAGTTATATATATGTTCTTATTGTAAATATTGTGGTTAGAACTGTATACTGATCTAGTTGTGTCTTCACTTGTAGTTTCACCTAATCTAATTCACAAACCAAACCCAACTAAGCTAACCCTGCAAAAGCAACCCTGCAAACCAAGTTGCAAACAGAGTTATACCCTTCAGAGAAATCAGAAAATGCTTTGATAACTTACAGAGAGAGAGAGTAAATACTCAAGAAAGAAATATATCCACCATCTTATGTTAAATGACAAGATTGAATATTTGAACCACCATTTTGTTATTCATCACGTGTTTTTGTACATAGACTGTCTGCTGCAAAGCAGCCGTATTATATATGAAGTTAATAAAGAAGTTATTTTAAGCATTTGGTGTGCTCTTTAAACCTACTGCTTCCATAGAACGGCGTTAAAGAATTTTCAGAGTAATAGACAGTCTTGTTGGACTGAAAAGTCAGAGATATCACTATTCTTCTAATGCCACAGCGCATTAGGCACTTCATAGTGCTGAGCCTGCCACACCCTGCCCCTTAACTATTTAAGAACTGTCACATGGTGGAGAAGGCAGACAACAGGGGCCTTAGGCATTAGCAGAACTTTTTCTTTTCTTTTTTTTTTTCTGGTCAGCGGTGGCGTCATGATTGATGCTGGATCTACACTGGGGGACATTGTTTTTTTAATAAAGGAATTGTCAAAAACTGTGTCTGTTTTTTTATTTAATTTTTTTGGTGAATGAGTAGGGGTACAATACAACCCTACTCACTCACATGGGGGGACCAGGATCTGGGGACCCACTTGTTAAAGGAGTAAAGCTCTACAACTCTGCTTGTCATGTTGTGGGATTTTTTTTCATGCAAATCGCAGTCATCATTTCAAGCTTATTGCCATAGGTGAGCACAGTAAAACAATATAAATACAATTAAATGTTTCTGTGTAAAGATTTAAAGAAACCTTCAATTATGAAGAAAGTGTTGCTACTTGATGATTACATTTTTATTTTAGTTTCGACATGGTCTTTGTAATGTTGACTTTCATAACTTTGTGTGTAAAAAATGTGTGAGGAGACACTGTTCTACTGCAGCAGGGCATGTCTCACCAATGAATATCAAAGAGAATGCTGCTAGATCACAATGTTCATTCTATAATATAGTTGTAGGTTTGATCTTTTATTTGCTGCTTGTAGCCAGGAGTGAGTCTTGGTCATCACAGGAAATACCTCTACAGGGTCCAATAACAAGAATCATGGCTAACAACAGACTAAAAATGTGTTCCTTTATTAGTCCAACACAAATGGAAATAAGCCAGCTGAGTGTTCTGCCATGCTTCTCTTCATCACACTTTGTATATGGTAAGAGAACACTTTCTGTCTAGCATGACACATATTTTATTATTATGCTGAAATTAAAGTGGAGTTCCACCCATTTTTTTATGTTTGTCTGTGCTGCATGCCCTAATCTCATAGGCGGCGTACACACGACCGAGAAACTCGTCGGGCGAAACACATAGTTTTCCCCGTCGAGTTCCTAGTTCGGCAGTTAAAAAACTCGTTGAGCCAAATTTTCCCATTGCCCAACGAGGAAATAGAGAACATGCACTCTTTTTGGCTCGACGAGTTTCCCGACGGGTTTCTCGGCGAAAAGTGTACACACGACCGGTTTTCTCGGCAGAATACGTCTCCCATCGAGTTTCTTGCTGAATTCTGTCGAGAAAACCGGTCTTGTGTACGCAGCCATAGTGTTTAGAATGGACAATTTTTATTTATGTTGTTGCTTGTAAATACCTTTATTTTGTAGTCCTTCATTACTTCCTCCTCCTTATTAGCCTAGGTTATTAAGTCACAAGGCTATTTACAAGGGTTTCTGGGATAGGCATCATGTTTCCCAGTAGTCCTTGCAAACCTGACTGAAACCTATTACATTGCTTGTGCAGCACTGAGCATGTGCGAGATATGCAAAGCTGAAATGTAGGAAGTCATACAGCTTGGCTTCATGATGCCCACACTTAAGATGGCCATGGTCTTTTTCTAGATTTTTCTAGATTTTCTAAATGCTGTAACAACCTAACAAAACGGACCTTAGTTTACAGACTAACTTTACTAGAATACATTAAGCTTGTGTATTACAGGGGTATTTATATTTAAAAATTGAAATTGTGGGTGGAACTCCCCTTTAATAATTACCAGGAATTACCAGGAATTTAATGTCCAAGCATGAGCCTCATCTCTGAACTATTTCAGGTCATTCACTGGTGTTTTTTTTTTCCATTCAGCCAACGGTCTGCACCACATTCCTCCATTCACATACACAAGGTGAATGTCCCCCACTGGGACATTGCATTTGGCTGCAGCTGGCAAAAAAAATTCACAGCATGTCAAAGGATTGAGGCCCTATACACACGGCCGGGAATCCTGTCAGGAAAAAAACATCAGTTTTCCTGACTGGATTCCTGGCAAGCTTGCCATGTATACAGACGGCCATTCAAAAGAACCGTCGTTCTTTTGAATTGCAAGAACGCGGTGACGTCATCGACTACGACGAGCCGCGCTTGTCACATTCGATGCCATCGCCGACATCTTGCTATACCCCACACTAAACTTGTATGCCATTCCCTATGCATCAAACTATTATCGAACATGCGCGGGTACATACAGACGACCGATTTTCTCGGCAGGAAACACTCTGTCGGGAAGCCCTACGAGAAAATAGAGAGCAGGGTTCTCTATTTTCCCGTCGGGATTCTCGGCTGTTTTCCTAACGGGAAAACTGCTAGGGAGCATACCCACGGCCGGGATTCCCGGCTAAATTCTCTCCTGGAAGTTTTCTTACCGGGAAAACCGGTCGTGTGAACGAGGCTTTAATTTCATCAAGCAGGGGCTGCCAAAAGCTGACCAAAATCCAGACGTCCCTGCTGAACTGGCCAAATTTCAATCAGTGTATGGGCCAGCTTTAGTATTCTTATTATTTTCAACTTGAAGCAATGTTTGCAAATGTCTTTTTCCAAATCTTACCTTAATTATATAATAAGCTTGTGATTTCTCCTCCTCTCCCTCTGGGGGCATCATTGCAAAGGTAATGATTTCAAATCTTTTTTTCATCTTATCAACCTTTGCAATTCTGTCATGGAGCGCAGAGCTAGACAAATCAAAGTAAGCAGTTAGAAAAATCTCTCCAGTTTTTAGGTATTAAAGTATAATTAAAGGCAACACTTCTTTTTATTGGATAGAGTACAGAGGGATAATAACACCCGTCATGTTTTTATTGCTATCTGTACCCCTATTAGGGAGATTCATCCCCTCTATTTGTCTTGTTTACCATTGTCATTAAAAGTGGTTGTCCCCAGAAAAGGAATAGAGATGGGGACATCAATTATGGTGACCTGGGGGTTCCCAAGGAATTCTCTTAATTTGCTGGGATTTCCTCTCACCCTCACTATGAGACAGGAAGTGAAGGTACATCTCCCCAATGGGACAAAGAGGGCAACAATAAACCATACAGTGGTTATAACCATCCCTTACTGTATCCAGAAAAAAAGAAAATAGAGTTTTGCCTATAGTTCTACTTTAAGGGCCTTTCAGATGGCAGTGTCTGTTCTAATCAGAAGATTATCTATAAACAGATCCCTTGCTGAATTGAAGCAGAATGGAATGTAGAAGATGAAATCGTATGTGCAACCATTTACATCCTTTTACCTCTGATCAGTCATATTTAGATCCACAAACCTTTCCAATTTTCTTGTTGTTGAGCTAACAGATGTAAACAGCTGCCCGATAGTCCTCCCCATAGACTACTGAACTTCCTGTAAAACTGTCAGGCAGGGCTCTCTTAATGAGAGGGCACACCTGGGCACTGCCCAGGGGCCCCCGATTCATAAGGGGCCCTTGCACTTTCCCCAAAGAAGCTGGTCCTTGAGCTCACACTGCCCCGAAATTGGGGGCCCCATGATGGCACTGAGAGTGATAGATGCAAAGGGGAGGCAGTCTGCCTCCTACCTACTTAATGTCTGTTTACCCGCACTGTCATCATTGTAGGGGCTCCAGAGCATTACTTTGCCCAGGGGCTCATGATGCTATTAAGACGGCCCTGCTGTCAGGCAGATCTCATTGGAACACTTGTCTGAAAGGACATGTTTTTGTCAAAGCTTAATTGAACAAGCTGAAGTTGGAAGCCGATTGGCTACCATGCACAGCTGCACCAGATTTTGCACTCATTAGTTTTAGTAGGGGCTAATTCACACTTACATTTCCATCCATTTTAGTCACGTTTTAACGCTCACTGACGTCCGTTGACATACATTTTGACATCCGTTGAGATACATTTTTCAATTTAAAGCATAACAACTTTATGGTGTGAATAGGACACATTGGAGATTATTGTTTTCAGATGTCCTTCCACCAGGGCAGCCATCAGAAATTATGGGGCCCCTTACACAGCTTTAGACCTGGGTCCGACCCCTCACATTCTCTCATCTCCTCTCTCCAGCTGAAAGCTGAGGACCGGGGGCTGCTGCTGCCGAAAATAAAAGTGTTTTATTTCCTCTGCTCTACAGCCGCGACCTGAGAAGGGGGGGACAGACTCCCAAAATGAAAGTGTTTTTTTCTCCTCTCTTCTCTCTCAGCCGCAAGCTAAGAACAGGGGGGCAATCGGGCCCCTGGGAACATTAAGGCCCCTTACAGGTGTAATGCCAGTACCCCCCTGATGGCGGCCCTGCCTTCCACTGATCTGCGTTTTACAGCTGCGCTAAAATGCACTGGTGTAAATTGGATCCAAATCAACCACAATGTGTATAGTAAGTTTACCCGACTGTCCTCACTATATTTTAGTTCTTAGTAAGAAAGCATAGAGCAAATTACTGTGAACAGATCATGCTGCCAAGCAACTTTTATCTGATTTTATGCTGGTTAGATTTAATATGGATAGGATTTCATGTTAACTTTTTTTTATTTTTATTTTTTTACTGAATTCTTAAGATTTGTGACCGATCTTAATTTTTCTGCTTTTTTTTCTTCTATCCCTTCAATTCCATCTTTTTACTTTATTAACAGTTAGTTATAAGTTATAATTATGAATAATTCTGGTGAAGCTTAATACATTTTAATCAAGTGGCGATATTATCAGTAAAGATAAGTGTTAAGTGTCTGCTCACACTGATACTCACTGAGGCTGGATTCACATCTAAACATTTTTAGTGCTTTTTGCATTTTGCAGATTTGCACTACAGAACGTGTTCCATAGGAAACCATGGTAAATGGACTGTAGTGCAAATCTGCAAAATGAAAAAAGCACTAAAAATGCATAGGTGTGAATCCTGCCTTATGGGTCAGTCTAATCAGAAGGAATATTACAGATCATCCTATGATGGGATCAAAAAGAGCTGATGTACAGCTGCCCATTATTAAAGTGAAATATCAGCTTATCTATGACCAGTCTATATTTTTGCTATACTTGTACCTCTGACTGTATAAATACCTTATACTTTGCCGCTCCTGTTCTTCAAGTCTGATCTGAGATTTTAGCATTTCTTTGTGCACGGCAATTTCTTGTGTCCGCTCCTTCATCGCAGATTGTAACTGCAACCTTCGCTTCTCCAGTGAGAAAACATCATCTGCTTTACTGTACAACATGTCCTTTAACCGCTTGATTTCCAGTTTCAGAATATTGTCTTCAACCATGAAATCCTAAAAGAACAGAAATTTCTTATCAGAATGTATCTTACAAGCACCTGAGAAAGGCTTTTTGATAATGATTATGTTATATATACACCAATAAGGGCACATTCACCATATTACACCTTAGTGTCTAATGAAAGATTACAGGTGCCCACACAAATATCTGTAATTATAAACTATAAATAGAAGCAGGGATTTTTTCCATTAATATACTATAAAAAAAAAATATTTAAAATTAACCATTTGCAACCGACTGGCATTTCTCACATACATGTTAAAATCTGCATATTTTTGCTAGGAAATTACTAAGATTCCCTAAATACATATAAATTTTCTGAAAGCAGAGGTCCTGGAGAATAAAACAGTGGTTGTTGAAATTTTTATTTTGCTCAATATTTGTGCAGTCATTTTTAAAACGCAAGTTTTCAGGAAAAAAATACACTTTGAGGAATTTTTGTGCACACAAACACCATAGAATACCCATTTTTTTTTGGTAACATATAAAAGATGATGTTAAGACGAGTAGCATGATAATTTGTGTTGCTTTAAGTTTGTGCATGCCCATGGAATAGCGACAAACTACAGTACATTAAATTATCCATAGGTGACGCTTAAAAAGCCTTTACAGGTTACCAGTTTGGAGTTACATAGCAGGTCTGGTGCTAGAATTATTGCTCTCACTCTGTTGTTTGCGACAATACTTCACATGTGTGGTAGTTTACCAATTACATATACGTGCAGGGCCTACATGTGCATTCGTACTAGCGTGTGAGCACATGGGAAAGGGAGTGCTTTTAAATACATATTTAAAAAAAAAAAGGTTTTGCACAGAGCAGCACCGATCCTCCTCTTCTGGGGTGCCCTGATGGCGCTCCTGGCTCCTCTCCTTCATCAGGTGCCCCCACAGAGAGCCACTTTCCCTGGGGACACCAGTGCGGGCGCTCTCATGAGTCCTGCTGCTGCGTCCATTGACACAGACAGCAGGACTCAGCCCCGCTCCCTGCTCCCGTGTCACTGGATTTGATTGACAGCAGTGGGAGCCAATAGCTCCTGCTGCTATCAATCTATCCAATGAGGATGAAGACAGTGATTGGAGTTGCTGGGCTCGTGCTCATTGCTGGAACGGATGGGCTTAGGTAAGAAAAGGGGGCTCTGGGGGCAGCACAGGTTTTTCACCTTAATGCAAATGCATTTAAAATCCATTTAACTTCACTGCTGTTACAAGGGATGAACAACAGCTCTTGTAATAGCATGGGAAGTGACAAGTACTCTTTACTGAAAGATCTGGGTTCTATTAAGCTCCGCCCTCAAAAGCATCTGCAGTTGCAGCCATTATCCTGTTTTTTTGGATCAAAAAGGGTGTGAAGTTGTTAAACTTACCACTTTTACATATAGTTTTTAAAAGGACATAAAAAAAAACAAAAAACGATAATTTGTCCCCCCATCAACCATACATATGTTTCAATATTAAACAGAGAAACAAAAAAAGAAAAAGAAAAGAGTCCTCAAGCACTAAACTGTTGATCATGTCATCGGGATTAGATCAAATAATAGATGCTTGGCTAGACCCAAAGCAGCTGACCAAAAGACATCTGGAAATGTAGCATGCAGAGAAATGGAAGGTGGTCAGCAATCAATGGGTTAAATGTGAGTGTAGATACCTCAATGGGGCCAGAAAATGATGAACAGAAGACATTATTTTCTTCCATACACGTTAAAAGCTTGTGATGGAGTTGTAATAAAAAGAGCCTACAATACCACTGGAGGTCATTAAGGAGTTAAAGACATCCAGGAAGGCTGGCGGTGGAGCATGGGGGGGCGCCAATGTCCATGCTATACCAGATGGAATCTGAAGGAGGGTGAGGTCCACTAGCCAGAGGTGGAATTGCAGGCTGCCATAAAGCTGGAGTTGCCGCAGACAGCGGGATGGTATGTGACCACTGAAAGCACAGGGGAGGCCTGTTGGTGTTGCCTTGCTGACGCTGGTCATGTGAGGGACAGATCAGCTGACTGAACAACCATAGCCCGGTGCCAGAAGCCAGGGGAACGGAGCTTTAGATAGAATGGGCTTGTGTGGATGACGGACGAGGTCTACTGGAAGTGTGAAGGAGGAAGAGACCAGCGCGCAACGCAAGCTCGCCTGTTGCCGTGACGATGCGTTTCACGCGCATGTGCTTTGTCATAGTCCATAGGCTTCTTAACAATATTAGATGTTAATTACCTGTTTTAATGTTCGGAACTTCTTCAGTGATTTATCAGACATGGTGTTGAACAGCTTAAGTTCCTCCATTTTACTAATCAGATCTCCCTTCTCTTGGCCAGTTTTTTCCAGCTCCCTTTTAATGTACCGTACATCACCCTATAAAGAACAGATAATATAGTCAGGCAAAGAACAAACACAAATATTACTCAGTCATAGTATTACATTACAAAATCTTCCAACAGACTGCAGAAGCTGGTCAATTGTCAAACATGATACATGTGCCTTTTGGTCACACTACTGGCAGTGAATTCCAGAGCGCTCTATGTACTTGTATGTAGTGATAACTGAATAGTTTTTTTGCATTTTTGTACCCCGTTTGTGCACATTTGTCTATATCAGAGCTGGGCAAACTACGGCCCGCGGGCCGTATACGGCCCGGCGGACCTTTTAATCCGGCCCCCAGGCGGATCGCTAGCAACAGGGCTGGATTAACAATGGGGCTGATGGAGCTGCAGCTCCAGGCCCCCATCACAATGTAGGCCCAAATGTCTCTCACAGTGTCCGGCCGACGGCCGCTATATAATACATGATCGATCCGCATTGTCCAAGCAGCAGGCAGCTGCATTATTCATAGGCCCGATATTGCTCAGCATCATTTAATCGTGGGCCGCGAGTCGCGGGCCGCAGCTAACATAGTTACACAGCAGAGCCGCGAGCCGCGGCTATTATACACAACAATAGAGCCTCTTGCGGCCCGGGCGGTGCCTGTGCGCCGAGGCTGAGCATGCTTCTCCCCTTCAGTACTAAACACAAGCACTGACGTCCCGGCGGCGTGACGTCATCCAGAGGCCGTCCCCGGCGTCCTATGAGGCCTTGCGAGAGGAGTGTGTGCCGCGGTGCTGTGAGAGCCCTCAGCCAGGTGAAGGAGGAAAGTAAGTAAGCCATGACTGAGTGCTGGCCCGCTGCTGGGGAAGTAACTGTCTGACTGTCATACAAGGTTTAATTGTACAGAAGTGTGTAGCAGTTTTTTTTTTTGGGGGGGGGGGGGGCATCCAAATCCCCCCCCCTGTCCCCCTGTGCCATTTTATGTGTTGCTTACAGCCTGCAAGCAAAAAATAAAATGGCATTGGTGGAGGGGGGGTGTTTGGGGGTAATCTATGCTACAAATCTGTGAGAACTGCTGCAGTAATGTGGGGGAACTGCTACCGAATATAGGGAAACTATGCTACAAATATGGGGGAACTATGCAACCAACCTAATACTTTGTTTTTGGTTGCATAGGCAGCCCTGGGTGCACGTGATTGGATCCTTGTCACAACAGGACTCTAGGTCTCAAAATGTCTGCTAAAAAGAGAAAGGTAGATGCTGAATGCAGATTCTTCCAAAAGAATTGGACTGCCAAGTATTTATTTACCAAAATCAGAGGTAAAGCCGCATGTTTAGTTTGCGGGGAGCAGATCGCCGTTCTTAAGGACTACAATTTGAGTCGGCATTACGAGACAAAACATGCTGCAAAATATAAAAACTTGACTGACGCAGAAAGGGTGCAGACTTCGGAAGCTTTGCTAGCTAAGTTGCAAAAGCAGCAAGGCTGTTTTACAAAACTTCACGCAGCCAGGGATGCAGCAACCCAGAGCAGCTTTGTGATATCCCACAAAATCGCGAAATACAGTAAGCCGTTCTCAGAGGGGGAGTTTATCAAAGAGTGCTTGGTGGACTCTGCAGCACTAATATGCCCTGAAAAAAAGCGGCATTTGAGCAAGTCCCGCTGTCCAGGCGAACCGTTACTAGAAGGATCGAGGACATTGCGGGGAATTTGGAGCTTCAGCTGCAACGTGAAGTGGCAAGTTTCGACTTTTTCTCCTTGGCTTTGGACGAAAGCTGTGATGTCCGCGACACAGCCCAGTTACTTGTATTCGTCCGCGGGATAACCCCCGAGTTCAAGATTACGGAGGAGCTGGCAGCAATGCGGTCGATGAAAGGAACGACGACAGGGAGTGATCTGTTCACGGAGGTAAATGAGTGCATGGACAGGCTGGGACTGAAATGGGACAGACTGACAGGCGTCACAACGGACGGATGTCCAAATCTCACCGGAAAAAATGTTTGAAACGTATGCAAGATAAAGTGACTGAAATCGACATGGATCAGAAACTGGTATTTTTGCATTGTATTCTACACCAACATGTGTTATGCAAATCAGTGTTAAAAATTGACCATGTCATTGATGTTGTTACTAAAATAGTAAACTTCATCAGGGCAAGAGCATTGAACCACAGACAGTTTGTCGCACTATTGGAGGAGCATGAGACCGAGCATCGTGACATCAGCTACCACACAGCTGGTCTATATAATAATATGCTAATTGAACTGTAATTGCCTAGATTCCTGAATGGATTGATTCCCATAAATCAAACAGATTAACACATTTTTGGGCAATCAAATATTAGTAAATGAACAATTCTCTAGACTCGATTATTACTATTTTGCTGCTTGGAGTGGTGACCAAGAAGACAGCACCTGTGTATCAGGGAGAAACAACAGCTATCAGGGTGACTTTTCTAAACTGCCCCATGGACTGTTCTTCCCGACATGGCTGGCTGGCTGGCATGAAGGCCACTCAAATATATAGGAAACAATCAATTAAAAGGGAGCTAAACCCCTGTATCGTTTGCATACAGAATGGTGATGCAAATATGATCAGCTATGACACCAGCCTTTCACAGTTTGGTTGAGAGCTGAAATAAGCACACTAGTAACTGTAAGGCTGCATTCACACTACAGTGGGCAGATTTACCATGGATCTGCACTTGATTTGACAGTGCCAAGGTGTGAATGTCAAAACACGCGATGCCATTCATTTGAATGACACCTCAAAGCACAGTGCAGGCCTGTCGCGATTGATAAATCGTGCTGCAATCACGGCAACCCGCATTGTGGAACGTGTGTCGCCCAAAAAAAGGTTCAGGAGCTACTTTTGGGCAACATGCGTCCCACAATGCGGGTTGCCACATGATTTATCACGTGACAAATCGGGGCAGGCCCGCACCCTCGATTTAAGGTGTCATTCAAATGAATGACATCTCAAATGCGAGTCCCGCATTTTGTCATTCACACCTCAGCGCTGTCAAATCGCAGGCAGATCCTTGGCAAATGTGCCCATGATTCAAAAAGCTGTAGTGTTACTGCAGCCTTACAGTTCTCATTCACAGCATTCCTTGATTTTAAAGTGATTATAAAAAGGTAAGAATTTTATTGTTTAACCCCTGAAGGTTTTACCCCCCTTAATGACCAGGTTTTTTTTTTGTTGGCGATACGACACTGCGTTAATTTAATTGACAATTGCAACGCTGTACCTAAATAAAATGAATGTCCTTTTTTTCCCACAAATAGAGCTTTCTTTTGGTGGTATTTGATCACCTCGGCGGGTTAGATTTTTTTTGCGATATAAAAAATGTTGAAAAAAAAAATACTTTTCTTTAGAATGCATTAAGGACAAAAAAAAAAAAACCTGCCTTTAGAACTACTTTAACTGTTAAATAGATGGGTTTGGGTCAGCTTTAAGTAACTGTCATCTCATGTCTACAGGAACCCTAAAAACAGTTATTGCAGCATATATCTACAACAGAAGAAACTGCCATAAAGTTGAGGTGTGAAATGTTTACAGAATGCAACTAATAAATAATGAATTCATAAAGTGAGGTAAAACTTTCCACAATATAAAACAATGGGATGACAGTGCAGAATAAAATCTAAAATGCTGGAATCTTGTAATACTCCAGTGAACAGTCACATATAAAGATTCACCTGTATGTTATTTTAAAAAAAAGTACTAGTAATTTCTGTAAAATATGTATACCTGAAGCTTTTTGTGTTGGGTGTTCAAAATATTAAGAGAGGCTTTGCGTTCATCTAATGATTTGGTAAGTGCGGATACTTTTGTCTCCAAGGCGTGTTTCTCATCTGTGTTGACTTCACCTTTTAAACGCGAAAGCCTGCGCTCTAGTTGCTGAATTTGGAACTCCTGTACAAAATAATAGGCACAAATGCTTAAAAAAAATCCCACATAGACACACACAGTACTAGGAAGTGTTAGGTGCAATATGTGTGTCCATTCAGATTACTGCTTACAGGCTAGGCTACTTTCTTCTATTTTTACATGCAGAAACATGTCAATACACACCTAAAAACGATTTAAAGTACAACCAAAGGCTCCTGTATGATAATGTAAAAACAAATATGAAACTGAATTGCTATGTGATGGAAAAGGCCCATAAAGTAAATCAAAATGTTGGGTTTTTGTACTCAGGGGAGGGCTGGCAGCCTTAGGCCTGGGGGGCAAGTCCAGTCAAGTGGCCGATTGAACCGCCAAATCAGCTCACTATCCATGGCCCATCTGGTTTTTCAATGCAACCTCACCAGTGCCCATCAGTGCAGCCAACTCCAGTGCCCATCAGTGCAGCCTGATCACTGAGACAGGTCATATGGTGTGTATGAGGGGAGATGAGGGTCAGCTAGGGGTGTCAGGGTCTCTCACCTCAGTGATCTCAGCTCAGCAGGTCCTTGCACGCCACCGCCTCCCTGGGGGGTAATGCTCCTGGTCCTGGGGTCAAGTTGCAGCCAGCGCCCAGCCCTGCAGCCCTTTGTCCCGGCTCCCTGGCATGCCCTGCCTCTGCCTGATTCCAAGTATCCAGTCCCAGGGAGTTGTAGTTTCCTCTGCGCTCCTCTGTTTTCCACCCACTGGGAACTTGAGCGTGGACTACAACTCCTGGAATGCAACAGCTAATGGTTGGCCCGACTTCCAAGACCAGAATAAAAAATAAGATGGTAGCGGGCATTTTTAATATAAGTTAGGGTGGCCTAGAAGGCAATTGCCACCCTGCCCCCCGACCCAGCCCTCCCCTGTTTGTACTCATTATCATAGGCATGCGCATCCTATTGCATTAGGTTGTGTACCTCAAAGCTCCAACACATATGCATGTGTGACATATGTACTGGCCTCTTCCCCAATATCCATCCTGAAACAATTGGGGGGAGCAAGGGGGACAGGGGCAGCAGAAAAAAAGATGAAGAGAGACAGGAGGGGTGGCGGCGGTGGCATATATTGGTACCGATTCCCCTGTATTTTGCTCCTGTAGCAGCTGAATGTCAGGGAGAGGGAGAGGAGGAGAAGCCTACTTTCAGCTGCTGCAGGAGGAAAATACAGATCAGTTCCACTTTATCCCAGCCCCGCTGCCCTTCCTGTCCAGATTCTGGGTCTCGGCAAGGAAGGGTCACGGTTTACCTGTCACCTGTGGCAGGTAGATCACGATTGATAGGTTGCCAACCTTAGGATTAGGGTGTGCCCAATCACACCTGGCACACCCCCTGCGCACGACCTATGCTCATTATAAAATACTTTTCTCATAGTCCATTGAGGAACACAAGTTAGCAAAAGTAAGCTATGTACTGCAGAAATAGACACTAGGCATATAGAAATCTGGAGGACAGCCACCTTGAGACTATAAAAGCAGTCCAAAAACTAGAGAAATGGGGCATTATAGGGTGTAAAAGGCATTACAGAAATTGTACTAGCTATCTCTAGACATATACAGACACACTCATGTCAACATCAACCGATATTTTACATCTTTCATACCACTCAAAGGTCACCTGCTACCTATACATATCTTTAAATGTGATTTTGGGAAATTCAAAGAATGATCATTTAAAAGTAAATTTCTTTAAATAACACGTTATAATCATGCACGCATTATAATGCAATTATAAAAACTTAAATACTTTATGGTAAATGTTACATACCCACATTGTCTTTTCACATGCTTGTTTATTATTAGGCTTTTTTCCAAGCTGCCTTTCTATATTTGAAAATATTTCAATTATGAAAAATGTCCTGCATGTGGTTAGCTTTCTCTAATCACACAGCAGTGGCATTTAAGGGATTTAATGGTTGAAAGTCAGCGTGGTTTTTGTACCTGATTGTAAATGATCCCCTGTTGCTTTAAAGCATGTAGGTCAAGTTTTTGCAGTTGACTATTAAGGTTTCTCAGCGAGACCTGACTTCCACTAATTTCTGATATCATGTGTTTTTCTTTTGTCTTGTATTCGTGCAGCTCCTGCGATTTCTTGAAATGCTGCTCTCTTATTTGTTTTAGCTGAGCTTCAAGATTCTGTGGGTACAAATGGCAAGATTAAAGTGGTCGTTTTGCACAGTATCTGAACAAAAGACATTTCCATTTCTTTGCAGTCTGCTTTAATGGGAATAGTGTAATTCTATCACTGATTGTATTTAATATTTATTGCTCAATTTATTTATTTATTCTGGTACACATGCATGGTATGAACTAATGGTAATAGAATACATTTACGTAGACAGCTTTGACCTCAGTCATCAATTTCAAGCTTATTTCAAAAGTAAAATGTTCAAAACCCACCTATAGCAATCCATCAGGAATAATCCTTTGCTGTACTAATGAAAATGAAGTTAGATTAGTTGCTGTGAGTTGCTGACCCTTACCTATAACATTCTACAGAAAATGTGTCAGTCTACCCACGTATAAATTAGTATGAATGTGTCCTCCAGAAAAGAGAGTACCGGTATATACCAATAAAGTGTCATGCCGCGTACACGATCGGACATCCCGACAACAAAACCGTGGATAATTTTCAGACGAATGTTGGCTCAAACTTGTTTTGCATACACACGGTCGCACAAATGTTGTTGGAAATTGTCAAGAACGCGGTCACGTACAGCACGTACGACGGCACAATAAAACGGAAGTTCCATACCAATTGCGCCACCCTTTGGGCTCCTTCTGCTAAACTCATGTTAGTAGAAGTTTGGTGAGAGACGATTTGCGGTTTTCAGTCTCTGTGCATTTCAGTCCTTTACAGCATAACGAATGTGCTATCTCCATTACGAACGCTAGTTTTACCAGACCGAGCACTTACTCATACTTGATTCAGAGCATGTGTGGAATTGTGTGCGTTGGAATTGTCTACACACGCTCGGAATTTACGAGAATTGTTTTTTGTTGTCGGAAATTTGAGAACCAGCTCTCAAATTTTTATTGTCGGAAATTCCAGCAGAAAATGTCCGATGGAGCCTACTCACAAAAGCTCCCATCGAACATTTGTTGACGGAAATTCCAAGCGTGTGTAGGCGGCATTAGTATTGACAAATGCATATATCAACGTGTGCCATAACTTTTATTTCTTACAGAGATCTACTGTAGGAACCGAAGATTTAATCAGAAAGAAGCAGATTCTCCTGGGCCCTCGCTTCCTTGCCCATAGTGAATCGTGGGTCATGGCTATATTACTTTATTTTATATACTGTACATAGTAAAAATATAAAACATGGCTATATTATTTTATATACATAGTAAATATAAAAGAGTGTGTCATGGCTATATTATTTTATATAAATAGTAAAATATAAAACATCAGCATAAAAACATACAAACTTTAAAAAATAAATATAATTGACCCAAACCCATTATAGATTTCCCAAAAATGGAACTTCCGCTTAATCCACTCCACACCCCCTTACAGGCCACATTTGGCATGTAATTTTTTTTTGGGGGGGGGGGGGGGCTTCAGGAGGTGTGGGACTTCCTGTCCCACTTCCTCCTTCAGCCGAGTGGCTGGTTAGGCGATTAAGCTTAATCGCCTACAGCAGCCCCTCCCTATAGGCGACCGCCTAGGACACGGACAGGTCCTAGACGATCGCCTGTCCAATCAGCAGCGGGCCTAACTGTGGACTGGGTGCCCACAGTTAGAATGAAGATGCTGGCCGGGGAGGGTGGGAGGAGCGGAGCCCCGGCCGGCGGGTTGCTGGAACGTGGAGAAGGTAAGTGAGTGTTTATTAAAAGCCAGCAGCTACACGTTTGGTAGCTGTTGACTTTTACAAAACACAACATTTGGCTGGAACACCCCTTTGATCGTGGAAACAATCATGCTGCCCTGGGTCAGGTTTGCCAACCTTCAGTAAATTTATGGACAGTTTGTAAACATCAGTGATTTTTACAACGGTTTGTAATCAAGGGCTTATAATTTGTCATGCTGTGTTGACTTTTTCAGTGTAAACCAGGCAAACTTGATATGGTTATTGTCTGTTTTTCCTAATTATGCCTAAATATCAATTGTCTTAGTTTTTAATAGCAGTTCTGTGATTTTTCTGGTTGCCAGTGTTCCGTCAGTAAATTGTCCATGTTTTGTCAGTAACAAATGTTGCGAGAGGTTGGCAACACTGCCTAGGGTGCTAGAGTATATGCCTGCTAGTCCAAGTCCTAAGCCCACTACAGACATATTAAACAAAAAATAAATCTAATGCCGCGTACACACGATGGGTCAATCCGATGAGAACGGTCTGATGGACCGTTTTCATCAGACCAAACCGATCGTGTGTGGCGCCATCGGTTATTTATCCATCGGTTAAAAAATGTGATACTTGTTTTGAAATTAACCGATGGATACCTAACCGATAGAAAAAAACGATTGTTTGTAGGCACGCATGCTCAGAATCAAGTCGACGCATGCTTGGAAGTATTGAACTTAATTTTTTTCAGCATGTCGTTGTGTTTTACGCCACCGCGTTCTGACACGATCGTTTTTTTAACCGATGGTGTGTAGGCACCGACTCACCATCAGTCAGCTTCATCGGTTAACTGATGGAAAAATCCCATCGTGTGTATTGGGCTTTAGTGTTAAAGCATGCTTATGCCTACATGGTAAGCACCTAGCTAAATTTGACAAGCTTTGGGACACATGGTTGAGTACTCCTGGTCTTGCCCCACTTGACCTGTGTGTGTACCTTCCATCATGATACATATTTGGTAGTCTCTTTTGCATGTAAAAATGATCATATTGTGCATGTTTTGTATTGCTGATCACTGTCATGTATGCTGTAATCTTTTATACATAATTGGTTGTATTTGTTGGAAACTGCTGTCTGTTTCCACTATTGTTTATGTGCATTTGTTCAATGAAAAACTTTCTATGATCAAAAAAAAAGAAAAAAGCATGCTTACAGGTTAGTATTTACTTTACTTACCTTCCTGCTGTATATATTCCTAGTCCTACTAGCAAATCTTCTTACGAACTAGCACAATCAATATAGCGGGTTACTAACTGCTGGCCAGCAGATATGCCTCATCGCAGTCCTCTAAGCCATGCCAATATTAAGATAGGACTCTTCAATACTTTTTTGTATAGTGGTGCCCAGAAAATGTAGTCTTCTGACTCCAGTTTGCTAATATTATTATTTTTTATGTTTCCTTTTCAACATTGTAGCTTTATATCGGCATTGCCACAGTAGAACAAGGGACATGGGTATTATTTCAGAAAGGGCACCGTAAGCATGAAGACTTCTTGAGGGATGTGCTTTTCTTTCTCAACCTGGTAAGGTACATGTTTCTCTAATGCATTTGTGTCCCAGGTAAAGGATATAAAGCTGCATGCGAGCTGGAAACAGTTTATTGGCAAACACATGTGCACACATATCATAACATGCACCAAGCATCTATCATTGTTCTGACATCTCTAGGGTTGGTTGCAATGGGTACTTCACAACACCAATCTTTGTACTGCACTAATGAATATGCCGGGGAGCCTTACCTTCACTGTTTTTTCTTGTTCTTTCAGCATCTCCTCCATACGCTGTGCCCTTTCCTCTACACTCATTGCAGACTCAGTGACAACCTTCAGCTTTTCAGTCAGGCCTTTATTATATCCTTTTGACAGATCCAACCTGAAAATAACACATTTAGATGTGAAATCACATAACACTTTTAAATGATCAATTATATAAGAAAGTGTAGAATTACGGTATAGCAAAAGCAGGCACATAAGAATTCAGCACTGACCTTTCTTCTTTATTTCTGATTTCCTTCCTAAGATTGTTGACTTGAACTCTCATGACTTCCAATTCAGTGGCTGTTCTATCAACAGTCCCTTTCAGAGTATCCAGCTGGTAAGAAAAAAAGTTAAAGTCGTTATATGTGGCAGATCGCAAAAAAAAAAAAAAAAAAAAACACAAAAATGTGAACAACGGCCAACACATTTTTTTTAAACGGCAGCTCCACCCATTATAACAAATGTAATATTGGGTAGATGTACTATATACCAATACATATTACATGTGTTCCAATACATTTGGTTATTATAGTTTTTAGGCATCCAGAAACCCTATAGAAGCGATGGCGAACCTTGGCACCCCAGATGTTTTGGAACTACACTTTCCATGATGCTCATGCACTTGCAGTGTAGTCGAGCATCATGGGAAATGTAGTTCCAAAATATCTGGGGTGCCAAAGTTCGCCATCACTGCCCTATAGCATTCCTACATCTGTGGCCCCTTTCCCTGCATTCTGTAGTCAAGCCCCTCCCCTAAATTCTGCTAACTAGACAAATGTATTCTCTCTTAATCAAGGGAATGATACATGCAGCTAAAAAATCTTAGTGGTGTAATTACTGAAGGAATAAATCATTGAGTACATACACACTCATACAAGTTTAAAGTGGTTGTAAAGGCAAAACATTTCCTAGTATTGCCCCTCACCTCCTTAAATACTTACCTGAGTTCTGCATCATGTATGTATAAGCTGTGCCTGTCTGTAGCAGTGCTGGTTCTCTCTTACCGCTCTCACAGGCACATAGACAGCAGCATTGCCCATATAGTGTGATACTGTATTAAAATAATACTGTTATTGAATAAAAGACAGGTACTCACATTACAAACATAAAGACGAGCGTTGCGTGTAAATCTCAGAAGTGATTGTGACGCTGGTAACAAACACTTCCGAGATTTACACGCACTATATGGGCAATTTTTCTCTTTGAGCTGGATGCCGGACTGAACCATATAAGGGATCAGAATTTTGCCAAAGAGCAACACAGGGCTTATACTGTGGAGGCTTCCTACCCCAAGAGGGGGCTTTGATCTGGTGAGTGCAGGACACATCAGAGCATGAAGGAGGGGAGCACAGAGTGAACAGGAGGCGAAGGTTTGTGTCGGGAATAAACGACAACGAATGGGTTATTACAAGACATAAAGAAGAGTGATTAGCTCCTGGTGTTGTCCACTATCACTGGATCACTGGATCTATTTAGAGGATTTTTTTGGATGCGTTATTGATCTATCGAGAGGTGAGAGGCCTGTGAGGCTGTGTGGTTTGGAGTGGCACGGATTAGCTATATCTAATATCACGGCATTGATGTATGCCACTAAGGTGAGAGGCCTGTGAGGCTGAACGCACGAAGGAGCACTAGCACTTTACTGCAAGCTTGGCAGCTTCACTGAGAATATTTTTGTGCACTGCACGTCTGCACCTTATGAACTTTTCTGACACATATGGACTTTTATTTGTATTTTCACTTCAATTATAATTTTATCTACTTTGCACTTATTACATATTAATCGCATATGGTATATAGTGTGTGATGGTGTGTTTTTATGCGCAAATTCACTTTTATATTTATGCTTTACTTGTGTATGGGTAAACACTTTTAGTTTTTGCTGCAATCTGAATATTATTATTCTTTATTGATTGTTTTAGCGCGAAGGATTTCACATTTATTTATTTATTGCTATTATTATTTCAGGTTTTAATTTCTTATTTATGATATATCACATGTAAGAGGGCGCCCCCTCTTCCTTTTCATTATGCGGGACATACGTCTTGTGCCCTGCTGTGGTCGCGTCTCTATGACGCGGCACGTAGTGTCCGTCGCTTCTGTTTGATGCGGCACGCACTTCAGCGGTGTTGTATTAGGCTTTCGCCCAAGTATTGAGCATTCGGGGGAGATTTTGAACACCTGGAACGGGGACTAGGTGAGTATTTAAGGACACCAAGGGGGGCTTACTGGCACCACTTTCCTCCCAATCGTTGGAGGGTGAGGAAGGTCCTTTTTGAGACCTGAGGATTATATGGATCTTGAGATAACTTTTGTCCAAAGCATTCCTATTTCAAACTTGGTAAATCTTTTTTCTTATGTGATCTCTCCCCAACGGGGGAAGCTTTTGGTCTTCCTTCCCTTCTCTTTTTTGAAACTACTTCTTAGATCCACTTCTCTCTCTTCCATAGTGATACAATAGGAATCTTTTGAGTGCCAACATATGGGGATTTTCTTATCCTGCCTCCTCTATGGTTTGGAGGGATGGTGATCCCCTCTTGCTTGCTTCGGCATCAATCCCTGAAGGGGAATCTATTGTTGCTGGAGGTGATCTATTTTTGCAGGGGGTTCTATTGTTGTTCGGAGGTGTGTAGGGGCGGAGTCAAGGGTGGCTTGGAGGGGAGAAGTTCCTGCACCTATTCTCTGAGAAAAAAAGGCCTCTTTACTGGTATCAGATAACGTTCAAAAACAAGAACTTGGTGAATTTCTGTTGCTACCGGTATATAGAAACTCCCAAAAATATCACATCATATCTGCTATTTGTAAGCCAGTTTCTATATGTTTTATCTCTGTCTATTTCTGATGTTACCTCATCTTGCAGATTGTTCCGCACAGCCTCTTGCTCTTGATAGTCTTGTCTCAGTCTGACTGCTTTTCTTTCCACAATATCAATCTTTTTCTCAAATTCCTTGTTATTTTCGATTTCACTGTTCAAGAACTGGATTTTCTCCTTGATTGTACATTCTCTGTCTCGTAAGTCTTGCTTGACCTGAGCTAACAGCTAGTAAAAAAAAAAAAGAAGAAAAGATTAGTGTTAAGTAGCTGCATTCATTCAATAGCACACACACGATCTATAATGTTTGCAGACAAGTGTACAGCGCTTGCAATCAGGAAATATTTGGCCGCATTTTATAGGATCGGGTTTAGGGCCAATTTAGAAAAAAAGGAGAGTGAGTTGGCAAGCATGGCAGCAAATATGAAGATTAGCAGTAATCAGCAGGTAGGGTCTTCTCCCTGGGTGAGTTTAAAGTGGTTGTAAACCTCAGACATGAAATATGAACAAAGCATATCCCTCTATAATGTGTACTTGTCTGAAACCAGAGCACATAGGCCATGTACACACGATCAGACTGGTCCGATGAAACTGGTCCGGCGGACCGTTTTCATCGGACCAGGCTGAAGTGGTCTGATGGTCTGATGTGTGTACACACCATCGGACCAAAAATCCGATCAGACCAGAACGCGGTGACGTAGAACACACCGACGTGCTGAAAAAACGAAGTTCAATGCTTCCAAGCATGCGTCGACTTGATTCTGAACATGCGCGGGTTTTTGGTCCGATGCTTTGGCGTACTAACCATCGAATCTGTTCCGACGGACAGGTGTCCGTCGGACAGATTTAAAGCAAGTTTTAAAACTTTGGTCCAACGGACAACGGTCCGATAGGCCGTACACACCATCGAATTGGTCCGATGAAACTGGTCTCCAGACCAGTTTCATCGGACCGGTCTGATCGTGTATACGCGGCCTAAGAGTCATTTCTGTCTGCTGCTGATTCCTTAGCACACCGTCTGTGATTGACAGCCTCAGCTCAGTTCTTGTGTGTGGTGTGAGAGGGGGGTGTTCCTTCCCTCCAATCATCTCTCAGAGCTCTTCTCACTGAGCTCTGCAGAGTGTAACTTCAGCTGCACGTCTGTTCTTTCTGGAAGCTCAAAAAGCTGTATAAATTCTGCACTTATAGTTGTTGTAAACCCTGTTACACCACTTGTACTTACAGGTAAGCCTATAATAAGGCTTACCTGTAGGTACTGTAAATATACTGTAATATAATGTACTGTAAAGATATTTATCATATACGCTTGCACCAACGTCATCGGAGCATGCGCATGCACACAGCCTGGCTCTTGGGCAAGCCAACATATGCGCCCCCATAGTAAGCAGCATCCTATGGTGCCGCACAAAGGAGAGAAGGAGCCAAGTGCACTAGGGGAGGGGGACCCCAGAAGAGGAGTTCCTCTTGCACAGAGCAGGTAAGTAAAACATGTTTGTGTTTTTTTGTTAATATCTTAGCCTTCACAGTCACTTTAAAGACTAGTCCACTGAAGGAGCATTACAGAATTTTGAACTTCCAACTTTCACAAGAGTCCTCCAGACCCAGGTAAGGTTTTTTGTTTTTAGCAGAAACTTTATTTTTTACTGAGTTTTTAATTATATTTTATTACAGGTATTTAAATAGCACAATCATTTACAAAGTGCTTCACATCAGTCCCTTCCCTCAGACAGCTTACAACCTATGATCCTTCTCTAACATGCATACATACTTACATACTAGGGCCAATTTGAAAAAAAGCCAATTAACCTACCAAGATGCTTGTGAAAGTACAGGGGAGAACATGCAAATTCAACGCACTTTTGACTGGGATTTAAACCAAGGACCCTAATGTTGCAAGGCGGAAATGCTGACCACGAAGAAGCTCTCTCTCATCGTCTCCTCCTCCCATGCTCGTCTCCAGGATTTTTCCAGAGCCTCTCCCATCCACTGGAACTCGTTACCTCAACCTGTCCGGATATCCCCTACTCTTGCTACCTTCAGGCGATCCCTGAAAACTCACCTCTTCAGGGAAGCCTATCACGTCTCCAACTAATCTTTTACCATTTCCATTAGCTCATTCCTCACAGTTACAACTTTTTGTACCACCTGCCCTACCCCATTAGATTGTAAGCTCTTCTGAGCAGGGCCTTCTTAATCCTCTTGTATTCTATTGTATTATAACTGTATTGTCTCCCTTTTATATTGCAAAGTGCTGCGTAAACTGTTGGCGCTATATAAATCCTGTATAATAATAATAATTTACTGCCCAAAGCATTTTTTAAATTTCTATCCAGCTAGTCTTGTATTTAACATACACCTGCCACACTACACAGAGAGGCACTGGGGGTTATTTACGAAAGGCAAATCCACTTTGCACTACAAGTGCACTTGGAAGTGCAGTCGCTGTAGATCTGAAATGAGGGGAAGCTCTGCTGATTTTATCATCTAATCATGTGCAAGCTAAAATGCTTTTTTTTTATTTTCCTTGCATGTCCCCCTCAGATCTACAGCGACTGCACTTCCAATGCAAAGTGGATTTGCCTTTCGTAAATAACCCCCCACTGTTTCTATGTAAAGTTAATAGATAGTTGTCTGCGTTACTTGTCTGCTCTCTGGACAATAATGACCGATTCATTGTGCATTTGGCAGCCTAGAGACACTAGAAAATGAAAAGCAAATACAGGAAATAGGAGCGACACCTGCCTGAATGTGACACTTGGCAGAAAAATGTAAATCACAAGACAACCTGAACACAATTACAATTCCTTTTCCAAATAAGACAGTTTACATATATGTATTTCAACTGTATGTAGTTGTTTGCCCTTAGGCCACGTACACACGATCAAATCTATCTGCTGGAAACGGTCTGACAGACCGTCTTAGCAGACAGATTCGATCGTGTGTACGGGCGAGCCGACGGGTTTTTCCAGCAGACAGATTTTAAAGCATGCTTTAAAATCTGTCTGCTGGGACCCCGTCGGACCGATATGTCTGCTGGTTAGTATGCTAACCAGCAGACATATCTGCCCGCACATGCGTCGAATGGATTGGACGCATGCGCGGAAGTGTTTTACTTCCTGGTGGGGTGACGTGGCGGCGTCAATGTCATCGTCACCGCGCTGTCTGCCGGCGGGGATTTTGGTTTGATCGTGTGTACAGCAATCAAACCAAAACAGCCAGCAGACAAATCTGATCAAATCGGTCTGTCAGACCGATTTGAACAGATTCATTTGCTCGTGTGTACGGGGCCTTAGAGAAAGGTCGAGATGATGCAGTCCAAACTATTTCTGCTGTCCCAGAAATGATTGATGTGCATTATTCTAGCCAGTTTAACATTGCAAACCTAAGAGAATCACAGCAGTTAATTATACGGAAACTGTAATATATATATTTAAATAACCAACATGCCTTCTCCACCCTAACACAATAGCAGTACTTAATGTCAATTCCTAAAGCGATAAGAAATGCTATGCACAGTATTTAAATGTACCAACGTTCTTTGGACGTCACCAAAATAATTGTAAATGTCAATGTATAATTATGTTGCCCATAAAATGCAATCCAATGGAGGTGTATATATATATATATATATATATATATATATATATATATATATATATATATATACACACACACACACACTGTACCTTATTTAATAGTGGTAGAGCAGGAAAAATGTAAAAGAGATACGCATTTCACATGTGTAACTGTAACGGTGCCAGTGGGGTATACATTGTCATCCATGCGACCACTTTGTGGCCCAGAGATGTGAGTGGTCCATAACTGGGCATGCTTGTTCTTTTTGACACTCTTCTGTTATACTGCATTTCATTTCCAATCTATTCATTACTCTTACTGTCTTTGCCTGAAGGTCTGCAATCACATAGCACAAATAGTATTGGGGAGCATCAGGGACAGTATATACAACTTCAGTGCTGAGCACTTCACTCCAATTCACTCTTTATTTTGTCTTAACGATGAATAAAAATATTTAACGAGGGTTAGAAAAATGGCACACTGGTTTATGGTTTTAGAAACCATTGAATTCAGTGTTACACTCCAGCTAATTTTTTTGGCATGCCAAGATTGGTAAAGGCCCCTTTCACACTGGGGCGTGGGTGCGTCGGCGGAAAAGCGCCGCTTTTTTTAGCGGTGCTCTGCCATCAATGCCGCTCTCCGGTGCCCTCGGCCACTTACCGGAGCCGTCGGCAGCGGCAGAGGCTATCGCATCTGTCTCCTGCCTGAGTATGGAGAGGAGTGAGGGTAAGATGGCCCCCACCCATCTCCATATCACGCCCAATGCTCTTAAAGGCCCATTTTTTTTATTTTTAGAAAGACCATAAAAAATATATATTTTTCATTGCATTTTAGTCCAAATATGAGATCTGAGATCTTTTGGACTCCAGATCTCGAATTTAAGAGACATGTCATGTTTTTTTCTATTACAAGGGATGTTTACATTCCTTGTAATAGGAATAAAAGTGACCCAAGTTATTTTTTTTAAATAAAAAAAAGAAAGTAAAATAAATAAGAAAAATATATATTTTTAAAGCGCCCCGTCACAACGAGCTTGTGCGCAGAAGCGACCGCATACATGAGCAGCGCCCGCATATGAAAACAGTGTTCAGACCACACATGTGAGGTATCGTCGCGATCGTTAGAGCGAGAGCAATAATTATAGCCCTAGATCACCTCTGTAACTCAAAACATGCAACCTGTAGAATTTTTTAAATGTTGCGTATGGAGATTTTTAAGGGTAAATGTCGCCATTCAACGAGCGGGTGCAACTTTGAAGCGTGACATGTTGTTGGGTATCAAATACTCGGCATAACATTATCTTTCACAATATAAAAATATTTGGGCTAACTTTACTGTTGTCTTATTTTTTTTATTAAAAAAAGTGTTTTTTTTTTTCCAATTTTTTTTTATTTTTTTTTCCCAAAAAAATTGCGCTTGTAAGACCGCTGCTCGAATATGGTGTGACAAAAAGTATTGCAACGACTGCCATTTTATTCTCTAGGGTGTTAGAAAAAAAATATACAGTATATATATATACAGTGCAGAAAATAAGTATTTGAACACCCTGCTATTTTGCAAGTTCTCCCACTTGGAAATCATGGAGGGGTCTGAAATTGTCATCGTAGGTGCATGTCCACTGTGAGAGACATAATCAAAAAATAAAATTCCAGAAATCACAATGTATGATTTTTTTAACTATTTATTTGTATGATACAGCTGCAAAGAAGTATTTGAACACCTGAGAAAATCAATGTTAATATTTGCAATTACAGAGGTCAAACGTTTCTTGTAGTTTTTCACCAGGTTTGCACACACTGGAGGAGGGATTTTGGCCCACTCCTCCACACAGATCTTCTCTAGATCAGTCAGGTTTCTGGGCTGTCGCTGAGAAACACAGAGTTTGAGCTCCCTCCAAAGATTCTCTATTTGGTTTAGGTCTGGAGACTGGCTAGGCCACGCCAGAACCTTGATATGCTTCTTACAGAGCCACTCCTTGGTTATCCTGGCTGTGTGCTTCGGGTCATTGTCATGTTGGAAGACCCAGCCTCGACCCATCTTCAAAGCTCTAACTGAGGGAAGGAGGTTGTTGCCCAAAATCTCGCAATACATGGCCCCGGTCATCCTCTCCTTAATACAGTGCAGTCGCCCTGTCCCATGTGCAGAAAAACACCCCCAAAGCATGATGCTACCACCCCCATGCTTCACAGTAGGGATGGTGTTCTTGGGATGGTACTCATCATTCTTCTTCCTCCAAACACGGTTAGTGGAATTATGACCAAAAAGTACTATTTTGGTCTCATCTGACCACATGACTTTCTCCCATGACTCCTCTGGATCATCCAAATGGTTATTGGCAAACTTAAGACGGGCCTTGACATGTGCTGGTTTAAGCAGGGGAACCTTCCGTGCCATGCATGATTTCAAACCATGACGTCTTAGGCCGCGTACACACGAGGGGATATGTCCGCTGAAAACGGTCCGATGGACCGTTTCAGCAGACATCTCCGCTCGTGTGTATGGGCTAGCGGACAGATTTCTCCACCCGACAGATTTCAAAGCAAGCTTTGAAATCTATCCGGTGGGAATCTGTCCGCCCGACATGTCTGCTGGTTAGTACACTTACCAGCAGACATGTCGGCTCCCACCACCGCCGCGCCGCTGCCGAATGGATTCGGCGCATGCGCGGAAGTGTTTTACTTCCTGGTGCGGTGACGTGGCGGTGACGCGGCGGCGTCAACGTCACCGCCGCGTCACCACTACGTCACCGCGCCGTCCGGCGGCGGGGAATTTGATCCGATGGTGTGTACACGCCATCGGATCAAACTCCCGATCGGACATATCCGATGGAAATGGTCCGCGGACCGTTTTCATCGGATATATCCGATCGTGTGTACGCGGCCTTAGTGTATTACCAACAGTAACCTTGGAAACGGTGGTCCCAGCTCTTTTCAGGTCATTGACCAGCTCGTCCCGTGTAGTCCTGGGCTGATTTCTCACCTTTCTTAGGATCATTGAGACCCCATGAGGTGAGATTTTGCATGGAGCCCCAGTCCGAGGGAGATTGACAGTCATGTTTAGCTTCTTCCATTTTCTAATGATTGCTCCAACAGTGGACCTTTTTTCACCAAGCTGCTTGGCAATTTCCCCATAGCCCTTTCCAGCCTTGTGGAGGTGTACAATTTTGTCTCTAGTGTCTTTGGACAGCTCTTTGGTCTTGGCTATGTTAGTAGTTGGATTCTTACTGATTGTATGGGGTGGACAGGAGTCTTTATGCAGCTAATGACCTCAAACAGGTGCATCTAATGTAGGATAATAAATGGAGTGGAGGTGGATATTTTAAAGGCAGACTAACAGGTCTTTGAGGGTCAGAATTCTAGCTGATAGACAGGTGTTCAAATACTTCTTTGCAGCTGTATCATACAAATAAATAGTTAAAAATTCATAAATTGTGATTTCTGGATTTTTTGGACATGCACCTACGATGACAATTTCAGACCCCTCCATGATTTCCAAGTGGGAGAACTTGCAAAATAGCAGGGTGTTCAAATACTTATTTTCCGCACTGTATATATATATATATATATATATATATATATATATATATATATATATATATATATATATATATATATATATATATATATATATATATAAAATGTTTGGGGGTTTGTTTCTAAGTAAACAGTTTTTAACTTGTAAACACCAAATCTCAGAAAGAGGCTCAGTCCTTAAGTGGTTAAAATAATAACAGTGCCATCATCCTTATACAGAAATAGAAGGGACAACGTAAATTAAACAATGTGGGTCAGATTCAGATACACTTAATATTGCGCTGCGTAATCGAAATACTCTACGCTGCCGTATTTTACCAGGCTCTACACCGAATCCTGGTAGATTTTTGCCCGTACGCTACGGCGGCGTAGTCTATTTCTCGCCGCGTAATCGAAATACGCGATTAGGGGGCGTGAAGCATTTAAATTAAGCGCATCCCCGATCGAACTGTGCATGCTCCGTTCAGAAATTTCCCGCCGTGCATTGTGCGAAATCACGTCGTTACGTCATTCGTTGTTTGAGTAGCGTCGTTTACGAACATTCCTATTCCCGGACGACTTACGTAAAAAATAATAAAAGACGTCGGAAAACGTAGAAATTAGACGCGGGAACGACGGCCATACTTAACATGGGCTGTCTAATATTAGACCAGCAAAAAGCTGGTATAGTTTTACGCAAAAAAAAGATGACTAAAGGTGCCGTAAGAGATTGCGAATGAAGATCGTAATTTCGGGGATCGCCGGCAAAAGCTCATTTGCATACCCCTACATGGGAAAAAACAGGAAGTCCACCCAGTGGCCGCAATTTTATTGCAGCGTAGATCCGAAGGCGTACGAACACGTAATCCAGTCGAATTGAAGCCCGCAGCCGTCTATTCATGGTTTGAGGTTTTCGACCAGCTAAAAAACGCGCGTAATTTGAAATTACTCCAGTCTAACACCAGTTAGACAGGAGTAAGGGCTCTGTGAATCTGGCCCTGTGTGTTTAGTATCACTTAAAATTAATATTCAGCTGATGTCAATTATCAATATTACCGGTAATAAGGTCTCTACATAGAAATGTTTTATTGTAAAAAAATCAAATTGCAATTTTTTTTACCAGTGCATATTGATCAATTTCTCTGTCCCTTTTCTGCATCTGATCGATGGTGTTCTCCCACTGCTGGATCAGCTGTTGTCTCTCTGAATGTGCTTTGCGGAAATCTTCAGCTGTCTTGTCCAGCTCAATCTGTAAAACAAGAGAATGCTTCCTGTATATCGTGTTTGAAAATGAAACTACAGTTGAACCTCGGATTACAAGCATTATCCGTTCCAGGAGTATGCTCGTAATCCAAAGTACTCGCATACCAAAGCGAGTTTTCCATTTGAAGTCAATGGAAACTAAAATAATTTGTTCCGCATTGACTTCAATGGGATGCAATACCGAATGCGGCTAGAGGTGGGGCGGTGCCAGAGAGCGCCAAAAACAAGACGAAAAGACCCAAGGACACTTCGGCTCGTTTCCTGCACCCCGTACCTCAGGCCAAATGAGGTACTGCAGGCCAGTGTTCAGTTTTTCTGGGTTCCTGCGCCCCCGTACCTCAGGCCAAATTAGGTACTGCAGGCCTATTTAGCTTGAATTCTGCTCGTCTTGCGAGTCAACACTTGCAAACCGATTTAGAATCGCAAATTAAAGCGCTCTCAAACCAAGTTACTCTTAAACCGAGGTTCCACTGTACTGCTTAAGACATGGGTGCTCAATGTGTGGCCCACTAGCTGTTGCAGAACTACAAGTCCCATCATTCCTCTAAATTTGGGAATCATGCTTGTAATGATCAGCCTTGCAATGCCACATGGCATTTGTAGTTCTGAAACAGCTAGAGGGCCACAGGTTTAGCATTTATGGCTTAAAAGAATAATAAAAAAAATAATTGTACATATGCTAAAATACTGTTTAATTAGACATTATGGTGCATACAAAAAAACGTTCATCTCCATAAAATTCAGCTCAGTTGACTTATGTTTTTACAGCAACTCAAATCTGAGTTTTTCCTGCACAGAACATGAACAGAGGACTAAACAATTATAGATTGCATTTAAAAAAGTGTTTTGACACCACCCATGGCGCAGCATATGGACAGAAAGCAATATGTATATTAAAGATTGTCCATAACATGTACAAACCGGCAACTCGACAGCTTTTCCATAGAAAATGTTATTGTAGCATTACAGCAGTAACATCATCCAAAATGCTGACGTGTTTCGGCCTAATGCACGACCGTTTTTCGCGAAGTAAAAAAAAAAAATTACTTTTAATGGCATCAAAAACGATCGTGTGTGGGCTCCAGAGCATTTTTCGCGACATGTGTAGGCAAGGCAGGCTTAACAATAATCGGGTTGAAAAAATCTTTGGGCCAGATTCACATACAATTACATAGGCGCAGAGTATCAGAGATACTCTACGCTGCCGTATTTTACCTGGCTCTATGAGGAATTCAGAGAGATTTTGACCCGTACACTACGGCGGCGTAGTGTATTTCTCCCGGCGCAATCAAACTACGCGATTAGGGGGCGTGAGGCATTTAAATTAGGCGCGTTCCCGCGGTGATCGAACTGCGCATGCTCCGTTCAGAAATTTCCCGCCGTGCATTGCGCGAAATAACGTCGATACGTCATTCGTTGTTTGAGTAGCGTCGTTTACGGACATTCCTATTCCCGAACGACTACTTAAAAAAAAAATGAAAGTCGACGCGGGAACGACGCCCATACTTAACATGGGCCGCGTAACGTTAGAGCAGCTAATAGCTGGAATAACTTTACGTAGCAAAAAGATGACGTAAGAGATTGCGAACGACGCTCGTAACTTCGTGGATCGCTGGAAAAAGCTCATTTGCATATCACGACGCTGAAAATGACGCGAACTCCACCCAGCGGCCGCAAAAAGATTGCAGCGTAGATCCGAAGGCGTACTAACACGTAATCCAGTCGAATTGAAGACCGCAGCCGTCTATTCATGGTTTGAGGTTTATGACTAGCTAGAAAACGTGAGTAATTTGAAATTACTCCAGTCTAACACCAGTTACACAGGCGTAATGGCTCTGTGAATCTGGCCCTTTGTTTTTTCTAGACCATTAAAAAAGGTTGTGTGTACGCGGCATTAAGACTTCATCAAAAGCATTTAAGATCATACCTGCGAAGTGATGGTCTCTGTTAGTTCATTGTCTAAATGTTTCCGTTTCAGGTTAGCTTCCACCGTCAACCTTTCGATTCGCAGTGACAATTCCTACAGAAAAAACATTCAATATTTACTGCCATTATACATTCGTCTAAATACAGGTAGGTTATCATGAAAAAAGTTGCTTACCCTAATTTTCCCTTCATCTTTTTGAGAGTATTTCTGAATGGCAACAGAATCTTCGTCTTTACGAGCAGATTCCTTCAGCCAGTCTTCCAGATCCTTTTCGTTCCACTTGAGTTGACATTTCAGTTTCTCCAGTTTCTGAGTGGCCTTGAATATGTTATTCTAAATAAAATAATTAAGAGGTATACAGATGATAACTATAACCTTGATGTTATAAACAATTAAGGTGTGTTTAATTAACTTATTTGCTACGTTTCTTTTCAACGGAAGCAGACAGTTTATAGCATAAAGAAAACAATGTATATGGACTTTGAATTTGTTTCTTCACATTCACATTGCCTCTTCCACTGCAGAAGGCTACAACATTTCAAGGTATTAAGATATCCATTATTTTATTTTTCAATTATAGCTTAATGATGTGCTTTACATTAAATCACATTGTATAGACACAATGCGTATTTCTTTAGTGAGCTCCTTTGTTAAAGTCGCTTTTACCTTGAGTTTATATTTACGTAGAACGAGAACAGAAATCTACATATAAAGCTTACTTCTTGATTATTTTTCTTTTCCCTCAAGGATACCAGCTCGTTTTCCAGACGTTGAATTTCTTGCTTTAGACGCCCCGTTTCCCTTTCAGCAAGAGTTTTAAAGTGTTCTTCACTTTCAATTTCTTTCTCTCGGGCCCTACAAAGAGACTGGAATAACAGTTTTTATATTAACGGCCCCTGCCTGTGTTCTTGGTTACATACAAAACTACGGTAAAATAACACAAAGCAAAGAGGTGTTTTGTGTAAATGTTTTTCACGTCAATGCTCTACTGCTTTCCACAGCTCTCAAAAGAGGTTTACCTTCAACGTTCGACCATGGCTGCAAATATTTCATCCATAGAATAAGTAGAGAATTACAAAGTATCATTGAGATGTTAGCTCCTTGGTAACTGTTGGAGGCCATTATGCAGTACAGAAAAAAAAAAATATTTGGCTTAAAAATGATTTTTTTTGTATAGCCAAACTTTTTTTCCCCTAGTTTTGGATAGAGTATGGAAGGGTTTCAAGCACAACTAAACCCTCCTATGCTTTACAGCTAATTCTTTACTTCTACTGCAATCTTAGCCTCCGTATGATCTGCAGTTGCCATGATGCTGCACATTTGATCAAATATGACAGCAAACATTTGATAGTTTGACAGTTTGGTTAAGAGTATAAGAGAATATGACAGTTAGCATTCATGGCATGCCTTGAGGCCTCATTCACACCATACGTGCATAAAAACTGATGAAAAAGCCACTTGCAGAGACACAACTTGACGTCAGTTTTCATGTTTCAGTGAGTTTTTATGCACAGTGACATCAGTTTTCATGTGCTTCTGTTGTGTGCCCTGTTCTCACCACAATGTCAAAGTCATGCCAGTTTTTTCCATGCACAAAACTGCATACAGGTTGCAGATTACTGCACAGAAAAAATCTGCACGTGATACCAGTGTTGTGGTATGAACAGCGCACATAGAGAACAATAGTTTTCTTTGAGCCCTTGCAGAAAAACTGACCTCTCTGCACATGGTGTGCACGAAGCCTGAATGTAATGTTTTGCAAAATAGTTAAATCATTGGAGGTTATATACAAAAGGCAAATCCACTTTGCACTACAAGTACACTTGAAAGTGCAGTCGCTGTAAATCTAAGGGGGACTTGCAAGGAAAAAAACCCAGCATTTTAGCTTGCACATGATTGGATGATAAAATCAACAGAGCTCCCCCCCCCCCATTTCAGATCTCCTCCCCCCCCCCAGATCTAAATTGACGGCACTTACAAATGCACTTTCAGTGCACTTGTGGTGCAAAGTGGATTTGCCTTTCGTAAATAACCCCCATTGTGTTTAGTTCTACTTTAACTACTTGCCGACCGCCCACCGCAGTTTTACGGCGAGACGGTGGCACTGCTGGGCGAGAGCACGTAGCTCTACGTCCTACCTTTAGCGGCCGTTGGCGGCCCACGCGCACGCCCCCGCTCGTCCCCCGAGTCCCGCGCGCCCCCGCGGCCTAAACGGCCTAAACTGAGGAAAAAAATGTTTTTTATATCTTTTTTGGGGATATTTATTATAGCAAAATGTAAAAAATATTGATTTTTTTTCAAAATAGTCGCTCTATTTTTGTTTATAGCGCAAAAAATAAAAACCGCAGAGATGATCAAATACCACCAAAAGAAAGCTCTATTTGTGGGAAAAAAAGGACGCCAATTTTGTTTGGGAGCCACGTCGCATGACCGCGCAATTGCTAGTTAAAGCGACGCAGTGCCGAATCACAAAAAGTGCTCTGGTCTTTGACCAGCAATATGGTCCGGGGGTTAAGTGGTTAAACTCCTGCCTATTTATTTTTTACTTATTGTGTACCATTGGGGACATTTTCCTCCACATTCTGTTCCAGAGATTTAACGGAAAGTTATAGGACATCTTCCAATGTGATGAGAATTCTGCTCTTGGACAGTTGTCCCCAGGAAAGGTCTGTCAGTCTGGGGAGAGTCGTGTGGGTATCAGGAGGATGTGATCAACAGAATACAGCCATATCTGTCAATGTACATGTAAGCTGGTATAAAGTGGGCTGAATGTTTGCAGTCACTGACGATACATATTTTGTGTATTAAGTTACAGCATATTATTCTATCATGTACAGTCTGTCACACAGAAGACAAAACTGCACAGATCCCACTGGTAACATGGATATTGGAGAGAGATCTATGTGTACTGGTTGGCAGATCTCATCGTTGACATGAATACTGGAGAGAGAGGGCTCTGTGTACTGGGGGGCAGATTTTGGTAGTGACATGGGTACTGGAGAGAGTTATGTGTACTGAGGGGCAGATCTAATCGGTGACAAATCCCACTGATTACATGGATACCTGAGAGATAGCTATGTGTAATGGTCTCACTGGTGACATGGATACTGGGAATAAGATGTCTCTACCTGGGGGAAGATCCCCCTGGTGACATGGATACTGGGAATACGATGTCTCTACCTGGGGGAAGATTCCACTGGTGACATGGATACTGGGAATACGATGTCTCTACCTGGGGGAAGATTCCACTGGTGACATGGATACTGGGAGTACGATGTCTCTACCTGGGGGAAGATCCCACTGGTGACATGGATACTGGGAATACGATGTCTCTACCTGGGGGAAGATCCCCCTGGTGACATGGATACTGGGAATACGATGTCTCTACCTGGGGGAAGATTCCACTGGTGACATGGATACTGGGAATACGATGTCTCTACCTGGGGGAAGATTCCACTGGTGACATGGATACTGGGAATACGATGTCTCTACCTGGGGGAAGATTCCACTGGTGACATGGATACTGGGAGAACAATGTCTCTACCTGGGGGAAGATCCCACTGCCACTGGTGACATGGATACTGGGAATAAGATGTCTCTACCTTGGGAAAGATCCCACTGGTGACATGGATATTGGGAATAAGATGTCTCTACCTGGGGGAAGATCCCACTGGTGACATGGATACTGTGAATAAGATGTCTCTACCCATTGGTGACACGGATATTAGGGAGTGAGGTATATTTATTGAGGGGGTCAATCTCGCTGGTGACATGGCTACTGAAAACGAATGTGTTTGATTGCAGATATCATTGAGAAGTGAACAAAGTGGGTATTAGGGGCTTAATGCTATGAAGAGACCAATGTGTATGGTTGGGGGAGGTAGTGCCTCACTGGTGGAGCATGCTCTATTTAGCTAAATTCACTGGAAGACCAAATCTATTATTGAAACCAGTCTCTAAAACTCCCTTATAGAACTATTATTATAGATGCTTTATCATAATGAATTTTGGAAACCCTTCCCTTGATGTACACTTTCTAATTTAGTGTTTCAGATATTGAAATTACCTGAGTATAGTTGAGTTCTTGCCTGACATTCCTTAGGTGGTCAGCCATTGCTTGTATTCGGTCATCCATTTCTTTTAGGTGGTTTGACAATTGCAGCCTCTCCTTCTGTTTCCTTTGCAACTAGAATTGAATGGTACATTTAAATGGAGGCTGTTAATCATTATAACATCTTCATCAGCATCACAGACAATACTTAGATTTGTAACATTATCAGTAGAAATATTAAAGTGTAAGTAAACCCCCCTATTGTTTTTAGCCAAGGAAGCTGCCATCTTGTCCTCTGTTTAATCTACAACTCCCATGATGCTGCACATGTGATCAGTTATGACACCAGCCATTGGATGGTTTGACAGTTTGGTTGAGAGCACAACCAATGGGAGTGTTACATTTCTGGTATGTGCCGGAAATGAAACTGTTTCATGGATGGGTTTACTTCCGCTTTAAGTCTAATAATTGGGAACAGGGCTGGGCTATATTTTGCTTGCATTTAACAATATAACAATAAAACAAAAAAAGTTAAAAAGAGGCTAAATACATGTAAAAACACGTTGGCCCGGATTCACAAAACACTTACGCCGACGTATCTCCAGATACGCCAACGTAAGTACAAATGTGCGCCGTCGTATCTATGCGCCGACCCACAAGATACGTCGAAAAATAGGCCTCCGCCGCCCAACGTAACTTTCCTACCCCGGCGTATAGTGAGCACATATTTACGCTGGACGCATGTAGCGTTCTCATTGATTCTCGATGCAAATATGCAAATGAGTCAAATACGGCGATTCACAAACGTACTTGCGCCCGGCGCATAATATACGCGGTTTGCGTAAGTCGTACGTCCGGCGTAAAGTTATTCCCCATATTGGAGGCGCAGCTCATGCAAAGGTATGGACCAGGGAACGAATGCCGCTGAATTTTACGCAGTTTACGTTGTACGCGAATAGGGCTGGGCGTAGGTTATGTTCACGTCGTAGGCAGTGATTCAACATATCTTAGGCAGTTGTTTCGACGTGATTGTGAGCATGCGCACTGGGATGTGTCCAAGGCACAAAGCATGCGCAGTTCGTTTTAAGTACTTGTCTGATGCTCGGCCCATTATTTGTATGGGGTCACGCTTCATTTAAATGTATCACGCCCACTTCAACTTAGGCCGGCTTACGCCTACGAATTTACGTTACGCTGGCGTAACGTTGGGAGCATTTACTTTGTGAATTCCATGCTTTCCTCTCCGCAATGCGCCGTCGTAGCGTAAAAGACATACGCTACGGTGGCATATATATGCGCCGATGTATGTGAATCCGGGCCCTAATCTTTAGTTTCCTAGCTTGCACTAGGATGGCTTTGATAAGAATGTCTGACTCTTTTGTTGCAGTTTGTAAAGATGCATTTTTATATATTTTTTTTATTATAAGTCAATATTCCAGCAGGTGGTAGGTAAGTGGAATGAAAAAAAAATTGTTTTCAGCATGTAGAAAAAATGAAGTTTTTCCAACTTTATCATTAAAAACGACGTTGCCCACACACCATCGTTTAAAAAAAATGATGAGCAAAGCGTGGTGACCTACAACACGTACGACGCCACTCTAAAGGGGAAGTTCCATTTAAGGGCCCATCTCATAACTTGCTTCTGAGCATGCGTGGGTTTAAAACGTTGTTAAAAAATGCAGCATGCTCGAATTTATTTTTCAGAAGATGAAAAACTATGTGAAGCCCACACACGATCATTTAAAAATTTTTTTTTTTTCATGCCGAAAAATGATCGTGTGTATGCGGCAGAACGGTCTGCAAAGGCTTGTAACAGGGCAGGGAAATACTCAAGCAGTACCGTCTTTGCAGCCACAACAATAGTCACAATCTCCTGCTGTGAAGCTTTTGGTTAATGTATCCTTGTTTCCAATAATGTGACAAACATTATTCATCCCATTTACAGTGTTACAGCACAGCAAAAGATAATGGTTACAATTGCGACTGAGAGAAAAATAGTTGAGCAGCAGGAAGCTCAGGTTACACCACAATACTGTCTTAGGTCCCTTTCACACTTGTGCGACTTGTGCTTTTAAAGCACTCTGTCTGATTCATAAGTGCATCCATGGGAATGCCCCGCAATATCTTTGCGAAAAAATAGAAGCCCACAATCCCAATCGCGTTCTGCGATCCACCGACCAAAATTTGGTCAAGGTACCAAAAACCAGATACAAGTCCAAAGGAGAAAGGTTTGCTTTCCAGGGTCCCAGACTATGGAACGCTTTACCAACCAGCATTCGGTTGGAGGAAAACCACCTGACCTTCAGAAGACAGATTAAAACTCTGCTCTTTTGATGTCAAGAGAGACAGAAACAACGAGCGCCCAGAAGCGATTCAGTTTGCATGTGTCGCGCTATATAAGTTTTTCATTCATTCATTCACTTCAAAGTCGTGCGATTTTGCAGCGATTTCAAGCAATGCCTGTGTAATTGGCATTCAAATCGGACAAAAGTAATGCAGGGACTACTTTGAAGTCGTACTAATATGAATGGTTGCCATTGGAAATCATAGGGAACGACTTGTCATAGTACTTTGCAGTCCCATATCGTGGGACAAGTTGTACAAGTATGAAAGGGGCCTTAGGGCTCGTTACACTTGCAGTCAGGTGAGCGGTAAAAATAGGTGCTTGTGTTCAGTTTTTTACTGCCTTCTGGCTACCCCCTTGTGGTAAGCATGCCACAGCCATTAAACTTGGCTTCCTGACCACAGCAAAAAAAAAAAATACTCTCTGCTGCGTTTGCCATGCAGTACTGCCACCCAGGGCAGGACTTAGGGTGGTGGGGGCCCCTGGGCTTGAGTGTTGAAGGGGCGGGGGGGTTGAGCAGGGGGGGGGGTGCATTAATTGAAGTTGTTGAGCGGGGGGGGGGGGGGGTGAATCATCTGTGCACGGAATGAGTCGGCTCTCTTCCCTTCAGCAGACATCCCCACACCGCTCCGGTTCCTCTTGGGGGGGGGGGTTTTGCAGTTGAGTGGGGGGGGGGGGAGTGCCTCTCACCTGTGCTGACAGCCAGGGCCACAGACTGTCATTAGCCTGACTGTCGGCTTTCTTCCCTTCAGCAGCCACAGTCCTCCACACACCGCTCCGGTTCCTCCTGCTTCCGTACGGCCTCCTATTGCAGTGCGGGGAAATTAACCCTTTCGCGGGACTGCGGGAACAAGCAGAAAGTCCCGCAGAATCCGTGCGTGTTGGGGAGGTATGCGCAGGGCCGCCATCAGGAATTTTGGGGCCCCTTACATAGCTTAGGCATGGGCCCCCTGGAGCAGAGAACCGGGGGGTGCTGCCGCCTAAAAAAGGAGAAGCGGGGGGGGCTGCTGCAAATTGAGAAGCAGGGGGGGCCTTATATAAAAAAAAGGGGGGTAGCCATCCGGGGCCCTGGGGATCTCTGGGCCCTTTAATAAAAATAAAAAATAAACCTCTATAAAAAATATAAAGAAAATGTAATTAATTTTTTATAAAAAAAAGGGGGGTTGCCATCTGGGGGCCCTGGAGACCTCTGGGCCCTTTAATAATGATAATAATTATACATATACATATATATATATATATATATATATATATATATAAAAAAGTGGGGGTTGCTGTCCAGGGCCCTGGGGGTCTCCGGGCCCCTGGGGACCTCCAGACCCCTAAAAAAAATAAACATTTATAAAAAATACATAAAAAAGGGAGGTTGCCATCCGGGGGCCACGGGGACCTCTGGGCCTTTTAATAAAAAATAAAAAAATATAAACAAAAATAAAAAAAATAAACATTTATAAAAAATAAAAAAAGGGGGGGGGGTTGCCACATGGGGCCCTGGGGTACTCTGAGCCCTTTAATAAAAAAAAAAATATATATATATATATATATATATATATATATATATATATATATATATATATACACACAAATTTATTTATTTTTATAAAAAAGGGGGAGGGTTACCATCCGGGGGCCCTGGAGACCTCTGGGCCCTTTAATAATAATAATATATATATATATATATATATATATATATATATATATATATAACATATATATATTTTTAAAATAAATAAAAAAAGTAGGGGTTGCTGTCTGGGCCCCTGGGGACCTCCGGACCCCTAAGAGGGGCCCCCTATTGGGCGGGGCCCATGGGCTTGAGCCCAGTCAAGCCCAATGGTAAGTCCGGCCCTGCTGCCACCAAATGTGACCATTCAAGTGAATGGGGCTTTGCCCCGTAAATGCCCTACAAGCGTATGCAATGCACATACTGGCAAAACATTGGTGCGGGCTTTAGAGCGTTAAAACAGGCAGTGGGGAAGCGACATGTCACCTCCTCACTGCCTGTCAAATGCCTCTGAAAAGTGATTCACCATGGAACTTGCACGGTAAGGTCTGACGCATAGCTCCCAATTCTCTCTTTCTCTCATTGAAATGAGCCGTGACCCCATGCAAATGAGGGGCCGAACGAATCCCAGTGCGCATGCTCAAAAAATTTACGTCGGATAGAATGCCTAAGATATGCCAAACAATGCATACAACGTGAACGTAACTTATTCCCAGCCCCATTCACGTACGACTTACGTAAACGATGTGAAATTTGACGGCTATTCCGACATCCATACTTAACATTGGCTGCGCCTCATATAGCAGGGGTAACTTTACGCCGGTCGTACGCCTTACGTAAACGACGTATATCAATGCGCCGGGCGCAAGTACGTTCGTAAATCGGCGTATCTAGCTCATTTGGTAACAAAAGATCATGCGTTTGGTGTGGTGCAGATTTAAAAAAAAAAAGGAACATGGCAACGTAGGAAACTAGGCGGAATGCACGTACATGTGTTTACTCACATTCAGAGTATCTAATCTGCCCCTGGATGCACATTTCTGTAAATGCAAGTCACCTGAATACACCTGAATAAGCTGCGATGGAAAAACTGCGCTGGAGCATACACACAGCCGGTATTCCAGACGAAAAGCTCTCATAGCAGTTTTCCCGCCTGAAAAAACGGTCATCTGTACGAGGCATCAGGTTCTTTTACAAACCTCTGAGGGCTTTACAGAACAGCTGTATTTATACTGAGATTACATCACACACCGGTGGACTCTGTTTACTAATTAGGTGACTTCTGAAGGCAATTGGTTCTACTAGATTCTAGTTAGGGGTATCAGAGTAAAGGGGGCTGAATACAAATGCACGCCACACGTTTCAGGTATTTATTTGTAAAAATAAAATTAAAAAAACATTTATCATTTTCCTTCCACTTCACAATTATGTGTCACTTTGTGTTGGTCCATCACATAAAATCCCAATAAAGTACATTTACGTTTTTGTTTGTATGTAACATGACAAAATGTGCAAAATTTTAAGGGGTATTAATACTTTTTCAAGGCACTGTAAATGTACAATCTGACCCACTGAGAGGTTCAGGTCAACCAAACATTTTTGTTTCCGATACTGTATGTAGACATTTCTTCAAGCTCATAGGGGAGGTGTTGTCTACTCTGATCAGCAATATCTGTTTTTCATAAACATAGGCCCAGATTCACAAAGCACTTACGCCGACGTAAGTGCAAATTTGTGCCGGTAAGCGCAAATGTGCACCGGCGTATCTGTGCGCCAGACCCACAAACCAACATACGCCTAAAAACTGACCACCCTACGCAGACGTAGCTTACATACGCCGGCGTAGCGTGGGCGCACTTTTGGTCTGGACGCATGTTGCTGCTCCCATTGATTAGGCATTTAAACATGCAAATGAGGGAAATACGGCGATTCACGTCCGGCGTACATTACGTTTACTGCGTACGTGGTGATCCAACGTAGCTTAGGCAGTTGTGCCGGCGTGGTTGTGAGCATGCACATAAGGGTGCTGTTTCATGCGTCCACATCACTGCGAATCTGGGCCATAGTTGTCACCCAATCTGGCCTAGATTTATACAATTACAACAAGGTGGATCTACTCATGTACTCTGCATTACATGCTACCCTGTATTACACATTTTGTTTTAAAATAAAATTATGCCCCGAAAGAACCATTAAAGGGGTCGTAAAGGTTTGTTTTTTATTATCTAAATAGGTTCCTTTAACCACTTGAGCCCCGGCAATTGTCAAAAGACAGCCTCACGGTGGCTCTGAAAAACCAACAGGACGACAATTGACGTCCTGGATTCCTCCGGCCACTGGGGGGCGCGCAAGGTCCGCGAGGTGCCTGGTGGTCGTGATGTCCGCCAGGTACACGCGATCGACAATGACAGAGCAGGGACGTGGAGCTCTGTGTGTAAACACAAAGCTCCACATCCTGTCAGGGAGAGAGAAAACTGATCTGTGTCCCTTGTACATAGGGACACAGCATCGTTCACCTCCCCCAGTCACCCCCCCTCCCCCCACATATAGAACACTATACAGGTACACATTTAACCCCTTCCTCACCCCCTAGTGTTAACCCCTTCAATGCCAGTCACATTTATACAGTAATTAGTGCATATTTATAGCACTGATCGCTGTATAAATGTGAATGGCGCCAAAAATGTATCAAAAGTGTCCGCCATAATGTCGCAGTCCCAATAAAAAACCATGCCTGAGACCACCTCTTTCATGCAGGCCAGGTAACGGTACATTGAACCATGCCTGAGACCACCTCTTTGATGCAGATCAGGGGACCGTACACCGAACCATGCCTGAGACCACCTCTTCCATGCAAGCCAGGGGACGGTACACTGAAATATGCCTGAGACCACCTCTTCCATGCAGGCCAGGGGACGGTACACTGAAATATGCCTGAGACCACCTCTTCCATGCAGGCCAGGGGACGGTACACTGAAATATGCCTGAGACCACCTCTTTGAAGCAGACCAGGGGAGGGACCGTACACCAAACCATGCCTGAGACCACCTCTTCCATGCAGGCCAGGTGACGGTATATTGAACCATGCCTAAGACCACCTCTTTGATGCAGATCAGGGGACCGTACACCAAACCATGCCTGAGACCACCTCTTCCTTGCAGGCCCGTGTCTGAGACCACCTCTTCCATGCAGGCCAGGGGACGGTACACTGAACCATGCCTGGGGAGCAAACAACCTACACTTTGGGGGTGAAGCTTAGTGGGCCCAGTACATACACCCCAGGGTGAGAAGACCCTAAGAAGCCAGGTATTAGGTGACCTATGTGAGTAGGTGAAGCACAGCTAGCTCTATGGCTGGGAAAAGGAGATGGTATGCAGACATTCCCCCCATCCATACCTCCTCCTCCAGAGATCTGTTCTCTGAATTGGCCACAGGGATGGCCAGGCCATCGGCCCAATGCAGCTCTGCCAGAACTTCCCGGCTCATCCTCCCCGGTATGTGTGTGCGATACAAGGAGCGAGCGATCGCTGTGATATCCCCGGCCACACTCCTCTCCGGCTCTTGTGTGTTGTAATCAGCGCCCTTAGCAACCAGTCTGTCACCAGGAAGCGGCCGAGCTGTGAGCCGCCCCCTGTCATTGACATCCCCACACCCATCCTGATACGCGCCTCACACTGGGCTACCTGCTATACACGGCTCACACTGACTGCCTGCTATATACCTTCTTTACACGGCACACACACACACTGTCATCCAGTGGCGTACTAAGTGCACCGGCGCCCCCCTCCGCGACTGAAGACAGCGGGCGGGTTTAAGCAGCGACAGGGAGCGGCGGCAGGTAACACACAGCCTGGCTTTGCAGGGGGGGGTGCGATCCGTACCCGGCCGCAGCGACCCCCTTCTCACACAGCCGAGCAGAGTGTGAAGCCGCCTCGCCCTCAGTTATGTTTACACGTGCTGTCAGTGCATGTTCCGCGCTGATCATCATCTGAGCCCTTTTCCGAGGTACCTTTGGGGTCTGTACTGTAGGAGGTGGTGTCTGTACTGTAGGAGGGGGGTCTGTACTGTAGGAGGTGGGGTCTGTACTATAGGGGATGGTCTGCACTGTAGGAAGAGGGTCTGTACTGTGGGGGGTCTGTACTATAGGGGATGGTCTGCACTGTAGGAGGGGGGTCTGTACTGTAGGGGGGTCTGCACTGTAGGAGGGGGTCTGTACTGTAGAAGGAGGGTCTGTACTGTAGGAGGGGGCAGTGGCTTCAATAGGGTTGGTGTCACCCGGTGCGGTGAAACATGGTGTCACACCCCCCCCCCCCCCCCCAGCAGGACAGGCAGTAGGGCATTACACGCTTCTAACGTCCCCCCCAAGCCTGCCGCAGTGCTAATTGATAGTGTCACCCAGGGCATTCTTCTCCGGGAAAAGGTGCAGGAACTCGCACCACACCTTCCCCGAAGTAGGGGGGGGGGGGGTTGAGCGTGCCACAGCAACTGGGTTTGGGAGGTGCAGAGTTCAGGTGGGTGCAGGGTACAGAGTGCAGGTGGGTACAGAGTGCCAGGTGCAGTTGGGTACAGAGTGCAGATGGGTGCAGGTTACAGGGGGTACAGAGGGCAGGGTTTAGGTGAGTGCAGAGTGCAGGTGGGTACAGAGTGCAAGGTGCAGGTAGGTGGTGGGTACAGAGTGCAGGTGGGTGCAGGGTACAGAGTGCAGGTGGGTGCAGGGTACAGAGTGCAGGTGGGTGCAGGGTGAAGAATGCAGGTGGGTACAGAGTGCAGGGGGGTGCAGAGTTCAGGTGGGTGCAGGTGGGTACAGAGTGCAGGGGGGGGTGCAGAGTGGGTATAGAGTACAGAGTGCAGGTGGGTATATTATCTATAAATAGATGTGTACCTTGCACACCCCCTCCTTATCATACCTACTTGCACAGGGGGGCGCCAGACACTGTCTGAGACATTACATTACACTGCACCCTGCACCTTTGGACCCCTATACATGATACAACACCATGCACCTCTGGACCCACCTGCAGAACCCCCAACAGTGCAGAACCCCCCACAGTGCAGACCTCCACAGTACAAACATCCCTATAGTGCAGACCCCCACCCCCTCACAGTGCAGACACCCCTATCGTGAGACCCCCACAGTACAGACACCCCTACAGTGCAGACCCCCACAGTACAGACCCCACCTTCCCACAGTACAGACGCCCCTATAGTGCAGACCCCCACAGTACACACACCTCTACGGTTCAAACCCCCACCCCCCACAGTACAGAAACCCCTATAGTGCAGACCCCCACCCCCCTCACAGTACAGACACCCCTATCGTGAGACCCCCACAGTACAGACACCCCTACAGTGCAGACCCCCACAGTACAGACCCCACCTTCCCACAGTACAGACGCCCCTATAGTGCAGACCCCCACAGTACACACACCTCTACGGTTCAAACCCCCACCCCCCACAGTACAGAAACCCCTATAGTGCAGACCCCCACCCCCTCACAGTTCAGACACCCCTACAGTGCAGACCCCCACCCCCTCACAGTACAGACACCCCTATCGTGAGACCCCCACAGTACAGACACCCCTACAGTGCAGACCCCCACAGTACAGACCCCACCTTCCCACAGTACAGACGCCCCTATAGTGCAGACCCCCACAGTACACACACCTCTACGGTTCAAACCCCCACCCCCCACAGTACAGAAACCCCTATAGTGCAGACCCCTACCCCCCTCACAGTTCAGACACCCCTACAGTGCAGACCCCCACCCCCTCACAGTACAGACACCCCTATCGTGAGACCCCCACAGTACAGACACCCCTACAGTGCAGACCCCCACAGTACAGACCCCACCTTCCCACAGTACAGACGCCCCTATAGTGCAGACCCCCACAGTACACACACCTCTACGGTTCAAACCCCCACAGTACAGAAACCCCTATAGTGCAGACCCCCACCCCCCTCACAGTTCAGATACCCCTACAGTGCAGACCCCCACAGTACAGACCCCCACCCTCCCACAGTACAAACACCCCTATAGTGCAGACCCCCACAGTACAGACACCTCTACAGTGCAAACCCCCACAGTACAGACACCCCTATCGTGCAGACCCCCACAGTACAGACACCTCTACAGTGCAAACCCCCACAGTACAGACACCTCTATAGTGCAAACCCCCACCCCCCACAGTACAGACACCCCTATAGTGCAGACCCCCACAATACAGACACCTCTATAGTGCAAACCCCCACAGTACAGACACCCCTATAGTGCAGACCCACACAGTAGAGACACCTTTACGGTGCAAACCCCCACAGTACAGACACCCCTATATTGCAGACCCCCACAGTACAGACACCCCTATAGCGCAAACCCCCACCCCCCACAGTACAGACACCCCTATAGTACAAAGACACCTCTACAGTGCCAGACCCCCACCCCACAGTACATACCCATAATTATGAATCTCAGTCAGATGATAGATCAACTGGTCAGGTGACAGGTCCCCTCCCGCAGTGTAGGGAGGAGGAGGGGGAGGCGGCTTCACTCTGCATGGTCGAGACTGAACAGTGGCGCGGCCACGAGAGAAGGAGATTGCTGTAGGTCCCGGGTGTCACTCGGCTCGCACCCCCACCTCCCCCTATTCCTCCTCCTTGCAAACTACAGGGTCGCTCTATGCAGCTGCAGGTGTTGTTCCTGTTACCGCCGGTGCCGCGGCTTACTCTCACCCGCCCCGCTGTCTTAACTTCAGCCGCATAGGAAGGGGTGCCTGCCTGATACCCCCCCAGTGTGTGTCAGCCCGCCCCCCACTTAATACGCCTCTGATCACAGGCTGAGCTGAGGCTCACCGCTCGCTCTCTCAGTAGGGGATCGGAGGAAGCAGCGGCGCTGGAAAAAAAAATCCTCATCGTCAGAAGGGTGTCACCCCTCTAGCGGGTGTCACCTGGGTGCGGACCGCACCCCCCTAGCAACGCCTCTGGGAGGGGGGTCTGCACTGTAGGAGGAGGGTCTTACTGTAGGAGGGGGGTCTGCACGATAGGGGGGTCTGTTCTGTAGGAGGGGATCTGTACTTTTACGGCGGGGGTCTGTACTGTAGGAGGTGGGGGGTCTGTACTGTAGGAGGTGGGGTCTGTACTGTAGGAGGGGGGTCTGTACTGTAGGAGGGGGTCTGTACTGTAGAAGGAGGGTCCGTAGTGTAGGAGGGGGGTCTGCACTGTAGGGGGTTATGCACTGTAGCTCTCAATCTTTGGTTGGCGGAAATTTCAACAGCAAAAGTCTGATGGAACATACACGGTAGGAATTTCCCTCCAAAAGCTCACATCAGACTTTTCTTGTCGGAATTTCTAATCGTGGCATAAGTGTTATAAATTATGAGTGTGACTCAACAGTGATATCTGCACTCACCTTATATCCACATAAATATAATTGTCAATATAAATAAAAAATTCTGTAGCACTATCTAATAAAGTGCTAGTGCTTTTATTTATAAAGAAGTGGATACTTTGAAATGCGTCACCCTATTGGCCAGTAGCTTTCCCAGCTACCTGAGGTCACTTACGGTCTAATGGCTCCTGCGTTTCACGCTGGTTGCCACTGTTATTCACTGGCGCTTCCTGATCCATCTACAAGCCTACCAGCTACATGATTACCATCCACCTTTCAGACGTGGCAGATGACACCAGCTATCAAGGCCGTTCATACACAAATATTCCTTTATATCTTCCTTTTATGTAAATTGCCAATTGGACTTTAACCGCTTAAGGACCGCCTCCTGTATATTTACGTCGGCAGAGTGGCACGGACAGGCATAAGGACGTATATCTACGTCGTGTGGTTGCGCACGTGCCGCTGCCGGCACACTGGTGACCCTGTCGCTTTCTCCGTGAGCCGGACCGTGGTTCCCACGGACTCAATCGCCGCGGGGACACCCACGATCGTCTCACGGAGAGATAGAGCAGGGATTGTTTTATAAGCATCTCCCCGCTCTGCCTAGTGACAATGACACTGATCTCCGCTCCGTGTAGTTGGAGCGGAGATCAGTGTCATGTGACACACAGCCCATCCCCCTACAGTAAGAAGCACTACCTAGGAAACACTTAACCCCTACAGCGCCACCTACTGGTTAACCCCATTCACTGCCAGTGTCATTTTCACAGTAATCAGTGCATTTTTATATCACTGATCGCTGTAAAAATGACAATGGTCCCAAAAATTTGTCAAAAGTGTCTGATGTGTCCACCATAATGTCGATGTCACTTTAAAAATAGCTACCATTACTAGTAAGAAAATAAAATATTAATAAAAATCCTATAAAACTATTCCCTATTTTGTAGAAGCTATAACTTTTGCGCAAACCAATCAATTAACGCTTATTGCGATTGTTTTTTTACCAAAAATATGTAGAAGAATACGTATCGGCCTAAACTGAGGGAAAAAAATGTTTTTTTATATCTTTTTTGGGGGATATTTATTATAGCAAAAAGTAAAAAATATTGAATAGAAGTAGTGGAAAGTATTTTTACTGAAGCTTCCCTTTTGAAGTTAGGGTGTGTGTTACACGCCGATAAATACAGTAATAGTTTTGTTTATAAAAAAAATACATGGAGAAGGAGAATAAGGAGTTAATTAGGGCTGATTAGAATCAATTAAGGCTTAATAAGGGGTCAAACAGAGGAACATTTAATACAAAAAAAAAAAACTTTATTTCACTTGACATGTTGCTTTAAACTGACTTCATCTGCAGATCGAATTTGTTCCTTTTGCCTATACATTAATAAGCAGTAGAATACGAAATTAAACAATGTTTATTTTTTATTCTTCTGTTTTAGCAACATTGTCCAGCTGCTTTTTTTTTTTTTTTTTGCTTTTTTTTATAGCTCCAATTATCGGGACTTTGTGAACACTTCAGCTGTCAAAGGGGAACCCCGCTGACAGTTGAATAAGTAGTCGGACATTAAGGAAGCTGCGACCCCGTCCTTAACAACCGGTAATTGCCGGCTTCTTTTTTCCATTTGCTTACATTTCAGCTGTCAGTAGAGGAATCCCACTGGCAGTTGAAAGAACCGAGCCTGAAAGTATCGGTTTCGGTGGTCAGAGCATTTGCACGAGTACAGATACTTGTGCAAATGCTTAGTATCGGCACCAACACCATATTGTTTTTGTAGTATATTCCTATGAAATTTTGTTAACTTTGTGTACTGCAGTTTTATTTCTTTCTTATTTTTATTTTATTATCACAATATTTCACCAATCAATAGGTGAGCATGAAGGGTTTTATGCATTAATTTAAAAGAGAAGTATTGGCAAAGCTATTTTGGCTATACTTCTCCTGCAGGTCACAGGAGAGCACTTCGTTCTTCACACCTGCGACCTATTTTCAGCCGACAGCTGGCTAAACACTAAGTCACTTAGTCGATCCAGGCTTGGGAAAGATCCTGACCCTATGGTCGGGATCCACCTAGGTGCCTGGACTGGCATTTGGCTCACCCTCTCAGTGATCTGCTGAAAGCCCAAGCCAGCCCAATGCTCCAGTGAGCACTGAAGGGGAAAGCAGAGAACCGCTGACTAAGTCAGAGTAGAGGGGGGGAGAACTGAGAGATCAGCAGTGTTTGATCATTCAGTTCTCATTGCAGAGCCAGCGAGTAACAGATGCAGCATCAAATCAATGTAAGGCCGTGTACAACCCGATGAGAATGGTCCGACGGACCGTTTTCATCGGTTCACAGACTGATGGTCTGATGTGCGTACACACCATCAGTTCAAAAACCGATCGTGTCAGTACGCGGTGACGTAAAACCAGAGGTGTATTTAGGTTTTGTGCTGCCCTAGGCCTGACTAAACTTCCGCACCCCCTAATTTAAATATGACACACCCCTTCCTGTCAAAGCCACACCCCTGTCATATTCATGGGAAGAGGACAGAGGGATGCCCTGGGAGAAGGACAGAGGGTTGCCATGAGTGACGGACAGAGGGATGCTGTGGGAAGAGGACAGAGGGATGCCATGGGAAGAGGACCGGCCGGCCGCCCCCCCACAAAGTGCCGCCCTAGGCCTGGGCCTTGATGGCCTAGGCCAGAATACATCCCTGCGTAAAACACAACGACGTGCTGAAAAAAATGAAGTTCAATGCTTACAAGCATGCATCGACTTGATTCTGAGCATGCACAGGTTTTTGGACCGATGCTTTTGCGTACTACCCATCGGTTTGGACTGATGGTCAGGCGTCCATCGTTCCGATTTTAAAGCAAGTTTTAAAAGTTTGGTCCGACGGACTGATGGGCCGGACACACGGTCGGTTTGGACCGATGAAACTGGACTTAAGTCCATTTTCATCGGTTTGGACCGATCGTGTGTACGTGGCCTAAGTGTTTTTCTTTTTACTTTTTAAGTCCACACTTTTCTTTTAGAGCATCTGTCTACACCTTCCCTTATTAAGTCAGTTCTATGGTATCCTTACAGCTATTCCTAAGCACAATATACAGAAACACAGCCAGCATGTAGTCATATGAAAAGTAAGTGTACCCCATGGAAATTTTTAACTTTTTCAATATATTTTGACCAGGCAAACTGATCTTGATTCAAATAAAACCTTCATATAAATATAAAGATAATATACTTGAACGTCTGACATGTAAAATTGACATGGTGTATTTATTTTCATAGTTTAACCACTTTAGCCCCGGACCATATTGCTGTCCAAAGACCAGAGCACTTTTTGTGATTCGGCACCGCGTCGCTTTAACTGACAATTACGCGGTCGTGCGACGTGGCTCCCAAACAAAAATTTTTTTTGGTGGTATTTGATCATCTCTGCGGTTTTTATTTGTTGCGCTATAAACAAAAATAGAGCGACTATTTTGAAAAAAATGCAATATTTTTTACATTTTGCTATAATAAATATCCCCAAAAAAGATATAAAAAAACATTTTTTTTCCTCAGTTTAGGCCGATACGTAATCTTCTACATATTTTTCATTAAAAAAAATCGCAATTAGCGTTTATTGATTAGTTTGCACACAATTTATAGCGTTTACAAAAAAGGGGGTCGTTTTAGGGCATTTTTATTATTATTTTTTTTTTTTTTACTAGTAATGGCGGCGATCAGCGTTTTTTTTCGGTACTGCGATATTATGGCGGACACATCGGACACTTTTGACACATTTTTGGGACCATTGGCATTTTTATAGCGATCTATGCTATAAAAATGCATTGTATTACTATAAAAATGCCATTGGCAGTGAAGGGGTTAACACTAGGGGGCAGGGAAGGGGTTAAGTGTGTTCCTGGGTGTGTTCTCAATGTATGGGGGGGTGGGGGGTGGACTCACTAGGGGAAATCACTGATCTTCTGTTCATACATTGTATGAACAGAAAATCAGCGTTTCCCCCGCTGACAGGAACGAGAGCTTTGTGTTTACACACAAAGCTCCCGTTCCCCGCTCTGTAACGAGCAATCGCGGGTGCCTGGCGGCGATCGTACCTGCCGGGGACGCGCGGGGGGCGCGCGCGCCCTACAAGCCGCTAAAGGGAGGACGTAGAGCTACGTGCTCCGGCGTAGCAGTGCCACCGTCCCGCAGTAATATGACGGCGGGCGGTCGGCAAGTAGCTAACCACTTAAGGACCCGCTCACGACTATATACGTCCTGTTTTAAAGATAGATATCTCGGTAACGGCAGCAGCTGCTGCCACAACCAAGATATCCATCTTTTCCTTGAGCAGTCCTGTAAACGATAACGGTGGTGTCCGCGGCGGATTTGCTTCAAGATCACCATTACCAGCGGCGGGAGAGGGGCCCCCCCTCCCGCCGCTCTCCCACGCCCTCTGCCGCTTACCGGAGTTGTCGGTAGCGGCGAAGGCGATCGGGTCCTGTCCCCTGCTCGGCTGGGATACGAGTGAGGGCAAGATGGCCCCCACCCCTCCCCAAAGCATAGCAGGGCAGAAGTGACGTCAAAACGTCACTTCCGCTCATGCTTCTTAAATCTTATTTTTAAAGCACCCCGTCCCGACAAGCTTGCGTGCAGAAGCGAACGCATACGTGAGTAGCGCCTGCATATCAAAACGGTGTTCAAACCACACAAGTGAGGTATCACCGTGATCGTTAAAGGGAGAGCAATAATTCTAGCCCTAGACCTCCTCTGTAGCTCAAAAGATGCAACCTATAGAATTTTTTAAACGTCGCCTATGGAGATTTTTAAGGGTAAAAGTTTGACGCCATTCCAGCGGGCGCAATTTTGAAGCGTGACATGTTGGGTATCATTTTACTCGGCGTAACATTATCTTTCACAATATATAAAAAAAATTGGGCTAACTTTACTGTTGTCTTATTTTTTAATTAAAAAAAGTGATTTTTTTTCAAAAAAAGTGTGCTTGTAAGACCGCTGCGCAAATACGGTGTGACAAAAAGTATTGCAATTTGCCGCCATTTTATTCTCTAGGGTGTTAGAAAAAATATATATATCATTTTTCAGGGTTTATAAATAATTTTCTAGCAAAAAAGAACTGTTTTAGTCTTGTAAACTCCAAATCTGAAAAACAGCCAGGGTCCTTAACCACTTAAGACCCGGACCAAAGTGCTGCCAAATGACCTTGCCCCTTTTTGCGATTCGGCACTGCGTCGCTTTAACTGACAATTGCGCGGTCGTGCGACGTGGCTCCCAAACAAAATTCGCGTCCTTTTATTCCCACAAATAGAGCTTTCTTTTGGTGGTATTTGATCGCCTCTGCGATTTTTATTTTTTGCACTATATACAAAAATAGAGCGACATTTTTGAATAAAATCAATATTTTTTACTTTTTGTTATAAGAAAAATCAAATAAACTAAATTTTAGTCAAACATTTTGGCCAAAATTTATTTAGCCACATGTCTTTAGTAAAAAAAAAAATCGCAAAAAAAAAAATTAGCTACCTAGCGGGAACAGCGACACTAATACATCGATCAGAAAAATGATCGCTTAGTGACGCTGGCAATAGGGAGTGAAAGGGTTAACTAGGGCGGTGATCAAGGGGTTAAAACTTAATCACTGCATTCAGTGACACTGTGACAGGGGGGAGGGGGGGCGATCGGGGGGGTTAAATGTTCCTATGTGTCTGTGTGTCAGTGTGCTGTTGTGTACACTTACTATGTGATGTGATCTCTCCTCAGCGGTGGTCGAAAAAAACGCAGAGGGAGCGATCATATCACTTCCTCCTTCCTGAGTTTACACAGGAGGAGGAAATGACACGCAGGGGGAGCGCGCGGATTGGTTGAGAGCGATCCGGAGGGGGCGGACAAAAAATCACCGCCCCCTCTGCACGGATCGCTCGGCCAGGTAACCGGACCGCCGCATGTACCGGGGGGGGGGTCCGATCGGACCCCCGAACCCCCCCAAGGCACCAACGTATATATACGTTGATGTGCCTGTCGGTGCCATTCTGCCGACGTAAATGTACATGCGGCGGTCCTTAAAGCGGAGCTCCACCCAGGAAAACAACATTTTCCCATGTTGTTTAAAAAAATAAAAACCTGAAAAAAAATAAAAAAATACTCCCCCCAAAATTCCTGTTGCTATGCGGAAGTCCGTAATCTGCCTCTTTGACTCCGCGGTGCCTTTTCTTCTTGTCCTTCTCCTTGTGAATGGGGCGCGCTGCTTTCTGGGAACTGTGTGTGTTCTCAGAGAGCAGCGCGCCCATTCACAAGCCAGCGTGAGACTCACGCAGGCGCAGTAGGAAATGGGCAGTGAAGCCGTACGGCTTCACTGCCTGTTTCCCATAGTGTGAATGGCGGCACGGGACCCGGAGCGATCGTGGGACCGGCATCAGCGCGGGCAAGTAGGACAAGGTAAGTGTCCTTATTTAAAGTCAGCAGCTACACTGTTAGTAGCTGCTGACTTTAAAAAAAAGAAAAATCGCGGCTGGAGCTCCGCTTTAAAGAGGGGGTTCACCCTTAAAACCACTTTCTCCCATCCCATCCAGCATACTGGCGTCAGCGCCAGTATGCTGTCTTTTTTTTTTTTCTGTGTACTTACTTCTAAATAGAATATTTAATTTTCGTCCTACAGCGGTATATGGCGCCGCTATATCGCGTCACGACTTCCGAAAACAGCCGACTAGCACTCGGCTGTTCTCGGCGCCTGCGCACAGACCTAGGAGCTGACTGCGCAGGTGCCGTATATAGCCGCGTCACGCCCTCCGAAAAAAGCCGAAATAGGACTCGGCTGTATACGGCGCCTGCGCAGTCAGCTCCTGGGTCTGTGCGCAGGCGCCGAGAACAGCCGAGAGCGCCATATACCGTGGTAGGACGAAAATTAAATTATCTATTTAGAAGTAAGTACACGGATAAAAAAAAAAAAAGACAGCATACTGGCGCTGACGCCAGTATGCTGGATGGGATGGGAGAAAGTGGTTTTAAGGGTGAACCCCCTCGTTAAGTGGTTAAAGGGTCACTAAAGGAAAAAAAAATTTTTTGCTGAATTGACTGTTTACAGGGTATAGAGACATAAAAGTTAACTGATTCCTTTTAAAAATGATTAGAAATAGATAAAAATCAATCATATAATGTGCCTGCAGTTTAGTTTCACTTTTAAACTGGTTTCATGTTTCTGTGAAGTAGAGAGACACAAAGAACAAAAACAAACAAATACAGGGCAGTGTTTTGTTTTTAAAATGAATCTGATTGGTTCTGAGGAGTTTTAGACACACAGCTTGGACCACAGTGAAAAGCTGCCATGAGATGTTTCATAAGGAGCCAGACAAGCAGGAAGTGTGGAGATCAGAGCAGAATTACAGCAACTTCAAAGCAAAAACTAACAATGAGGACATGAAACCAGGACTGCAGTAAGGTAAAGAAAGCTATTTAGCTAAAAAAAAAAATCCTTTAGTGATCCTTTAAGTGGTTAAATAAATGAAAATAGAGAATAATCATATGGAAAAGGTAAGTGCACCTATACTTTTAACTCCATTGTAATTAGAATCCAGTGTTCCAGGGTGCCAATGATTAGAATTTTCACGGGGAGTATGCATATGTCACATATCTTATTTAAGGCCTCGTACACACCATCGGACATATCCGATGAAAACGGTCCGCGGACCATTTCCATCGGATATGTCCGATCGGGAGTTTGATCCGATGGCGTGTACACACCATCGGATCAAATTCCCCGCCGCCGGACGGCGCGGTGACGTGGCGGTGACGTTGACGCCGCCACGTCACCGCTACGTCACCGCACCAGGAAGTAAAACACTTCCGTGCATGCGCCGAATACATTCGGCGGCGGCGCGGCGGCGGTGCGGGACGACATGTCTGCTGGTAAGTGTACTAACCAGCAGACATGTCGGGCGGACAGATTCCCACCGGATAGATTTCAAAGCTTGCTTTGAAATCTGTCGGGTGGACAAATCTGTCCGCTAGCCCATACACACGAGCGGAGATGTCTGCTGAAACGGTCCATCGGACCGTTTTCAGCGGACATATCCCCTCGTGTGTACGAGGCCTAAGCCACTGACATCTAGGGTCTGGTGTTCTCTTCACTATTGATGTGTGTGGTGTCATCATGCCATGATCAATAGTGCTCTCTAAGGCTTTCAGAAAGAAAGTTGTAGATGCAAGGGATTTAAAGAGGTCGCCAAATAATTTGAAATCAATCATTCCACTGCAAAGGAGATAATCTTCAAGCAAACAATTCAATATTCTCCCATGGGACATTTCACAGCAAAAAAGAATATGCTTGGTATTTGACCAACAAATGAGCTAACTACAGGGTCATTCACTAGGATTGACCAATGCTTATTAAGGATTTTCCTAATTTCAATATGTTGGTAGACGATCTTAAAGGGGTTGTAAAGGTTTGTTTTTTATTTTCTATATAGGTTCCTTTAAGCTAGTGCATTGTTGGTTCACTTACCTTTTCCTTCGATTTCCCTTCTAAATGTTTTTTTTTCTTTGTCTGAATTTCTCACTTCCTGTTCCTCCTCAGTAAGCTTGCCCCCATCATCCGAGCCATTCTGGCTGGGGGTTAGTCAGCGTGCTCGCCCCCTCCCTTGGGACTACATCCCTGTGGGGAGACGCGGTGAACATTCATTTAGTGTTATGTACAATTCTGTGTACACAAATCTTTTTGGATAGATAATCTAGAAGTGGCTTAAATTTGTACAGGACTGGCCAGCCCAGCAAAATTAGCCCACGAGCTGACCGTTGGATGCTAAAAGAAGTCTCCAAGAATCTCAAAATGTAATTGTGGGGGTTCATGTAACTCTTAGATAAGTTGGGGTCAAAGTGCATTTTCACGCAAAAAGAGCTTGCACTAATTCAGCCTGCACAAGAAGTGTGCCTTTGCTGTCCCAAAAGAATATTAGGGAAACATTTAAAGTGGTTCTAAAGGCAGAAGTTTTTTTTTTTTTTTTACCTTAATGCATTCTATGCATTAAGGTAAAAAAAAAACTCTGGGTGCAGCTCCTACCTCAGCCCCCCTATACTTACCTGAGCCCCATCTCGATCCAGGGATGTGTATGAGTGCAGCGGCTCTCCCAGGTCTATCTTTCCTCATTGGCTCACACATCACATCAATCGCAGCTAGTGAGCCAATGAAGAGAGAGTGGGGGGTGGGGCCGAGCCATGCTCTATGTGTGAATGGTCTATGAAGAGGATGGACTATGTCCATTCACAGGAGCATGGTTCGGGAGCGAGGCTTGCTGATGAGGGCACTCAGCAGAGGGCAGAGCCAGGACTGCCTGCAGGGGACCCAAAAACAAGAGGATCAGGGCTGCTCTCTGCAAAACCATTGCACAGAGTAGATACATATAACGCGTTTGTTATTATTATTTGTTTTAAATGCCAACTTTTACAATCACTTTAAATTATCTATTAAACATGTAGACAAATACAAGGCCATCTGGAACAATATGCGGATCAAGCAAAGGTTTTTGTTGTTGTTTGGTCACAGTAACAGAAGGCATGCTTGCCTCAATAAGAAAAGATAAGAGAAGTAGATAAGAGAAGGGAATTGGTGCTGCATTGATGTAGTAGTGGGGTAAGCTTCTCTTGGTTCAGGATTTAAATTTGGTGGCTTAGTTTCCCAGCCCAATTGCCTATATTGTTTTTATTCCCTTAGTGCGCACACATATTTAGGATCTGCCAATTATCTTTTAGACACAGCCTTATTAATAATTACTGGTATAATCTTCACTCCTGTCATCACCCTTCACAGTTACACTGGGTTCACTACTTACTAATTATTTGTAACTCATTTCTCTCATTACTGTCATAATTACATATACATATTATGTTCCTAGATACCCATGTCTGATGAGCCATATTTCTTTATTATTTTTTGGCACACGAAGATCACTCTTATATTTATGCACTTCCCAACACTGTAAGCTGCTGCATCTTTATATATTGCCACCTGGTAAGTGTGGTTGGTTAACCATCTACATATATCCATCTTCCTTGATATTTTCCCTCTCTGTTCAGAGTGTGGTTTATTATATTTATATATTCCATAGGAATTCCTGTCGCATCTGCTCCTGATGAGTGGAGACATCCACGAAACACGTTGAGCTATCGTGTTTAATGATGCTGCCAATATACAACTCAGTATATTTCTACATATCATGTCAAAACAAGTATCGGGCACTCTGCCGTTGGCATCTGTAGGTCATGCCACCTTTGCATTTTCATCAATTACCATGCATTTATTATGATTAATTGTTGATATGTATGTACTCATTTATTCATCATGCTTATGCCTTGTGCATTCTATATGTATATTGTGAGGAATTAACTCGGTAGTGGGTGTGTGTGACCCCCTCTATGGGTTCACTACACGCTGAACTGTACAAAAAGGCACTTGAGGATGACTGAAAACAAATGATATGGTTTATTTTTCCATCTTGCGGGATACACATGCAAGCATCAAAACAGTATAAACAAAACAAAACACAAAATAAACCCTTGAAACTTGGGGCGTCTACCTTCCCAACACAGGAACCTACCTATTGAGTCTGGCACAGCCTACTGCTGGGCAGACACTGCTGGTCCTACAGCAGAAAACAACAAAAAAGTCTCTTTGATATTTCTCACACATAAATATCCATCAGCACCTCACCTCTTCAGAAGTGCTTCTGACTGCTCCTTCACTTCACCAAGCCCCAGGATCCAGCAATCAGTCGTTATCCTTAGGCTTTATTTATAGGGGCTTTAATTGCTTTGGTTTGAACAGCTGAAGGCTTCTAACTCCCCAAACCTCTCTGGCCATTTCTACAGCCGACCTATAGTAATTGGTGTATTGTCTACACAAGGCAGAACAGTATCTTCCATCTGGGACAACACACACAGATTTACCTGACTTCCTGTCACAATATATATATATGAAATTACTCTTCTACTGGCTTTATATCTATGATACAAATAAAGCATTTTATAACTATTTTTACCTCCGCATTTCAATTGCTTCATTTATAGTCCCAAATTCCCTTCTCTTATCTATTTGAACCAGGGATGAAGGCCATCAAATGTGCTTAAATTAAAGTCCCAAAATCCCCCCTTCATTGATTTATGCTTAGGGATGGAAGCAATTGAAAAGTTGGATTGGAGTTATTTTGAAGTGGGTATCACAAACATCTTGCCACTTAAAATTTTTGCATGGGGAAATAGCCATACACTTCACAGAGTTGACATCAGAGACTAGTGAGCAGTTATACAAAAGTAGTAATTTCTGCTAAAGGGGGCAATACTGGCTTTTAATGCCAAGGATGTACTTACTTTTTCCACAAAACACAATCACATCTATTCATATTTTGGTTTAATAAATTATTAAAAAGGTGCCAATACTAAGCATTTGCACGAGTATTGGTACTCGTGCAAATGCTCTGAGATCTGAAACCGATCCTTTCAGGCTCAGTTCTTTCAGCTGTTAGTGGGGTTCCCCATTTGACACCTGAAGTGTATAAACAAAGTCACGAAAATTGAAGGTGTAAAAAAAAAAAGCAGCCGGGCAATGTTTATCAACAACATTGTTAAAACAGAAGGATAAAAAGAAACATTGTTTCATTTTGTATCCTACTGTTTATTCATCCACAGATCAAAGGCATGAACTTCAATCTGCAGATGAGTCAGTTTAAAGTTTTTTCTTTAACCCCTTACTAACCCTTAATTTACTCTAATCAGTCCTAGTATAATTTAACCTTTTATAGTAAAAAGAATAAAGTTGGGTAAGAGGTGTACCATCGTCCCTATAGTCTAGTATAAATTTAGGGGACTCAGGGATTCCCTACAACCCTGAGACTCCAACAAAAAAGGTGGGCGGGGAGGACTATACCGGTACAGTATGAGTTGGTTGAAACAACCAAAGTATTTCACATAAGGTAGATTATAAAAAGGGTTTATTCACATAAAAACATCAAATAAGGTAAAACATACGTAACATATTAGAACGATACAAACACATTTAACCAAGATCTATACACCGGTCATGCAATCCCTTCTATTAGAAAGGGTGGGATCTCAATGAAGAAATTGGAGTCGTGAGACAGGCAGTCTCTGGTCTCAACTAGTTTCGCGAGTGTTTCGCTTCGTCAGGAGACAATCTAAAATATAATACAGGACAACAATCAAACATTTCAAAAAACACAAAAATACATTATTATTTGCCACCGGGGGGTATGTTTTTTTAGTCCTGGGACCCCTTTCTGTCCTCCACCACTTTTTGATGCCCATTGGGACACATAGGTAATATATATATATACCAGTGGCTACCAAGCCACGGAATTGCATGGTGTTGCACTATATTCACACGGGTGATCCCTCCTTTCCATGCTTGTGGTGTTCACCCTGCTCACTAAATGGGGTTTCTGGCTGCATCCTGTCCCTTGATTATTCCCCCTTTTTCCTCACTCCCCTCCCCATTTCCCCCCCCCCCTTGCTGTTTTTTCTCTTTTTTCTCCCCTCTTTTTGCTCCCTATCTTGCCCCCTTTCCTCCCCCCTCATCTTCTTAAACAACCAGGGTTGTTTTCCTTCCCCTTAGACAGTTCATTCCCCTTGCACTATCCACACATGGCCCCCCCCCCCTCCCCTCCATCATCCCCTTCCCCCCCTCCCTTTTACATTCCTGGTCTCCCCTTTTACCCATTACTCTTCAATCCCCTTCCCTCCTTCCTTCACTCCCTCTGCCCATCCCCCCTTTTTTTTCCCCCTCTCCCCCCCCCCCTCCCCTCCCCCTTTCTCACCTCACCTTTTCTCTTTTTCCCCCTTTTGTTCCATTCCCTCTGCTCGCTCTTTATTCTCCCTCTTTCTCATACTCCCTTTCTTCCCCCCCCCCTTCCCCTCCCTATACTTCCGATGAACTACCTTCATATTAGTGATATATATCCTTACCACCAGGTCTACCCCAAGAATCCATTTGGTCCAGCTGCTAGGTACTTACCTATTGCCTGCCTTGGATGATTGGGTCAATGGACGATGTGCCGTTAGGTAGGCGACATGATCGACAAAAATTCCCTTATTATGTATTTTATCAACATCCAGGGGTCTTGTCCCACATACCCCCGGGTGGCAAATAATGTATTTTTGTGTTTTTTGAAATGTTTGATTGTTGTCCTGTATTATATTTTAGATTGTCTCCTGACGAAGCGAAACACTCGCGAAACTAGTTGAGACCAGAGACTGCCTGTCTCACGACTCCAATTTCTTCATTGAGATCCCACCCTTTCTAATAGAAGGGATTGCATGACCGGTGTATAGATCTTGGTTAAATGTGTTTGTATCGTTCTAATATGTTACGTATGTTTTACCTTATTTGATGTTTTTATGTGAATAAACCCTTTTTATAATCTACCTTATGTGAAATACTTTGGTTGTTTCAACCAACTCATACTGTACCGGTAAAGTCCTCCCCGCCCACCTTTTTTGTTGGAGTCTCAGGGTTGTAGGGAATCCCTGAGTCCCCTAAATTTATTCTAATCAGTCCTAAATAACTCTTTCTCCATTTAATTATTATTTTCCTGATGATTTTTTGTTGTCCACTTCTATTTTATAATCTAAATCTTAAATAGTTATTTTTTATTTATTTTTTTGCTTTGTTTATTAATATTTTTACACCTTTAACATATATTTACACGTTTCACACTGAAAAACAAAAACAAAAACAAAAAAAAAACAATTGCTGACAGCTGAAGCGTAAACAGTTATCGGTATCGATGCAGGTATCGGTATTTAGTATCGGCAAGTACTAAAACGAAAATGTATCGTCGGTACTCCTATTCGCTATAAAAAAAATTGTATCAGTGTATCCCAAGTGGGCACTATTTAAATATGTTGAAAAGTCAACAGTTTCCATGGAGTGTACTTTAATTTTTTACATTTATGTAGTTGGTCATTATAATGACAGCTTTTATCTGTTGAAAGTGATTATATTAAGGAAGCATAGAGGGAGAAGCAGTAATTGTTGAACAGCTAAACAGCACTGGACTATGGACAAAGAGAGCTTTGGATGAAGTAAATTAACATATCCAGCAGATGGTGCCAGAAGACTGTATATTTATTATTTATATGCAATAGACCCAAACCTGTCTTGCCTAGTTATTATATGAAATATGTAAAATGGTGTAACTAAAACCATTGGCTATTATTTATGCTATATGGGCATGCATTTGAAGTTACAGAGCATTAGGAAAAGATTAATAATAGTAATTATAACTATGCTGGAGAAACTTGTAGATATTCTAATTAAACTGCAATTTTTACATTTCCACATTTTTATTCTCTTGTAAGGCTTGTAATATTAAAAAGAAAAAAAGGGAGAGGGATTGAAAACACCATTTAAATCTGTCCCAAACCTTGTCAATTCAGACTAAATATATGATAACAACGTGTATGCAGAGGCTTATTTCAGTTCTCTTCAGTTCAGTTCAGTTGCTTTAACAGTAAGGGGCCTTTTATGGGGCATTCAGTTTTTTAGTTCAGTTCAGTTGCTTTTTTCTTGGTAAAAAAAACGGATCAAAAACGGATACGCATGTAAATTTTTACATCCGTTTTTACGTCCACTGACATCCGTTTTTCATCAGTTTTAAAAAAAGTAACTGAACTAAAAAACTGCATGCCCAAGTTGTTGGGTAAAAAACGGAAGTAAGCGGATATCATCCACTAAGGTTACTTTCACACAAGGCGGACTCTGTATATCTCTCCGCAGAGCCGGTGGATGACAAGTCCCTCTCTGCTCACTGAGCGGGGAGGAGCTTGTGCAGCGCCGCTGTCTCCTATGAAGAGATCTGATAAAAACAGACAGCATGTCCATTTTCATCAGATCTCATCTGATCCGCCATGGACGGATGGGGAAGTACCTCCATATGTCGGATGTCAGCGGACGTGTCTCCGCTGACATCCGACGCTCCATAGGATTGCATGGAGCGGCAGTTCAGGTCCACTGACAAAATTGACAGGCGTCCCTGAACAGTCTGACCATGTGAAAGGGGCCTAACATCTGTTTTCCGTCGCAAAAAAATGGAACTTAATGGAGTCGGATGTCAGTGGATGTCAGCGAATGATCATTCGCTAACGTCCACTAGCCCATAGACATACATGTATGTCCGTTTTTCATCCACCAATGGATGGGGGAAAAACTGACATACGGAACGCCTGTGTGAAAGGACCCTAATCCAAAATGATCAGTTGATCCAGAAATATAGTCAGCGAATATTATATGTAAGGGCCCTTTCACAAGTACAGATCCCGTGAGGATCCATACCTTTCTCATCTGCTTGCTCAGCGGGGATTGCTCCGTCTACCCCCGCTGAGCTGGCAGATGACAAGGTGGTCCCTGCACACTGTGCAGGGACTGCCCTGTCAAATGTCTGCTCTCCCCTATGGGGGGATCGGGTGAACACGGACCGCCTGTCCGTGTTCATCCGATCCGCAGACAGATGGAAAAATAGGATTTTCCTCTGTCTGCAGAATCGGAGCATAGCGGACATCGGCGGGATCAAATGCCGCGGACACCCGCTATCCCATAGGGATACATGTATGTCCGTATTTCATCCGAAAACGGATGGATGAAATACGGACATACGGTCCGCTGCTGTGAAATGCACAGTTCCGGTCCAGAGTGGGCCAAGACTATCCAAGTGCCGGCTACAGTGTGTTTGGGTGGTGCCGGCAGGTGGCTGGTCTGATGGAGGGGGTACCTGAGTGTGTCGTATGGTGCAAGGGAGCCAAGCGGACTGGCCAGAGCTTCATGTGCAGGATGGGAGCTAGGTAAGCTGGGAGCGGAACTGTCAATGCTGTTTGGACTCAAACACACTTGACTACCCTCTCAATGGATTGCAATGCCTTCTGCAGCCTACTTTCTCTCTTAGGCCGCGTACACACGACTAAACAAATCCAATCAAATCGGTCTGACAGACCGTTTTGATCGGATTTGTCTCCTGGGATATGTTGGTTTGATCGTGTACACACGATCAAACCAAAATCCCCGCAGGCAGACAGCGCGGTGACGTGGCGGTGATGTTAACGCCGCCACGTCACCGAACCAGGAAGTAAAATACTTCCACGCATGCGTCAAATCCATTCGACCCATGTGCGGACAGATATGTCCGCTGGTTAGTGTACTAACCAGCTGACATGTCGGACGGACGGGTTTCCAGCAGACAGATTTTAAAGCATGCTTTAAAATTTGTCTGCTGGAAAAACCTGTCTGCTCGCCCGTACACACGATCAAATTTGTCTGCTGAAACGGTCCGTCGGACCGGTTTCAGCAGATAAATTTGATCGTGTGTACGCGGCCTTAGGCTTAGTTTACACTTGCAAATGAAGGGGTGGTAAAAATTGATGTTTAAGCTGTATTTTTACCCAGCCACCCCTCCACTGCCCCCCTTAAGCTCTAAAGATTTATTTCTCTATATAACCCTTGGCCCAGATCCTGTGTTTTTGTTATGAAATGCCATCTTTGCATTTGTTTAATCCACAACTGTCATGATGCTGCACATGTGATCAGTTATGACACCAGCTATTGGATGGTTTTACAGTTTGGTTGAGAGCACAACCAATGGGAATGTTACATTTCTGGGACATGCCACAAATAAAACTGTTTTATGGATGGGTTTACTTCCGCTTTAAAGTTCATGTGCATGTAAAGGCAGGTGTCCCAATACTTTTGGTAATATAGTGTATATAATGCACGTCTGCTGCCCAGCCAACAGCAAACTAGAATCAATCATAACAAAAACACAGGATCTGGGCCAAGGGTTATGTAGAGAAATAAATCTGGGACTGGGAATCCTTTCTATAGATAGGTCAGGATATATATGCCGTGGTATCAACGCTGTATCCTGGCCTAGGCTAACAAGGTCCAGGCCTAGGGCAGCACTTTGCAGGGGGGCAGCACGGAAAGAGTCCCCGCCGGCTTATGCTACAGTGTTAGTGTAGCGCCAGTCTTATGGGGCGGACTGGTCTAGCGCCCCCATAAAGCGGCCGCACTGCTTCTGGTATGTGGGCAGCTGGCATTTCGCAACTGTGGGGGTCGCTGCTTCTAATTTTGACTGTCCTATCATCCTGGACCACAAACCTTCCTCACTGTGCTATATGTTTTCTGCTGCACCATTGGCATGGTTATATCTTCTTAGTCCTCTCCATAAAATTATCCAAAATTTGTGCTTAAAGTAGAACTATAGGCAACACTTTTTTTTCCCATTTTGGATAGAGTAATAGAGGATTATAGCGCCTGTCATTTTATTTTTTACCATCCCTGTCCCATTGCAGAGATTTCCCTTCTCTTGCTGCCCCAAACAGGAAGTGAGAGAAAATATATGCAAATTAAGGGAATCTATTTCCCCATCCCTCAAAACAGGGCAGGTCTTAAACTGAAAGGGGTCTGGCCTTGACAGGAAGGGTGGGTCATATGTAAATTAGGGGGTGCATGAGTTTAGTCAGGCCCAGGGCAGCACAAAACCTAAATACACTACTGCCTTGTATATATTCATACTTATTAATAGAAAAAGAAAGATGTTTTCTAAAACAGAGGTTTGTATATAATATTACAATACAAATATATATTTTGCCGTACTGGCCCTGTGGCCGCTGCTCTTATCATTGTCTTGCAGTACTGACCCGGGGTTGATTTACTAGAACTGGAGAGAACAAAATTTAGAGCAGCTCTGCATGGTGGCTAATCAGCTTCTAACTTCAGGTTTTTTAATTTTGCTTTGACAATAAAACCTGAAAGTTGGTTTCTATGTAGAGCTGCACCAGATTTTGGACCAGGTTTAATAAATCAACCCCGTATGTCACTGGTAATACCTTGTTGTTTTTTGCCTTGACATGATTGATATTTTGTTGATACATTGATTAAACAGATTTGGGGCATCTGCCTGTACACTGTATTTGCACTTTTTTTTACAACAAAATAAAACATATTGAAATAGAAATTAGCATGTATTTTAGTTTAGGGGCATATTATGGATTATTATATTGTTCAATCCATTGAAAGACTTAAAGTTTGTTATCCCAACGCTTATATTCCCGATATGTGCCTGCTGGACCATGTACTTGTATGAGAAAGTATCCTGTTCTCTTTGTATTGCTTCTTTTATTAGAAATCCCTGGTGTTCCTGCTAGTCCCCTTGCTTTCCTATTAAAACTGACCACACTAAGCAGGAGAGTAGTCAGTTCTCTAGCTGTGCTGGGAACTCAGCCTGCTGTCCTCCAATGATCAGACCTGTCCTGACATGCCCCCCATCCCACTGCACAGCCATTCATTGGGTGCTCAGTGTACTGCTGCTTCTCCTTCCCCAACTCTTGTGCAGCTGAGAACATAGGGAATGTGATCAGTTATAAAAAGGTAAATAAAGGTATTTATAATGTTTTTTTATATCTCTACAAAAATGTTTTGCCTTTCACTTCTATTTTTAACTGAATGGGTTGTTTTACAAGGTGATCATTTACAATCACTTCAACTACAGTTTGTTTGAATAGACAAAAATAAGAGTAGTACCAGAAATGGCTAGAAAAATAAATAAAAAGGACATTGTTTTGAAAAAATTTCAAAGTTCATTGGAACTGACAATGATACATTTCTCCACTGAGCTTGAATTATTTGTGTTCAGTTCAAAGCATCAAAGAGGAGGGAGATGGAAGACATATCATCATTCATTGGGATCATTCTTTTGAAAAGACTTTCAGACTGTTGTTTGTATAATAATTATGATTGCTGGACAAGGAAAGCTTAAAGCATTGTTCCGCCTGGGAATAAAAAGAAAAATTTAAAGTCAGCAGCTACAAATACTGCAGATGCTGACTTTTAATATAAGGAAACTTACCTGTTCAGGGAGCTACGTCTATACAATTGGTAGCACAAAATTCCAAAGTTCCATCAAAGCACAGCAAGGTTTAAAGACAGGGCAGGATACAGACAGCTTGGAATACTGCTAGGATAGGAACACAGGATATAGGAAACTTGGCAAGGGCAAGGTTTAACAGGAACATATTAACAGCAGCTCATGATACAGGAGCAGCATGTCTATGAACATATAACCTGTGCTTCTCTAGCATTAGGAACTGCATTTCCTATAAGTAGGAAAATGAATATGGAATGAGGAGCCTGAATCAGGCAAGATTAATGCAGCCTCAACCTCCTACACAGCACACCTGAAAGTAACCGGTAAGGGAGTCTGGAGTGTGGGAGGATCCAAGAGAAAGCAAAAAGAAAACAAGCAATAGGTGAACAGGAACAGCTAAAGAAGCCAGCAAGAGTAGTAAGAGGTCAGAAGAAGTAGGGGAAGTAACAGCGGCAGTGGGAGATTGAGCCATAGAAAAACAAGCATGGAGACCAGGAACCAGCAAATAGTAGGCTGGCAGATGAGGAACCAGGAAGCAGATGACTGTTAAGCCTCGTACACACGACCGGTTTTCCCGGCAGGAAAACAGCCGGGAATCTCAATGGGAAAATAGAGAACCCTGCTCCCTATTTTCCCATTGGGATTACCAGCAGAGTGTTTCGAGACGCCAGCTCATCATATTCGATGACGTCACTATTTGACTGATGCAATTTAAAAAAAGGATGTTTTCCAGTGCTTTAAATAAGGTAGCCTACACTAAAGGCACTTATGTAGACAGCCTTTCATAAAGGGGTTAATGCTTTGAAGTGCTATTAAACCGAAAACCAAAAATGTAATATATTGCAGCTTACCAAACCTTAGATGTGGTAACTGCGTTAGTGCTCTTTTTTTGAGCATTTTCCCTCTCTGTTTTCACCAGGTGATCTGGCAAGTAACACATCTCCTGGAGTAAAGTGCACCCACTCTGGGTGAAAAAGCGCAGGGGGCACCTTTGGACAGCAGCATTGTAAATCTGGGGAGAGGGGAGTGTTAGATGTGCTAGCAGATTTAGATATACTCAGGGCTTTTTTTCTCAGAAAATAGGAACTCAACCCAGACCCCCCTAATGCCCCCTCCATCCACACACACCCCCCCCAAACCTCATCACATAGTGGGTTATTAGTGTGGTCAAATTTAACCACCAGTGGGAGGATCTTAAGATGCAATACACACCATAAGCACATTACATACAGATCACAGTGTTGGGGGTATGCATAGAGCCAATACAAAAATTCTCCTGCGCTCTGGTGTTTTTGTTATGGGGTAATGTAGTCCAATCGTAAGATAAAATCACAGGTCTTGCAGCCCTCCTTTGAACCATGGGCATTCATAGACTAAGAGAAAAGAAAAAACAAGAGAGGGAGGGTGCACCGACCTAGTGCATTATCATAAGAGATTTTTTATTAAAGTAAAAGCAAGTTATTTCTACTCACAAAAGAGAGTTTGAATACAGCTTTGTCAAGTTATCAGACCGGTCTTCCTGGTTTCTGCCAGCAAGACTTGATGACACAGAGGATTCAATGGTACCCTTTTGCGGCGGAACAGCTGACGTTTCTGGGGCGCACCCCTTTCTTCAGAGCCTGAAAGGTCCGCCGCAAAAGGGTACCATTGAATCCTCGGTATCATCAAGTCTTGCTGGCAGGAACCAAGAAGACCGGTCTGATTATTTGACAAAGCTGTATTCAAGCTCTCTTTTGTGAGTAGAAATAACTTGCTTCTACTTTAATAAAAAATCTCTTATGATAATGCACTAGGTCGGTGCGCCCTCCCTCTCTTGTTTTTTCGGTACACATAGAGGGCAGAGTTTGGGGGTGAGCTACATAGAGAGTGCAGAGTTCAGCCTCCTTCCACAGCCGCCTAACTCTGCACCCCCCATTTACATCTCACTTTCACCCTTCTTTAGCTCTGACATCTCCAACCCCCCCCCCCCCCCCCCCCCACACACACACACCTTCTCCCTCCCTCTTAAAAGCTCCACCATCACCCACATATCTTACTTTTGTTGCTGTATGAAGCTGAAGCACCCAGCCAGCTCCAGTACTTTTTGCACACTGTAGGTGGCGTCACTTTTCTTACTTGCAGGGAGATCATCCATGTCCAGAATATGCACTGTACCCCAAGCACCTACACCTCCCTTGTCCACATCCTACACTCAGTGGAAGGCATTTAGGAGATCTGATCTGTGGGAGTTGGTGTCACTTGTAAACACAGGAGTCGGACTTCTGTTTACAATTGATAGTGGTAGCAGAGGGCCTGAGCCAGAAGTTCCAGCTGAAAAAAAAGCCCTGGATATACTAACAAATTGAAGCCAAACTCCAGCTCACACTTTATAAGAAGTCACAGGAAACATTTTCATTTTTCTTTTTGGGATAAAGGTTTTAAATTAATCAATTAAAGCTGACCATTGTAAGCAACCCTGTCATCGGTGAATGGTTTGTCTCAACACTACATTTGCATGGGAGCTTGTTCTGTTGAAAAACAACAGACTTACCGGCTGCCTCATCAGGTGAAAAAAAAAGCCTAAAAAAGAAAACCATAACCTCTGCGAATTGTTAAGCTGAAATATAATAAATGTTTTCTTTTGGGTTTAACCACTTAACCCCCGGACCATATTGCTGCCCAAAGACCAGAGCACTTTTTGCGATTCGGCACTGCGTCGCTTTAACTGACATTTGCGTGGTCGTGTGACGTGGCTCCCAAACAAAATTGGCATCCTCTTTTACCCACAAATAGAGCTTTATTTTGGTGGTATTTGATCACCTCTGGTTTTTGTTTTTTTGCACTAAAAAAACAAAAATAGAGCGACAATTTTGAAAAAAAATAATATTTTTTACATTTTGCTGTAATAAATATCCCCAAAAAATATATAAAAAAAACATATTTTTTCCTCAGTTTAGGCCTATACATATTATTCTACATAAAAAAATTCGCAATAAGCGTTTATTGATTGGTCTGCACAAAAGTTATAGCGTTTACAAAATAGGGGGTATTTTTATGGCATTTTTATTAATATTTTTTTTACTGGTAATGGTAGCGATCAGCTGCTGACACTTTTGATACATTTTTGGGACCAAAAGATCAGTGCTATAAAAATGCATTGGATTACTATAAAAATGCCACTGGCAGTTAAGGGGTTAACACTAGGGGGCGGGGAAGGGGTTAAGTATGTTCCTGGGTGTATTCTAACTGTATGGGGGGGGGGTGGACTGACATGGGGAAATCAATGATCTTCCGTTCATACATTGTATGAACAGATGATCAGCATTTCCCCCCCTGACAGAACCGGGAGCTGTGTGTTTACACACACAGCTCCCGGTCCCCGCTCTGTAATGAGCAATCATGGGTGCCCGGCGGCGATCGCGCCCACCGGGCACGCACATGGGACTCGTGGGCGAGCGGCAGCACGCACGACTCTCAGAGGCGCGCGCGCGTCCCTAGTTGCCTGCGAGAGAGCCGACGTAGAGCTACGGAGTCTCGCGCAGGGGAGCCAACCTGCCGCCGTAAAACGACAGCGGCAGGTCGGCAAGTAGTTAATATTGCTTTGAGTATGAGAATGATTGGGGTTGATTTACTAAATGCAAATAGACTGGTTCACTTTGTAAGGGAAGTTGTACTTAGGAGGGGAATTTTCCCAAGAGCTTAGTGAATGAGGTGAAACTGTGCCGGTGTTCGTCATCCAACCAAAAATGCTGTTTTTTTTTTATTTACCTTCCACATGATTGGGTATTCACCGCATTCACCAAGCTCTAGGGAAAAATCCCTTGCAAAGTAAACAGCCTATTTGCTGTTAATAAATCAACCCCATTGGGATATAGAAGTTGTCACATCCTCGTAGCTTTCTAGACCGCTTTATTAAATGAGCCTGCATGTTTTTTCCCATAATAACTACTTTCTAAATGGTTCTCCTCCCTTCTTTAACAAACCTTAATTTCACAATGCCTGCTCATTACCTTCCAGACTTCCAACTATGCCATGTAAATGTACAGTATGATTTAATCAGAATGAAAAATTTACTGCATCGCAATGTTCAGTATAAATATGACCCTGCCATTGCAGGTCTCGCTTGAAGAAGAAATCACAGAATCTCTGCAAAACATGTATTTTTAATGAAATTTGTTAGCAATTAAAGAGGAATTTCAGCTTATAACATGTTGTTTACATACAACAAAAAGGTACCAAAGCAACTACTTTGCAATGTGTATGTTGTTAGGAAGATAGGTAAATGATAAATGACACACCAGGGATCCATGTTATTTAATTATTTATAAACTAATTTATATGTTTACTTATTTTATAAAAAAAATGTTGTGTGAGAGGTTTTATAAAGGACAACATGTACAAACTTGTTATCGTAGAATAATCAAGTATGATAGTGGACTGCAGGAAAACACACTGTATGTTACAACATACCGTATTTATCGGCGTATACCGCGCACTTTTTTCCCTTAAAGTCAGGGGGAAATCGTGGGTGCCCGATATACGCCGATCCCCGCTTCCCGTGCTGTGTTTGAACGCCGCCGCCGACATATATGGAGCGCGGTACACTCGGCCAGGCTCGGCTCCCCTTGCTGTCATGCTCTGTGCTGCCTCCTAGTCTTTATGCGAGAGAAGCTGAGCGTGGCCGAGCGTGCCCGAGTGTACTGCACTCGGTATATGTCGGCGGCGGCGTTCAAACACAGAGCGGGAAGCGGGGATCGACTCGAAAACAGCGCGGGAGAAGCGGGGAGGACACCACCAAGGCCGCAGACGGACGCCGGACCGGACAAGGCCGCCGATTTATGCTGGGCACCGATGAGGAGCAGTCAAACTGTAAGTATATTATTTTTTTCCTCAAATTTCCCTTCCAGGTTGGGGGTGCGCGCTATACGCCGGGGCACGCTATATGAAGATAAATGCGGTATGTGAACCTAAAGATACAGCTTTTATATTTAGTTTTGTATAGAATGGTGACAGGTAAGACCTTCTGACTTGTTTTTATTGCTGCCTGTGTCCTCATTGGAGAGATACCCTCAGTTTGTCCTGGTGACCACTGTTGTCACCAGAACAGGAATAAAGGGGACATCTGCAAAGGAGATGCTTGTTCAGGTGACAATTATCCTAAGGGGCACTTTGGGGAGATTTTTTCTTTCTCTTTCTGTTGTGTCTAGAAAAGGATATGAAGGGAAATCTCCCCAATAGGGGACAGATAACAAAAAAAAAAAAAACATTTTCTTAAATAATTTATATAATAATATACACTCACTGGCTACTTTATTAGGTACACATTGCTAGTACCGGGTTGGACCCCCTTTTGCCTTCAGAACTGTCTTAATTCTTTGTGGCATTCAACAAGGTGTTGGAAAATTTGGAGATTTTGGTGCATATTGACACGACAGCATCAAACAGTTGCTTGAAAATTTGTTGGCTGCACCTTCATGATGCAAAGCTCCCATTCCACCACATTCCAAAGGTGCTCTATTGGATTCAGATCTTGTGACTGTGGAGGCCATTGGAGTACAGTGACCTCATTGTCATGCCCAAGAAACCAGTTTGAGGTGATTTGAGCTTTGTGACATGGTGCATTATCCTACTGGAAGTAGCCACCAGAAGATGGGTACCCTGTAGTCATAAAGGGATGGACATGGTCAGCAACAATACTCAGGTAGGCCGTGGTGTTTAAACAATGCTCAGTTGGTACTAAGAGGCCCAGAAATGATCCCCCACACCATTACACCACCAGCCAGAACCATTGATACAAGGCAGGATGGATCCATGCTTTCATGTTGTTTATGCCAAATTCTGACCCTACCATCTGAATGTTGCAGCTGAAAGCGAGACTCATAAGACCAAGTAATGCTTTACCAATCTGGCATTTTCATCCACACAACTGCCTCTCACTGTATATTTTCTCTTTTTCTGACTATTCTCTGTAACCCTAGAGATGGTTGTGCATGAAATGCCCAGTAGGACAGCAGTTTTTGTAATGGTCAGACCAGCCCGTCTGGCACCAACAACCATGCCAAGTTCAAAACCACTTTGATGTGATCACCCCTTTCTTCCCCATTCTGATGCTCGGTTTAAACGTCAGCAAGTTGTATTCACCTCATCTAGATGACTAAATGCACTTGAGTTTCTGCCATGTTATTGGCTGATTAGCAATTTGTGTTACCAAACAATTAAGTGGCGGGTGAGTGTATATATACCATATTATTAGATCAAAATAACACAAATAACTAACTTAGCCATACAGCTTGCGTTATTACCAACTTTAACAACAAAATATTGACCCCTTTCAGATAAAAGGGACAAAGACCACATAACAAGAACCATGATGAATGGTGGGAGGGTAGGATGCTCTGTTCTTTTTGAAGTCCATCGTCGACTGACAGTTTTAACACGCACTTTCTTTTCTTTTGACAGGTACCAGCTCGTGCCAGGGCCATTATCCTTAACATATGACCTCATCACAACCAACCAGTGGTAAGCTTATAACTGCCACAATATCTGGACATTTTTATTGGTCTGCCACGGTCTGCAGCAAAAAGAATTGGCTACCAAACCAACATGCAGGAAAAATACAAGAGTGGCAAATAAGCTGGGCTAAAGTGAGGGATAGCACAAAAACATCCATCCTGCAGGATATTGTACAAAAATGTTCCAGTGACATGATTATTATGAAGAACGCATTGTCATATGTAGACATGTAAATAGTCTTAGCACAGTTTATTGCTCTAATCCATGAAGTGTAAGCCATGACAAACATACATAACAGTTTGTGTACTCAACTGCATCATGTCGTTATTTGAAATTCTCTGCAAGCTATAATATTGCTAGCATTTCTGTTATTTGAATTGGAAAAGATTCAGTAAAAACCCAGCCAGTGTGACCTCTTTCACTTGTGTACATTATAGGAAGGGAATATCTCTGTGTTTCACTTGGACAGGCTGTTCCCAGCTCTTAAGCTCAGTTGAGCATCAGTGCCTCTCCAGATTTGATGCATTCAAAACACAATGAGGGGAGGAGATCAGCTGAAGAGTGGAGAAGCAAATGATGCAGACATAAAACAGGGATCAATCCTTGAGAGACAGACACTGATCAAAAACTCCTCCACATCACATTGTACAGTGGCAAAATGAACTCTTCATGTGGAAAGTAATGACCAATATCCTGTGTTATCCAGAGATTTAATGGCTTAAGACCTTATTCATGAGAAGACACTTGGCCTTCATCCACAGGCTAGCCATGGAAGGTGAAGCTCTTAGAGTCCTTTGCTGTCATATCATTTATTGTGTGCCATAGTTTTTTTGGATGTGTAAAAAATGCCGAAAGTTCTTGAGATGCTTAGTCTAAAAAAATACAAAAATAATAATCTGTTAATGACCAAGACTTTTTATCTGAGTACTGTTTAATACATTTCAGGGAGATTACATGTAATGTCATTTGATTTATTTTTGTCAGGGTAATCATGAAGTGGTAATTTCTGCACAAGGAGCGAGAGGAAGAGAGAAGTCTTGTACAGAGGCGGCCACGGCTTCTGAATCATAAAAAGGCAAGAGGGGGAAAAAAAATCCCCTTTTCTTTGATTTTTGATCTTTGCATGTGTTCTTCCTATTCCAGACATAACACAAAAAAAGGGCCATTAATGTTTTTAAACACTGGCCTGAGATAGAAAACATTGTGCTAGATTAGTATTATTTGCACAAAAGCAAATTACTTTAAATTTGCTGTTATTTTTTTTTTCTTTTGTTGCAGACACATAAAAGCATATATTTTTTTTCTTTGCTAACATATGCCTGTCTGGGCAGAGTGAAGTACATGACAATTGAGTAAAATCCATTATCAAATAGATATAACAGCCTTTTCAACATGTCTCTACTTGGAACAATGTTTCACTGTTTGAACAATGAAGTTAAAAGTCATTTAGCAGACTATTAAACAAATAATAATAAAAAAAAAGACACAGAGCTCTTCTGTGATGTACATGCTTGTACACAAGGAACATAAGCTCATTAGCTGGGCATTAAGATATGTACATTGTACTAACACCACAAGAAATATAAGGTGCTCCATACAACCCTGATATAGTCAATTTAAAAAAAAAAAAAAAATTATGAGAAATAAGAATGCATTTGAATCATATAATGCTGCTGGGTAGGTTGCAATAACAAGGGTTTTACAACACCTTTACACTAAAAAAAAAAGTACATTTTATTGGATGTTTAGGATAGGCACACAGGTTCAGACTTTTACATTAGTTTCAAGGAATATTAATACTAGAATAAAACTAGAAAAAAAAATATGTGTATTATTATTAATCAAATTAACACCATAAATATACTAAATAAAATGTCCTTCTATAAAAATATTATAGAAGTAGTAATAGTGAAACATCATACTTTTCAAAATATTAAAATAATGAACATATAAACGTATTAAAATCTAAATAATAAAAAATATGTAAGTAATTTTGCCTGCAAGCTGTGGAAACACATAAGCCACGCATTGTTAACACAACAGTTCACTGCAATGTATGTACTACATTTACCAACAATATGTAGTGTACTGAATGGGCTCTTCATGCTTCATGGCTCCTCTCTGTAAGCCTGAAAGCTATTTTATATTTGAGTATACAAGAATTGCAGATAGTATAAATGTGTCGCAGAGCTGAAGAGTGTCCTAAAAGCACCAGAAATGTATGAATACAGCATACTTCAGCAAACTAGCTTGAATGCACAAATGCCTATGACTGAAGGAACAGCAGACCTCACTTTAACCGACCAAGTAAAAAAAAAAAAAAAAAATGTTATAGTTATTTTTTTTTTAAAGAAAAAATCTAGTTCAAGAAGTAAGTTAAGATTCTTCTTATCATTTTCATGGATATGGGTCAGGCTAAAATGAAAGAATTTCTAAAAATGTCCTGACCTTACTTTACCTATAGCTTCCTGTAACTGCTGCTAAATGTGAACTCAAAGTGCAAGCAAAAACTAGCAATCAAATTAGTTTTAAAAAGAAGGTGACCTATATAGTTTAAAAACGTAGAAGGCAAACACTGGATCTTCTGGAATTTAATAAATGATAGAGCTATTAAAATTGTATTAATACTGATATATATTATGTTGAATAAAAAAAAAGGGGGGGGGGTGACAACAAGTGAAACTCTAGGTGCTATCATCCCAAATTAAAAAAATACTATGAAAACTGGATGGCACACAGGGATACAGATTAAATACACGTTTTAAAAAAGGATTTCCAGATTAATTAGAACATATTTAAAGAATCACATGTGATGTTAAATGCCATACACAATTTTTTATGAGCTACAGAAATGACCACTTATATATTAATATACACTGCTCAAACAAATTAAAGGAACACTTTTGAATCAGAACTCCTGAGATATCGATCTGGTCAGTTAAGTAGCAGAGGGGGAGGGGTGTATACAGAGGGGGTTGTTAATTCGTTTTAGCTGCTTTGCTGTTAATTAAAATTAACAACAGGTGAACTAGATGGCCAACAATGAGACGACCTCCAAAAACAGGAATGTTTTTTCAGGTGGAGGTGTCTGACTTTTTCCCCCTACTTTTCTGACTGTTTTTCACTTGTTTTGCACTCAGCTAGGGTCAGTGTCACTACTGGTAGCACAAGGCGATACTTGGACCCTATAAAGGCTGCACAGGCAGTCCAACTCCTCCAGGATGGCACATCATTACGTGTCATTGCCAGAAGGTTTGCCGTGTCTCCCAGCACAGTCTCAAGAGCATGGAGACGATTCCAGGAGACAGGCAGTTATTTTAGGAGAGCTGGACAGAGTCGTAGAAGGTCCTTAACCCATCAGCAGGACCGGTATCTGCTCCTTTGTGCAAGGAGGAACAGGATGAGCACTGCCAGAGCACTACAAAATGACCTCCAGCAGGCCACTGGTGTGAATGTCTCTGACCAAACAATCAGAAACAGACTTCATGGGGGTGGCCTGAGGGTCACTGCCAGACACTGTGGAGCTCGATTGGCATTTTCCATTGAACACCAAAATTGGCAGGTCCACCCCATGCTTTTCACAGATGAGAGCAGGTTCACCCTGAGCATATGTGACAGACGTGAAAGGGTCTGGAGAAGCCGCAGAGAACTATATGCTGCCTGTAACATCATTCAGCATGACTGGTTTGGTGGTGGGTCAGTGATGGTCTGGGGAGGCATACCCATGGAGGGACGCACAGACCTCTACAGACTACACAATGGCACACTGACTGCCATTAGGTATCGGGATGAAATCCTTGGACCCATTGTCAGACCCTACACTGATGCAGTGGGTCCTGGGTTCCTCCTGGTGCACGACAATGCCAGACCTGTGGCGAGAGCATGCAGCCAGTTCCTGGAGGATGAAGAAGTTGATACCATTGAATGGCCCCCATGCTCACCTGACCTAAATCCAAAAGAACACCTCCGGGACATTATGTTTTGGTCTATCTGGTTCCACCAGGTTGCACCTCAGTCAAGGGACACACAAGAGGAATGCAGGACTCCACCAGTATCCACATAAATCAATCTTATGGGTGGTTTAGCCTAGAGAAAACACAGTGGAGATTTACTAAAACTTGAGTATTCAGAATCTGGTGCAGCTGTACATAGTAGCCAATCAGCTTCTAACTTCAACTTGTTTGTAAGGTTTGACAATAACACATGGAAACATGGTTTCTCTGCAGAGCTGTACCAGATTTCTGCCCTGTATTTTCTGTTATTGCAGATTTATTTTGGTTGATTAACTCTACCTACATTCTAGCAGGTCACCTCTGTTTCCCTGCATACCTTTTGTCAGGAAATTTCTCTTTCTTAAATACCATGGATGCAGGGACGTGCAGTGAAGTCAGTGGCTGGTGAGGCATTGGCTAGTATCAGAGCCAGATACACACAGGTTAGGCTGGGTTCACACTACGATTTTCCCGTCCGTCAGCCGCATACGATTTCAGTTTTGAAAACGTATGGGCCCGTACGGGAAAACGCATACATAGACAATGCATTGCAAATCGTATGCACTCAGATGCATCCGGGTGCGTATGATTTGCTGGCAAAACGTTTTTTAACAGTACGCAAAACCGTGTTCGACCACGGTTTTGAGTCCGTTTTTGAAACCGTATGGCAAACGCATACGTTTTTTTAACATTAAAGTCAATGGAAAACGCACATATGTGCGGTTCCATACGTATAAACCGTATGTGTTTTTCGTCTGCGCATGCGCATTTTCAAAACAAGAAAATCTTTATTTATTAAATGACACTAATTCCAAAAACGTATGCGTTTTTTTAATCAAAACCGGATGGAACCGTACGCACTTTTTGAAACCGTATACGTTTTATAAACGCATACGTTTACGTACGGTTCAATCCGTTTCAGCCGCATACGTTTTTTCATATAAATCGTATGCGGCTGACGGACGGGAAAATCGTAGTGTGAACCCAGCCTTACATACGCTGCAAACGTTAGAGCGAGCGCAAAATTTCTAGCACTAGACCTCCCCTGTAACTCTAAACATGTAACCTGTAAAAAAATGTAAAGTGTCGCCTATGGAGAGTTTTAATTACCAAAGTTTGGCATCATTCCAAAGGTGTGCGCAATTTTAAAGTGTGATATGTTAGGTATCTGTTTACTCTGTGTAACATAATTTTTTATAGTATACAAAAAATTGGACTAACTTAATTTTTTATTTTTTTTATTCATGAAACTGTTTCTTTCCAAAGAAAAATTGCTGCGCAAATACCTTGTAATATAAAAAGTTGCAATGACCACCATTTTATTCCCTAGGGTGTCTGCTAAAACAATATATGTATATAATGTTTGGGGGTTTTGAGTAATTTTCTAGCAAAAACATTATGGGCCAGATCCACAAAGGCTCGCCGCCGCTGTAAGTTACAGAGGTGTACCCTTATCCACAAAGAATTGCGGCGTAGCGTAAATGGTCCGACGTTCGCGGGTGTAATTCAAATGGGGTAGGTGGGCGTGTATTATTTAAATTATCAATGACCCGACGCAAACAACGTTTTTTTTAACTGCGCATGCGCCGGCCGTGGATGTATCCCAGTGCGCATGCGTGAAATCACATCGCAAATAGTCAATAAAAATGACGTGTACGTAACTTACGCAATTCCCTATTCGTGAACGGGTTACGCAAACGACGTGAACGACGTCCAATACTACGCGGACCCGACGTCCATACTTAACATTGGCTGCTCCTCCATATAGCAGGGGTAGCTTTATGCCGGAGATACGCTTATGCAAATGATGTAAAGGGAATGTGCCGGCCGCTTTTACGTTTGTGAATTTGCGTATCTCGCTCATTTGCATATTTTACGCTGGAAACATAACGGAAGCGCCCCTAGCGTCCAGCGTAAATATGCACCTAAGAGATGACGGTGTAATAACGTTACACCAGTTGTTTCTTAGCGTAATTCCGGCGTATCTTGTTTTGTGGATACAAAACAAAGATACGCCGGCGGGAAATTGGAATTATGTCGCCATATCTGTAGGATCTGGCCCTATGATTTTTACATGTAGGAGAGAAGTGTCAGAATTGGCCTGGGTTTCAAGGGGTTAATTACCATAAGTGAGTAATATACAAATAATTATTATATATTGTTTTTAAGGTAATTTAGTTTTTTTTTATAAACTGTACTCAAGCAGGTAGATTAACGGACAAATGACTGAAGTTTAAAAAAAAAACTTCAAACCAGTAATTTCACAGTAAATAGATAAATATTAAATTATGTTATAAAATATAGCATAATAATATGTGATTTAGCTTGATTAAAACAGTATCTTTTCAGCAGCAGAAGATTCTCCCTCTCCCTCTTAACTGTGTGAGAAAAACATGGAATTATGTGTAAATCTTATACCCATAAACCCATGTTTTTTGTTTTTTTGGAGATAAGAGGGCTGATTATCTGATTTTCTAATTTATACTCAGAACCAAGTGCGAAAGTGAAGGTAGGGGATAAAATCTCGGAGCCATTTCTCATTCGAAACAGGACAAGACAGGGCTGCCCATTGTCGGCTTTTATTTTTATTTTGACAATAGAACCCTTTATAAGGAAGATACGGCAAATATGAATATTAAGGGGATAACAACGAAAGGAGAAGAACAGAAATTGGCGGCATACGCAGATGATTTAATTTTCTTTATAACGTCCCCGGTTATAGCTCTGCCATGTTTACTGGCAGAACTAAGAGAATATGGAAAACTGTCCAATTTTAAGGTTAACTATGGAAAATCAGAGGCAATGGGCATAGAAACAAAAGCTGCATTACTGCATCAGCTAACTATGCAATTTGATTTCAGATGGACAGATTCCTATATAAGTTACCGAGGGACTAAGATAACGAGGAACTTAAATAAATTATTTGAACTTAACTATTTAGCATTGGCCAGGCGAATAAAACTAGATTTATTGAGATGGGATAAGGAAATCTTTGCCTGGTTCTGGCGTACAAACATGATGAATGTGTTACCGAGACTTCTGTATTTAATACAGACTTTACCAATCAAGACCCCCCAGAGTTTTTTTGAGGGATATGAGGTCAAGATTCCTGAAATTCATCTGGGCAGGAAAACCAGCGAGGATACGAAGAACTATCCTGTCGTTGCCCAAAGAAGAAGGAGGGATAGGGCTCCCGGACCCAGTAAAGTATCAAGAAGCATCTCATCTAGTTAGAGTAATGGAGTGGTGTGGGCGAAATAAAAAACCCTGGATAAAAATGGAGCAAGCAACAGTAGATATACCTCTGGAAGGGTTGCCGTGAATTCCAGAGGCCGAAATCCAAGTAAAAATAAAGAAACATCCAACGATAGGTGCTACTATACGAACAATTAAAAAGATCTTTGATAAAACAAATATGTCTATTTACCCGAGTCCAATGACTCCTATCCTGTGTACTAGGGCCTTTCAACCAGGTCTGATAGATCAAAGGTTTAATGCCCTACGACAAAGAGGCATTAGCAGGATTATTAATTTCTCCAAAGATAATAAGACAAAGAGAGAGATTGAAAGAGAGGTCACACCAGAATTCGATCCAGATGTTGCAATTAGAAGCGTTCTTACGGACAAAAGCAATGATATTTACAGAAGTTAGAATATTGTCAAATTTCAAACAGTTAGGCCTCGTACAGACGATACAGAAAATCCATCAAGAAAAATGCTGGCCGAGAAAAACGGTCGTGTGTATGTTTTCTGTTGAGAAAACTGTCGTGGATCTCAACGAGAAAAAAAGAGAACATGCTCTCTTTTTTCTCATCGGGAGTCTCAATTTCCTTGTCGTATTTCTCGTCGGGCTGATTTACAATGAGAAACACGTTTGTGTGTATGCTTAGAAACCCACGCATGCTCAGAAAAAAGTATGAGACAGGAGCGCACCTTCGGTAAAAGTGGTGTTCGTAATGGAAATAGCACATTTGTCACGCTGTAACAGACTGAAAATCGCGAATCGTCTCTCACCAAACTGTTACCTAACACGCAGTAACATGAGATTAGCAAAAGCAGCCCCAAGAGTGGCGCCAGTGGAATCAAACTTCCCCTTTATAGTGCCTTCGTACTTCTTGACAAGCCTGACAAGAACCTCGTTGAGGAAATCAGTGGAAAAATATAAAAACTCACTGCTAAGACACCTCATTACAGCTGCGAGGGTGTGCATCCCTGTCCTGTGGAAAAAGGAGAGCCCCCCATCTAGAGCTCAATGGTTTGCCATAATCGCAGAGATCCAACAAATGGAAAACATCACAATGTCAATGAAATATCAGGATGGGAGATATCAGACGATATGGGCACCCTATCTGAAGTATAGGGAGGAGTGGAGCGGGGGTGAGGGGGATGGGATGTGGGAGAGGGAGGAGGGGAGAATGCAACCAGTTTTCAATTATTTACTTTTTTTTTGTTTGGAGGAGGGAGAAGGGTGGTGGGTAACACGGTAAAAGGGTCAAAGGGGAAAAGAGAAGTAATATGGAAATAAGGAGATAGGAAAATTACAAGACTGTAATAATAATTTATTTTCTTTTTCTGTATTGGCGGAAATAAGTAGATGATATGAAGTGCAATAATTGGTAATGTGAAAATTGTGAAAAAGGAAATAAAGAATAAAAAAAATAAAAAAAAGAGGGCTGGGCTGGAAGGGAGCATTTGTCTTTTAGACACGTGCCCCCTTCTATGACACTGCAGTGAGAGGCGTGCCTTCACTGCAGCATTTTCATTGGACAGCTGGGGCCAATGGTACTTTACCATTGGTCCAAGGCTCCAAGCTGTCCATTGAGCTCACTGCCTCTGACAAGAAGTGAGAGGCACTGTAAGCTCATCCTCTCAGTCTGCTGCAAACAGAGTGTGGCAGCTTGTATTTAAACTGGCTGCTCTGTATGTAGTTTCTGACATCCTTAGCTGAATATCCAAAACGGGGGACGTTTTGGAGCATTCTAATTGGTCATCGCCGTCACATGGGTGTCATGGGTGTCACCGACCATTCAACTGCCGCATAGCCCATCCTGTAAGCTTTGAAGGTGCCGCGTGGATGCAGAGAGGGTTTCTAAGCCCCCGGGCTCCTGGTGAGGATAAACCGGAGATTGCAGCAGTCCAGGTCAGTGGGACCTGTTAGGGCAAAGAGGGAGACCTGTGTAAGTTCACCTTACAGCTTTGCCTTAACTGAACAACTTCAAAAAAACTGGAAGCTGATTGTTTCTATGCTTAAAATCTTAAAATACAGTAATAAAGATCATGACACTATACAAAATATTAATATATAAAAAATAAAAATAAAAAAGAGAAAACATAAATAGGGGAAAGACAGTATAATTTCTTGCCCTTAGTTACTAATCAGGTTTCATCTTTTAGTCTCTGAGGAAGCTAAACAAGGAATCTGATTGGTTACTATTGCCAACTCTGCTTTTGTTACCATTTTCTTTTCTCCATTTTTTTTTTATAAAACGCCATCAAAGTGTTTTTCCCTCTCACTGATGGAAAGCTACATCTTTTCATTTTTTGTTCACATTTTTCTTTCTACCCTTTTGGATTAACCTGACCAAATATTTAAACGGTGGAAGAATTAACAATTCATACAACTTCATAGAATTCATTGCATTTATTATTACTGACACTATTATTAATTGACTTATTTTTCTTAGTGTTTAATAGCTTTATAATTACAGCTAATAGCTACACCTCATAATACAGTATGTACTTTGCATTAAATATTGTGCAAGTCTATTCTGTACCACTGGCATTGCCATCAGTTGATGATTTATGTTCACTTTTCGTGTTGTTTGATCTAAAGCTTTGTTAAACAGAATGTTTGTTCAACATTTAAAAAGCCTTTCTTCAATATCTTGTGGAAAATGTATCATGTGTGGGAGTAATAAAGTAGTCTTAGACATTTGCCTTGGGTAATTTTCTGTTCCTTGATATTTTTGTGAGATATTTATCTAACATTGCAGTTTGTGAAAACAAAGGAGGGCCAGTTGTTAATACTCATCAAAGCTTCCATATCCAAATTTTGTGTGGCAAACTGAATGTTTATCATATGTCTGCAGTGATGGGGTTATGGTTTGAATGCGTCTTGTTTCATCTTTTGTAGCATGCCTATGGTCTCTAACCATCTTCTATTGCATCTTTGCTATCTTTGACAGATTTTTGTAGTATAAAATGCATTGAATATTATGTGCTAACCTTTGATGATGTCAGGGACTGAAATTGAGCCCCCTCATATTAAATGCTTTAAAATCCTTCACCTGCACCATTGTGTATTTCACCTGCATAAGATGTGCATTGATCACATACAGTCAGTGGTAAGGTCAGATAAGGTCATCTAGAGCCCAGAAACAACATACCAAACTGCGCCCCCCTCCCCCAAGATGTATGAGTATTATGTGTCAGCAAAAAAAAAAAACCTTCCCTGAAAAATGACTAGGACTAATATGCATGCTTACCCCTAAGCATAAATGCCCCCTCCTTCCAGTATTAATCTGCCCCCCCTGCTGAAATCCCCCCTGCCAACACAAATCTTTCCCTCCCCTACAATTCCCCCTCCATGCTTAAATCCTCTCTCTCTGCAAATCCCCCCCCCCCCCTATGACCCCTCTTAGTACAAATCCTCTACCCCTCAAATCCCCCCCAAGTACAAATGCTCTACCCGAATTCCTCCTCTCAGCACAAATTCTCCCCCAATCCCCCCTATTAGCACAAATCCCCCCTCGCTAAATTTCCCCTCCTAGCATAAATACCCCCCAATCATCCCTACTGGCACAAATCCCCCCCCCCCAAAAAAAAGAAAATTTCACTTCCTAGCACAAATTCCCTCCCCGTCTACCATATCGCCTCTTCTAACACAAACCCCCCAAATCCCTCCTCCTAACACAAATCCTCTTCCCTCATGCCCCCTCCCAACACAAATCACCAAATCACCATTCCAAGCACATGCCCCTAATTTTCCCTCCAATTCTTATCCCCTGTCAACTTCCATAAGGGACACAGGAGCGCCACCCCCCTAATCTTTATGTGCCGCTCCCCTAGATTTCTATGAGGTTTTTTTTTAAGCACATGATTAAAACCTGAAGCTATAATTTTCTTCAAAAAGGTTTGGCTCGGGACATAGAGCACTGCCCCCAGAGCCCACCCACTTGTGTCATTAGGGAATCAAAATTTGCTATTGTCTTTTGGCTTCTCCTCCCGGCCCATCAGGAGAGGAAGCAAGTCTTAACCTTGACCTGGATAGGGTAAGTGAGGACCAGGCGGGGGGGTTTATTTGCACCCCCTCTCACCAAAAAATAGACCGCCAGCGACTATTACCATAAATTTTATCTGCTTAAAGACATATGAGAATCATCACCTGATCCAAATAGTTGTGATGAAAAATTATATATGTGGACACTATATGATTTCTGGGAAAACCCCAGAATCTGCCAGATTAGAATTTTTTAGTCCATTACTACTGTTTTTTGCTTAATGTTGTTTTATTGTTAATTTTCAAACAGAAAAGCAAGCATGATAACATAACATACAACAAACCAACATAGTGAACACAATGTCAGGATCATCTTCATCTTTATAGCTTACTCAAAATTTAATATTTGCATTTAGTATGTTTCGAAATACATATTAAGCTCTATCAATGAGATACAAAACAGCGTGGGGTATTTCACTGTTATTTATTATTGGAATTTTGCATTGCTATTGTTTTTCCCAACAGGGTATGTCCACCGGGTTCTCCTCCTACTTCATAGCTATATACATGTATGTTCTGATGATCTGAGCATGCACTTTTAAAAGATATTTTACTAGAAAGATTTTCTTGACTGTAGGCCTACTCTGATGTCTACAGTATGTGTAGCTTTATGACATTTATTGCTGAGTGGCAGTCCAGCTAGCTCACTACAGATCTTTTGTTCTCGCCAATCCTAAAATAACCTGTAAGTCTCTTTATGTGAACACTGGATGTATCAGCATCTGGTTCTTGCAGATTATGTTATAGTTGCAGTGATGTTGGCGCACTGGGTGTCTTTTTTTGATATTGATAAATGTAAAACAGTTTATCAAGCAATATTACAAGGAAGTTCACAAAACTGGAAACAAATGTTTTCTAAGTAAAAAAAAAAAAGATTTGACAATTAGTATCAGATGATCAATGTCTGAACATTGTGTGTCATGTGGCATGATTGATTCTCTGCTGCAGAAAACGATGGGGTATTAAAGCTAGATGAGTCAAAAAAACATTTTGGAAATTCTCAAAATTCTTACCTGATTCCATAATTAAATGCAGACATAAGCCAGGTGTAAAATTCTAGTGCTCATTATGATGTTGTCATTTAAAACAATGGAAAACATTCCAAAATATTCAGCTTGATAGTGTTTTCTTCTGATAGAGGTCGTTCAAGGTTGTTTCTAACCACCAATCGTACAACATACACTGCCCAATTAATGCCTTAACCTCTCAAAAGTGCATTTATCGGTTAATGGTCATCAAATGGTTATCTCAAGTAAGAATAAACTTGCAAGCTTGGCTTGTAAAATTCTTCGTGCATTCAGTGTTTCAGAATTAGCATCTATCAAATCGTTTCTCTGAATATGTCTGACTTCTAAAAGTAACATATAGTTACCCAAATAATTGACTGGTGTTACCAAAGAGATACCAAACCCTGGGTCACCATTGAACACTACTCCTATTACATCTTTTCGGTTCACCTTGCATAGCAGCACTTCCCCTTGTCAAAAAATACCTGTTATATTATATTTATTATTATTATACAGGATTTATGTAGCACCAACAGTTTACAAAGTGTTTTACAACATAAGGACAGACAGTACAATTACACACTTTAACCAATTTAGCCCGGAAGGTTTCACCCCCTTCATGACCGGGCAATGTTTTTGTGATACGGCACTGCGTTGATTTAACTGACAATTGTGCAGTCATGAGAAACTGTACCAAAACTAATTTATGTCCTTTTTCCCCCACAAATAGAGATTTATTTTAGTGGTATTTGATCACCTCTGCGGTTTTTATTTTGTTTGCTATCAACAAAAAAAAAAAAAAATTGTTTTAAAAAAATAAATTTTTTTTTTACTTTGTGCTATAAAACACATCCAATAATTTAAAAAAATCGAATTTCTTCATCAATTTAGGCCAATATATATTCTGCTACATATTTTTGGTAAAACAAAAAAAAACAATTACATTTTATACAGCTTATATTGATTGGTTTGTGGAAAAGTTATCGTGTCTACAAGCTATGGGATATTTTTATGTCATTTTTATTTTTACTACTAAAGGCTGTGATCAGTGATTTTTAGCAGGACTGCTATATTTTAGCAGAACGAATTGGACACTAACTGATACTTTTTGGGGACCAGTGACAACAATACAGTGATCAGTGATAAAAATGCACTATTACTATATAAATGGCACTGGCAGGGAAGGGTTTAACATCAGGGGCGATCAAAGTGTTATGTGTTCGCCTAGGGAGTGAATTCTAAGGGCCAGATTCTCATATATATTCGGCGGTGTAGCGTAAGCCATTTACACTACGCCGCCGCTGCGTACTAGAGCAAGTGCTTTATTCTCAAAGCACTTGCTCCGTAGTTTTCGCCGGCGTCTCGTAAATCGCCAAGCGTAAACCCGCGCAATTCAAATGGGGCGGCTTGTATTTAAATTAAGCGCGCCCCCGCGTCGAACGAACTGCGCATGCGCCGGCCGGGGGAAAAGCCCAGTGCGCATGCTCCAAAGGACGTCACATTTTCTCAATGTAAACGACGTAATCGCAGCGTACGCCAGCCCCATTGAGAATCGACGTACGCAAACGACGTAAACGACGCACAACACGACGCGGTCCCGAGGCCATACTTAACATGGCATCCGACGGGACACGACGGCATCCGACGGGACCTCGTAAGGTTACTCCACATAGAAGCTGGGGTAACCTTACGCGAACGAAAACGACGTACGCGACGACGGGGCGGCGTAAAAGCGATCGAGAATCGGCGTACTACTTCATTTGCATATGCAAATGAAAAAACAACGTAAAGGCCACCTAGTGGCCGGAGTTGTCATTACACCTACGATCCGAAAGTGTAATGCTTTTACACTTGTCGGATGTAGAAGCGTATCTATGCAAAAGTGATGCTCAGCATCACGCGCATAGATACGAGACAAAAAAAAAGGCGATACGACGGGGTATCTGAGATACTCCGTCGTAACGCCTCTGAGAATCTGGCCCTAACTGTGTGGGGATGGCTTAACTGGAGGAAGAGAGAGATCCTTGTTCCTGATTAGCAGGAACACACGATCTCTCTCTTTCTCATCTGCCTCTCCAGTGAACAATCGGCGGGTCCTGGCAGCCATCGCAGCTTCAGGACCCATTGATTGGCTCCTGCTGTGTCCAAACTGTGTCCAGACCGATGGCGTGCGTGCGCACGCACTCCAGACCCTGAGGTGGAAACAATGTACAGGTACATTGTTTTGCGCAGCCGGCCGCCTTGCAGCAGTAAATGTGTGGTGGGCGATACGTAAGCAGTTAATATAGTAGGAATCAGAAGGCCCTGCTCATACATGTACAGTTGTTTGGTGAAGGCTGGTAGGGAGTTCCAGAGGATGGGAGAAATTTTGGAGAAGTCCCTGAGGCGATGGGAGGAGGTGACAAAGGAGCCAGAGAGCAGGAGGTCTTGGGAAGAACAAAGAGAACGATTGGGTTGGTAGTTTGAAAAAATGTTAGTGATGTAGCTAGGGGCAGAATTGTGGGCGGCATTGAAAGTTGTTGTTAGTATCTTGAATTTGATTCATTGGGTGAGCGGAAGTCAGTGGAGGGATTGGCAGAGAAGGGTAGCAGACACTGAACAGTTTGTAAGGTGGGCGAATTTGGCGGCAGCATTCATGGTGGACTGATGGGGGATAGCCTATGTAAGGGTAAGCCAATAAGGGGGAGTTGCATTAGTCGGGGTGGGAGCTGACCAGGGAGTGAATTAGAATTTTTTTTGGTGTCATTGGTTAGGAAGGGATGTACCTGTTGCCAACAGTCACTCTTCACACTTTCATCAATATCACATGCAAATGTGAAATCATCTCAAATCCTTCCCCCGTGTCTCCCATAATAGGTCACCCCCAGTTTCTACCTAGCCACAATGACTTAATCTCCTGGATAAGCTGTAATCGCTTCCCTGCAACAACTAGACTTGTGGAAATAGACATAACTTCGCAAATTTTCTGCGCTCACTGCCAGACTATAATGTATTCATACTCCCACTTATGCTTTTAGAAGAGATCTGCTCTCCACCAGGCCCACCCTCCATCTCTAACCAACTGTTATTAGAGACCCTTTTCCTTCTGGAAATATGGGAAAAGGATCTAAACCTTCTATTTTCCCCAGGGCAACTGGATAACACTATCCATTTTTCCCACTGTGCCTTAATCTGTATCAAGTATCAAGAATTACAAAATGATGTCAAGGTGGTACTGTACTCCCTCAGTTATTTCACGTTGTTGGAGATGTGGAAAGCACAAAGGAACTCTTGGACATATCTTCTAGGACTAGCCAAACAAATTAAACTGGTCCACAAATCATTTTTAAAATCACAACTATTGACCTGAGTCAAAGCCCAACAGCCTTTCTATGCCAGTTCCAAAATCTAGATATAATAAATATTTTTTAATATATCTTCCTAATACAGCCAAGACCTGCACCCCAGTTATGTGAAAGCAACTACCACCTCATACACACGCTTAGTGTTTTGCAAGAGTTAACAATATCAGGCACATGGAAGATTTAACCACATCACTTAAAGCTGAAGTTCGGTGATTCTTTTTAATAAACCAGTACTTATAATACACAAAAAGTGTCTTGTGTGCTGGTGGATGTTGTGTTAGGTTGAAACTTTTTCTGCCTTGGATTTCCTATGCAGCAGTGATCTTTTGGTGCTATGTGAGTTATTATGACTGGCTGCAGCTGTGACAGGCTAACTATGTCCACCCTTTCTGTCGCCCTGTGCTCTATCTTTAAAAGCCGTACTATCAGCTTCCACAATGAAAAATTCTCAGTGAATGGAGGAGGTGGACCTTTCATTCATTGCTCATGCACACATGCAAATGCAGGCCCCTTTAACTCCTCTACACACAGTTACCTGGGTTCCTAGACACACCCAGGGAAGATACATTTCTCTTCTTCCCTTCCTCAGAGAGGCCACACATGATGAGGCAGAAGTAGTTGGGCATGTGATCTACAGACAAGTGAAAGGCCCTCTACTATCGGTACCAGTATGCAGGCACCCAAGCCAGAGCCCAATAGTATGCAGCATCTCAACACCCAATTACCGTGGAGAGTCCTCCGTATTTGTTACCAGTGTACTGCAGTTACAGTGGAATGCTGCTCTCAACTGACTTGGATCCCATCAGCCGTTCGTGTGTGTTAACAGACCTACCCTGGACTTCACTGAGAAGGAAACTGTCTATGAACATAATTGCAAGTTACTGTGTTCTGCTCTACTAAAGTAGTGATTCTCAGCTTGATGCTCTGTTGTTATAGAGTTTTTTAGAGACTATGCTATCCAGCCACCTGTTAGTCTGATTGAGTAATGTGGTTTATTTACTAAAGTCAATAGGCAAGGAAAGTTAAGTCAGCTATAGATAGATCAAAATTCGACTGGTTCAGCAGAGACTGGCCCAATTTCAATCCAATCAAAGGCAGGATGGTTATACAGAAGTCGATCTCTTGATTCCCTGCTATCTCCATAAAACTTTACACAACCACCCCACCATGTTATTTAGAATTGAAAGGGAAGTGTTTTACATTTTTAAACACTTTCTGTCCTAGGGTGACAACATTGATCTTCCTAGTACAGATAGTTTGTTACGGGCAGGATCACGAGGAGAAAGTAAAGCAAATAAAGCCAGCAAAAAATAGTGCTATCACATCTAGGACTGGAAATGTGTCATATATTACATCTATAGGTGTGCGCAGACTACTGCATTAGGGTGTGCACCCCAAATCTCAAACACACATGCGTGTGTGTGTGCGCATGTGTATATATATATGGAAGGTGTAAGTAGAGCAGATATTGGTGGTGTCAGTAGGGCAGTTACAACAATACATATATTGTTATACAATATTATTATTATTATTTTGTTACAATTTTATAAAAGAAGAAAAAATTTGATTTTTTTTAATTCAGTGAAATATCAGGGGTCTAAACATAGGAAATGTGCACCACCCAGGTGATTAGGGTGTGCACAGGCACACCTGGCACACCCTGTACGCACGCCTATGATTACATCTTTGTTTTGGGCTTTAGATACAGTACATAACACTTTTCTAACTCTTCTTTATGTATGATATTATATCTGAAGTTTGTATGGTGAAAATAAAATGAATACTTTTAATTATAGCAGCACAGTGGTTTGCTTTTCTGGTCCAGGGTTCAAATCCTGCCTAGGACATGGAGTTTTATGTTCTTCCAGTATTTATGCAAGTTTATTTCCACAATCCAAAACTAAAATCCTAGGTTAACTGGTTTCTACCCAAAACTGGCTTGAGTAGTTTGATAAGGGACTAATATGGAAATTGTTCGCAATGCACAAAAAGTTGACGCTATATAAAAACAGGAATAATAAAAAAAACAAAAAAACATTGACTTATATAGCTCATCAAAAGATTTGGCTTTTCAAAGGGTTTTCTACTTTACCCATCAATTTAACCAATCCCTTCTTGAACCTACTTGTTTAATGCCATTTTTCATATGACACAGGATTTCCTAATATCAGGTATCCTGGAACGAAACCACAAAAACTCATATTTAAATATCCTGCATAGAGGGCAGGTACCTTGAGCTTGGTCATAGGAAATGGATATTATTATTTTTTTTGGCTATTTAGTGATCTGTAATTGGCTAACCCTTGGAATTTATTTTCTTTCACTAGCTCGAGATTCTTTTATGCTGCCATGAGAGATGGGTTAATGCCATTGTGGATGGTTGGTAAGGAAGAGTGGGTGACATTTAAAAGCTGCATGTAAAAATAAAAAATACATCCCTAGTGGGTTATTCATTTTATATTTTTTGATGGCTTATTTTTGTTACATACAGTATATATAATCTAGCGCATCGCTTAGATAAAAAAAAACAACTTCTGTGACTTAAACACAGTGGCATAAGGATCCTCCTTATGATATAAAGGGCCAACTGTAAAGGCGAGGGTCTATCCATTTGAGCATGCATTGCACATTATATCCATTTTACACATTAAACAATTGGACATTTATACCTCTATATATGAGTGCTAAGCGGATATTTGCCACTGTGTGTGAACACTGTGGGAATGATTATATGAGGATTTATTGAGTTTTATGTTTTTTTGCATTGCTTGCAACAAGGTTGTTGATAGATACATACATAGTTTCCTTTTTCTGTTTATTATAACTATTGATTATTATGTGTTCATGCAAGGAATGATATACAATATATAAGCAACATGTGAGTTATTGTTTCTTTATCTGGGCCCGGATTTACGTAGCACTTACGCCGACGTATCTACGCCGCGTAAGTACAAATGTGCACCGTTGTATCAATGCGCCGGACCCACAAACTAAGTTACTTCGAAAAATAGGCTTCTTCCGACCTACGTAACTTTCCTACACCGGCGTATCGTGTGCGCATATTTACGCTGAATGCATATGGAAGTTTTGATTCAGGTATGCAAATGAGGGAGATACGCCGATTCACAAACGTAGATGCGCCCGGCGCATGTTTTAAGCTATTTGTGTAAGGGTTACGTCCGGCGTAAAGTTATTCCTCATATAGGAGGCGCAACCCATGCAAAGGTATGGACCAGCGAATGGACGCCGTCGAATTTTACGTAGTACGTGAATAGGGCGCACTGGGATGCGTCCAAGATACGACACATACGCAGTTCGTTTTTTGAAGCTCAGCCCATCATTTGCATGGGGTCACGCTTCATTTTAATATGTCACGCCCACTTCCAGCCCACTTCCACCTACTTTGACTTACGTTAGCTTATGCCGACAACTATGCGCTACACCGGCTCACCGTTAAAGTGCATGTTCTTTGTGAATACCATGCTTGCCTCTCAACGTTGCGCCGGTGTAGCGTAAAGAAGATACGCTACGCCTGCACAAAGATGCGCCGAGGTACGTGAATCTTCCCCATCATTTATATATTTTTTAGCGCTGCACTAGTTTTCGTTTTTATATAGTTTTTTGGTGTGTGAATCACATTTAGGCTGCATTCACACCTAGGCGTTTTTACGCCCGACGCCCGACGCTATTGCAGCCTGAAATACGCTGGAGGGGTGATTTAACCATGTCAGCTATGGAGATGGTTCACATCTCCACGCCGAAACGCCGTACGCCTGAAGCTCAAAACAAGTCCCGGACCCTTTTTTTCAGGCGACTTCGGCGTTCGGCATAGCCGACAATGTTAAAATCACCCCTCCAGCGAAAACAAGGCTAAAAAACGACGCGTTTTGTTGCGGCAAATCGCGGGACAAAACGCCGCAATTTGAAGCGCCAAATTGCTGTACAATACGCCGCGCTATAGTGTGAATGCAGCCCTAGTGCTGGCAGCTTTGTGCATTTGTTGAAATACTGGTGGTAGCGCATGGTGGGGTGGTTACTATACTTTCTACCTTGTAGTAGTTAGTTTTGTGCTGTTTTAAAAGAAAGTGGTATAATCTGGAATTCCCCATTAATATCTATATCAGTGCTCATTTCAATCACATTGCCAGTGATTATTGGGTAATATAAGGCTAGTGCCCAGGTAAATTTCCATATATCCAGTTATCAGCTTAGGCAGTGACTCCTTTTAAAAGTGACTATTACCATTACCAGTGCTGTAAAATACAAAAAAACATATTAGCAAGTGATGTTTAGCTTGGTGATTGTAGGCTATTTCCATAAACTCTGTGTTGAATAAAGAGATTATTTGCCGATACTCTTTTACAGGTAATTGCACTTAGCTACAATAGTTTGTATATCAGTAATAGTAATAGTTAAAATAAAATGCAAGCAAGAAAATGTGTGCTGAGTACACCAAAGTTTAGCCCTCTAATATGATTATAAGTGCATGCCTGTTTCATTAAATAAATGTACTTTATTGTATATCAATAACATGAACAAAGATATTTTTAGAATTGATCTTTAATGATTCAAATAATAGGATTTTCTTTGTCAACCAATACATCAAAAGAACCCTAATCTTAAACTGACCACACTTCCAGTTACAATATACTACATTTATAGGCTCTAAGGACTTGAGACCTTAGGATAAATATAATCCCCACATGTAAAACCAAAAGGTCAGGTAGTTACTCAGAGTGCTGTAACGACCCCTAAAATAGAGTGTCAAATCCAATTAAATATTTCCTGCTGCCAGTAATGCTTAAATAGTGTTCAGTATTTGCTGCTTCACAGGGTACTAAAATATGCAAACACAGAGTCACGTCAGAAGAAAAATATGTTTTTTTTTTTTTTAACTAATCTCATAATTGTGCGAGGCTAGCACTTTAACTCTGAAAAGCAGAATTGGAAACATGGTGCAAAATATTAGAATTCAAATGAACCAATAAATATATATTAATATATATCAGCAGGACTCTCTAGTATTCCATTAAACTCGGAAACTAGAAAGGATTTAGATTAATTTGGTAAGAAGGCAGGTCAGAGCGTTTACAACAGTGGTATAGAAATGTATAGAGATGCAAAATTTTTTCGAGAGAGCTGAATTTGTACAAAATGCTGACTCCGACTGTCACAGACGTGCTTTGGCTAAATCCAGTGGAGAGATAGGAGGTTTTTCTAATTTGCTTTCCCTCTATTTTAATAATAGCTGTGCATAAGTAATTTATGAAAGGCCGACCAGGCAGTGGCCAACAGAAAATTAAACTCATTTTTATCTGAAAGCAGGTGGATTTCTATATATCATTAACATGCATAGAATTTCCACAATGTTATTTCTCATACTGATGGAATGTAACCAAATAATATGAGTTTTTTGCTTATGCACGAGTGAAATTTTTAGATAAAAGTGCCAGCCCCAATGGCAATTTTCTGCAAAACGAAAACTAATTCTCTGAATCTTCTTATTACTGGAAAGACTCATTTGGCTTGCATTGGAGGCTGACATAAGTGACTTTAGGATTTTACTAACAGATTAGATGAGATGGGAAGCTTCCTGTAATATCATTAGAGAATGGAACAGCCCAACTAGAATCTGAGCTGTTTATTAAGGCATCCAGACCATGCAAACCGTTTTCATCTTAAATCCCCCCATCCGACCCCTTCCCTTTCCTCTCTCCCTCACTTTACAAAACTACATTAAAATCTATATTTTTGGATTAAAAGCACAAACTACAGCAAAGTTTACAGGAAAGCTAACCATACACAAACAGAAAAGATACAATTTCTTGACTGCATTTTTATTTAAATGTGTATTGACTAGATTCTAACTAATTATGATTTTTAGGAGAAGTAGTTCTAGCCTACATTACATTATTAAGCAAGACACTAATTCATCTATTTAACTCCTCAGATTCAAACAGAGGTTTTATTTGCTTACATTTGCAAACACACATGGAAGCTTCCATATGTATTTGCAAATGTATTCAACTAAATCCTCTTTTTAGTTATTATTATTATAAAGGAATTATATAGCACCAACAGTTTACGCAGAGCTTTACAATATAAAAACAATTGAATCAGATTAGTACGTTTTTTTTTTTTTTTTTTTTGCTGGCTAGCTTGAAACTGAACGTGGGTTCCCTTTTTATTGTTTTGTATATTACCCTGCCCAGGTGCACTTTTCCCTATTTTGCTAGTTTCAAACAAATGTGATTGTCTGTCATTGTTGCTCTTTTGGATTCGGTGTAGACACACACTGGGTGTGAAATCCAAGAATGGATCCATGGAATCCGTGAGTCAAACCCTTGCAGAATCAGAGTTGAATAGGACAAATGTTAGTTTTTTGTCATCTGTGCCCATTCAGTTTGTATCCGGTGGATCCGTGATAGTTCTAAGGGCAGCTGAATGTAAACGGACTTGTGTCCATTGTTTATTGTTAATGTTGGGGCAGAGAGTGACATCATAGGGGCCAGTTTGGCTACCCCTCCCTTTTGGGGACATAGAGATCCCCTGGAGGTAGGGGAGGCTTATCGACCTGAGGGGGTAAAGGGAAAGGTACCTACAGATCCAAAGGCTACCAGAGGTCTAGACGAAGGTCTGTGGGTGGAGAGAGAAGTGAAGTGAGGTGATGTGATAGGAACACACTTTTTTCTTCTTTGTATAAAAGATGTGATTATGATTTATGTAGGTATCTCCTCTTTTGTTTTTTCCTCTTATTGTATTGTTAAATGATATAATGTTTTTCCCTTGCTCCTCGGCCAGATGAATGGCCCTCCATCTGTATGTCACCTGGTATGCTCAAAAAAAAATAAAGGAAAATTTAAAGAAAACACTACGACGAGACTAGAAAAATTAAGTTCAATGCTTCCAAGAATGCGTCAACTTGATTCTGAGCATGCATGGGTTTTTTCTTTGTCGGAGTTGCACACAGACAATAGGTATTTCCTATCGGTTTTGTTTCCATCGGAAAAAAATAAAACATGTTCTATTTCTTAACACAGACAGTAAAAAGTCTGATGAAGAAAATCCATCAGAATTTTTTCATCGGAAATTCCGATCGTGTGTACGCGGCATTAGACTACCCTACCCTGACAAGTCTATGTAGAACTGAGTGTCGTCACTCTATGACAGAAAGTAGGAAAATAAGTGATCTGCTGGAAGAATGAATAGGTAATAAATCTATGTTACAGGGACTCAGAAAACCAAAAAACTGTTGTGCTAATGGTAGGCACAGACTGCATTATTCATTAAATTTTGATTTTAGCCATAGTTGTACCTTAAAGTGTTTATACAACTTAGTTTTTTTTAATATATATATATATATATATATATATATATATATATATATACTTTTTTATAAAAATGGTTTTGTACAGAGCAGCCCCAATCCTCTTCTTCTGTGGTCCCCTGTCGATGCTCCAGGCCCCTCCTCTTCATCGGGAGCCACCAGGTAAAGCTGTTTTCCCTGGGGGCATGCATGGGTGCTCACTTCCAAGTCCTGCTGCTGCATCCATAGACAGCAAGACTCGGCCCCGCCCCCTGCTTTCGTGTCTCCAGATTTGATTGACAGCAGCGGGAGCCAATCGCTCCCACTGCTATCAATCTGTACAATGAAGAGAGAGACAATGACAGGAGTACTGCGCTTGTGCACATCACTGTATTTTAGGTAAGGAAAAGGTGGGGGGGTGGTCTGGGGGGAAGCTTCAGCATCAGCTTCAGCATCAGCATCAGCCCCCCCCCCCCGGCTGATGCTCCAATCCCCTCCTCTTCATCGAGTATCACCAGGTAAAACCGCTTTCCCTTAGCGCACCCATGTGTGCTGCTGCATCCATTGACACAGACAGCAGGACGCGGCCCCTTCCCCTGCTTCCGTATTTTCGGATTTGATTGACAGTAGCGGGAGCCCACCGCTCCCACTGCTATCAATCTGTCCAATGCATTGAGGTGTTCAGGAATGATTTGAACACAGCAGAGCACACTCAACACTGGAATTACTTTGAATACACAGAAGATTTCTTTCAATCAAATCAGATTTATATATAAATATATTTCAGGACTATTTGTTCACTACTTAACAGCAAAGCAGTGCACACCATTTTTTGTTTCATGGTCTATTAAAGTGTTAGCTGTCAACTAATCATATAGCGCCCACTTTATTTTGACAGCATGTTCCCCAGCTGGCTGTCAAACTGTTGAATGTGCTTCACAGCCCCTTCCTCCCCCTGCAGGTCCCACTATCTCTCGCCCACCCCACCCATCTTTTATATATATATATATAATGTCTCAAACTACTCCTGTTCACTAACCCCAGATCTCCCAAACTACACATCAGACGGATATGGCTCCCAGCACATTCCTCTTCCACCTCCCCATTCAAACCAATGGCCACTGCATAGCCCTCACTAACCTCACCTCCATTCACAGGCTCCAACCCCCACCCCATGCAGCCCTGAACAATCTGAGGTCCCAACCATTCTTATCTCTGGACCGACCGCTCCATCCTTCAGTTCCTATCAACCCCCACCCCAGACTCTTTCATCTAATAATATTTCTGGACTCTTCCAGCCTTCTATTCCTATCCTCCATCCTTTTTTCCTTATTCATGGATTCCTATTTCCCTATCCCTGGACTCTTCCATCCTTTTAGTTCCCATCTCCAGACTACTCCAGACTACTCCATCCTTCCTTTCCTATTCATGGATTCTTCCTTCCCCATCTCCAGACTCCTCTATCTTTCTAATAGTGATGTATTGCGGAATCGAATCGAATCGTTGACATGATAATCGTAATCGAATCGTGGGACCACCGAACATGCGCACCCCTAGTGGCTATGTTCCTGATTTAATGGATCAGGGCATTGTGTTAACAAATATGTTTTGCTTATATGTGAGATGTGTGGAAGGAACCACTTTCTGAGTGATCTATCCTGGTCATATAACACTCTGCTTCTCTGTAACCTGAAGTTCCAACACAAACCTCTGACTTATTATCTGTTGCTATGTTCTAACGCACTTTTTCTCTAATCCCCACAATTCATTCTAGCCATAGAGTGAAGAGTCAGACATGAAGACACAATCTTACTATTTCTGAATATCTTTTGGATCACGTTCTTCCAGAAGAGGATCCCTCTATTTGCACAAGTAATTACTATTTTGGCAATGGAAGAAGGAAGTGGAGAACCATATGCAGGCTTTCCTTTAACTGGCATAACTAAGGGAAAGCAATAGTGATTAGACAAGGTTTTCTAACATACTTTAACTCTTTGTTCCCTGAGAATGGCCATTAAGATATCTTGTGCACTGACTCAAGCTTTATATTTTGTCCATATATTTTCCATAGGAATTTAAAGAGCTTCCCAGTAACATAGAACCATAGAAGATGGACAATAAATAATAATACCAATTGGTCCATCAAATTTTTTGTCCTTTTTTTTAACCCTTTTGTATGTTTATATATCTATGATTGTTCCAATCATGTTTAAATTCCCTTACTGTTAAATGATTCATTACCTCTGCTGGAAGTCTGTTCCAAGCATCACCTATCCTTTCAGTAAAAAATGACTTTCTAAAATTGGTTTTGATTTTTCATTGTGCTAGTTTGAGTTCATATCCCCATGTTTTTGCTCAGCTTAATACTGAAAGTATTGCTTTCCTGAACATTATTCACAACCTTAAAGTGATTGTAAAGTCTTGTTTTTTTATTTATTTTTTTCAGAAAAATAACAAACATGTTATACTTACCTTCTCTGTGTATCCCTGATACTCCTCTTCTCGTATCCCTCTTCGGCTCTCCTGTCTCCTCCCTCCTGTCGAGTGCCCCCACAGCAAGCAGCTTACTATGGAAGCACCCAAACCGACTCACAGCTCCCTTTGTCCATTCAGGCACAGAACTCCAGTCTGGACCCATCCCCTCTTTCTCCTGATTGGCTAACTGACTTTGATTGACAGCAGTGGGAGCCAATGGTGCCGCTGCTGTGTCTCAGCCAAACCTTTCCCTTATTTTCTTAATAAGGCTGTATATATTAAAAGGCTGTATATATTAAAATGGAAGTAAACTCTTTTTTTTGCATTTGTACCTATAGGTAAGCTTATAATAAGGCTTACCTGTAGGTACCGTGAATATCTCCTAAACCTGCACTCTTTAGTTATTCACACTGCATGCAGCTGATAATGTCTTCGGTACATGAGCTCTGAAGGGACAGCATACCCGCGCTGTCCCTTCAGAGCCCTGTGTCATTGTCCATGACTCCTGCACGCATGTACGGGAGTGACGTCATTGTGGCACAGACAGATGGCCGGAGCATGCACACCCAGAAAGAAGACCGTGTGAAGATGGAAGCCCTCTCAGCGGTGACAGGGGGCTGCTGGAGGGCTTCATTCTAAAGTAAGTATTTCATAATGTGCTAGTATACGATGCACACTAGCACATAATTCCTTTACTTAAAAATTGGTGCAGTTTACTACCGCTTTAAGTTCTCTAAAATGTGTTTTTCTATCAAACTTTCACCACTTTTGTTGCTCATCTCTTGACTCATTAGATTGTATCAAGATATTATTATAAGTGAGGTCTCCAAAACTGGACACAGTATTGTAATTGAGGACTAATAATAGATATATATAGGGGAAACAGAACCTTCTGTGTCCTGCTGGTAATCTCTCTAGTGATGCACCACAGAATTCTATTACTTTCTTCACTATCAGTTGACACTGTTTGTTCAATATAAAATCATGAATTAAGCGTATACTAAGGGGTTTCTGTGCTCCATTCTCTAGCATTGGATCTGATAAAAAAAAGTTCACAACCCGCTCTAGTGTGACAGCGCTTGGATCACCAATCTGGGTGCATATTTAACCATGTAATTTAACATTTTATGAACATCTAGGGCCAGATTCTCAAAAGAGATACGACGGTGTATCGCAGGAAACACCGTCGTATCTCTGTTTTTTTGCCCGGGTATCTATGCGTGTGATTCCTAGAATCACTTACGCATAGATACGACGAAGATCCGACAGGTGTAAGACACTTACACCGTCGGATCTTAGATGTAATTCCTGCGATGGCCGCTAGGTGGCCTTTACGTTGATTTCTCATTTGCCTATGCAAATGAGCCTAATACGCCGATTCCCGAACGTTATTAAGCTGCCTCGTCGTCGTTTACGTTGTTTCCGTAAGCGTAAATCTACCCCTGCTATATGAGGGGTAGGCTTACGAAGTTCCGTCGTATGCCATGTTAAGTATGGCGTCGGGTCAGCGTCGTCTTTTTCCGTCGTTTACGTTGTTTTACTAAGTCGTTCGCGAATAGGGCATTGCGTAAATGACGATCACGTCGGTTTCATCAACATTTTTCGACGTGAGTTGGAGCATGCGCGCAGTTTTTTTTTTCAGCCGGCACATGCGCAGTTCGTTCGGCGAGGGGGCGTGCTTCATTTAAATACAAGCCGCCCCCTTCGATTTACGTGGGGATACGCCGGGCCATTTACACTACGCCGCCGCAAGTTACGGAGCAAGTGCTTTGAGAATATGGCACTTGCTCTAGTAAGTTGCTGCAGCGTAGTGTAAATGGCTTACGCTATGCCACCGTGGATTCTACGAGAATCTGGCCCCTAATATACAGTTAGTAGCATTAAGCTTCAAATGCATTAAAGCGCATACTGTAAGAGTGAATATGATCTTTAAAAAAGGCAAAATTGGCACAAATCTTGTGACAGTTCAGCAGATATTCGTGGCTGCCTAGATTGGCCCAATTTGGGTGGCATCATGTATTATTTGATATTCTTATCCCTGTCTTTAGGACTGTGTAGTAGGTATGTTATGCCCTTAACAATGGCTTGAAGATACCGTAAGAAGCACTGACATTGTCTATCTTGTTATTCAAAGAGAAATTTATTATATTTTAAGTGTTCATAATAAACATTCATAAATATATGAGAAGTAATATATACTTAACTTATTTCTAGATTATGTACTGCATTTTTAGATTAAAAGCAGCTGCAATAATTTTGATAAAAGAACTAAAAAAAACTTAAAAAAAAAAACTAAAATCAGTTTGTCATTTTGGAGATAGTTGTTTCAGAAAAAAACACAAACAGCATGGAATTTATTATAATAGGTTTGGCACAAATATAAAATATACTCTAAGCTGAGCTTTAAGTAGATTATAAACATTTAATATAGAGTGTTATCATAATATTCAGAGCATCCAAATTGCAGACTTCTGTCAGCCACTTTCAGGCATGTTTCTGAAGATCATCGTTAATTCTGCTGATTTATGGTAATGCTGCTGCACTATCACGTGGACCATCAGACGCCACTAACAAGCTTAGCATAAGCTAGCACTGAAATGGGTTGAGGTTTAAATTTCTGCAACAATTATAAACGAGAGGAAAAAGAAATCCCACTTCAGCAAAATAAAAAGTGCCTTTCCAAACAAGTCCACATTAAACTGAGCAGCTGTGTTCTTAACTGCTTCTTGACCGAAGACACTATAAAAAAAAGCTAAGAGCAGTTCAGTTAAAACAAACACTTGAATTTTGGAACCTGCATTTTACTCTAGAATTATGAATATACCTTCTTACATATGTAAAAAAATATATCAAACCACTTAACTGTAAACTACAGTATGATCACACAAAACGTGAAATTATTAGTAACATTTTAGCAAACAATAGTACCAAGTCAAGTTTCAGGAAAAGGGCAAGTTTGCCTAACAATAGCTGAAAAAGTTTTAGAAAACCTTTTCATTTGCCATTATTTACAGAACAGCATTTACAGAAACAAGTGGCAAATATGAATGCTCATAGACAATGCACTGGTGCATAATCAGTGACCCAAAAGTCTGTTCCCTGAGACCCAGTTATTGCCCCACTGGACCTCAGCACCTTGGAGAGCAAAGAGAAAGGTGGAGCCAGGCTATCGCTCACAGCCCACGTGTCAAAGTTAACTCTGCCATTGCTGTGATAGTCATGCATCGGCAAACAAAGGGAGTGGTAAAGTCTATATTTACATGTCAAAACCATCAGTATCTTTTCTGCTTAATCTACATGCTATTGGGGAAGTAGGAGTGCACTTGAAACGTCATATTTGGATGCTTTGTGCACTGGTGCACTGGTGCACTAACCCTGTCTTCTGGGGTCCCTCGGCGGCTGTCTCGGCTCCTCCTCGCAAAAGCTTTCCACCTTCATGCGATTATGTGTGGTAAACCCCACACCATAATCTCCCCTCCACCAAATGATTTGGACCCGTGCACAAAGCAAGGTCCATAAAGACATGGATGAGTGAGTTTGGGGTGGAGGAATTAGATTCAACTGCACTGAGTCCTGACCTCAACCTGATAGAACACGTTTGGAATAATTTAGAGTGGAGACTGAGAACCAGGCCTTCTTGTCCAACATCAGTGCCTGACTTTACATTCCCATAGATACACTCCTAAACCTTGTGGACAGCCTTCCCAGAAGATTTGAAGCTGTTATAGCTGCAAGCAAAGGGTGGGCCGACTCAATATTGAACCCTATGGACTAAGACTGGGATGCCAATGAAGTTCATGTGCCTGTGAAGGCAGGTGTCCCAATTTTTCTGACAATATAGTGCATATTTCCACTTTTTCAGCCAAAGTGGAATAACACTTTATATGTTTTTTACGTTTCCATCCACAGAGCATAACTTACAGATTTTTTTTTTAGAACGTTCTCTTCTGGAACTTCCAGCAAGGAAAAATTCTACTTGGTTCTCTTTGTTATGAGGAGGGTTGGGAAGCTGCATTTACTGCATTTACATATACTGTACAGATGTACTAGATTTGAGCACTGTTTGTCTTATAAAAATATTAAAGGTTGAGGAGCTGGCCTTCTTCATTGCATGTTAATGAGAAGTGGACTCAGCCAGTCCCCAGCACATGCTGTGCTACTCGAAAAATGCATGTAGTCACCCATGATATCTTCTCCTGAGAAAAATCTAAAAAGGAAGAAATATTTAAAAATGTTTTTAGGTATATTGTGTGAATAGGAACAAAAAGAACAAAGGCTCCATTCACACTTGTATGGCTCCAAAGGTTCGCCAACTTTGGAGTGAAACTTTGGTGCAACTTTGGAAGGGTACAACTTGAATACGACTTTGGCTTTGACCAGTGATAAAAGGGCAATTGTTGCACAACTGTTGCATTGCATAACATTCAGGTGCGACTTTCATGCAACGTTTGAGGGTTAACATTGAAGTTCATGGCCCTCAAGTTGCATGAAAGTCCAACCAAAGTAGTACCTGAACTACTTTGAAGTCACTACAACTTTATGTCATAAATATATGAATGGTTATCATTGGAAAAAGTTGCATGAAATGTCACACAAGTGTGATTAGAGCCTAAGTGGGGTTTTCTCAAATTTGACTGCAAAAATAGAAACATACTTTAAGTGAAGCTGCAGTCCAAACTTAATATTGGTTAAGGATAGAGCAGGGAGATTCTAGGCCTCGTACACACGATCGGACATATCCGATGAAAACGGTCCGCGGACCATTTCCATCGGATATGTCCGATGTACACACCATCGGATCAAATTCCCCACCGCCGGACGGCGCGGTGACGCGGCGGTGACGTTGACGCCGCCACGTCACCGCTACGTCACCGCACCAGGAAGTAAAACACTTCCGCGCATGCGCCGAATCCATTCGGCAGCGGCGCGGCGGCGCGGGACGACATGTCTGCTGGTAAGTGTACTAACCAGCAGACATGTCGGGCGGACAGATTCCCACCGGATAGATTTCAAAGCTTGCTTTGAAATCTGTCGGGTGGAGAAATCTGTCCGCTAGCCCATACACACGAGCGGAGATGTCTGCTGAAACGGTCCATCGGACCGTTTTCAGCGGACATATCCCTTGGTGTGTACGAGGCCTAATATGTTATTGCTGTCGGTGTCCACATTGAGGATTTCTAACCCCTGCTCCCTCTTTAGTAATAAGTGTCAAATTTTGGATTTACATCATTCTGTCTTTTAGTGGTTGGCATTATCTGGGACAAGGTGTGAGGATGGTCTTCCCCAGTAGGAACACAGACAATAAAAAAACAGACAAAGTTTCTAACCCTCCCGCTCTATGAAAACTGAAAAAATAACATTCAGATGTTATATATGCTAATATATATAATTCCACACATCATCATAGTTAATTAGTCAAGAGGCAAAATTCATTTGTACTCTATCTGATTACATCCTTGTACTTGGCTTCCTTGTAAAATGTTGGCGGTCTCTACAAATGCGAACCTGGTAATAATCTCAAGTAAGGGTGAGCACTACATGTGTTGAAGCCCTTGCTCCAGCATAACACAGCTTCCTCTCCAATATGTCATTCTCACACCTCCAAACTCAGCACCAAACAAACATGAAAATCTGCTACTGTTCTCCCCATGCACTCCATTTTCTTCCAATCTGAGAGCCATTTGTGAGTATAATTGAAAATTAGCAGTGCAGCTGTTTGAAGAGAGTAATTTATCATGGCACATTGTTCACTCGTGACACTTTAGCCCTGGCTCTAACAAGGCAGTGGTTGCTGGGGGTTGAGCTAGAGAAAGTGATTCGGCTGCAATGCTGCGTTTCCCCTGCTTTGTTGCTAATTGTAGCCTCTTTTTCTCCATTGAATTGGGAGTTGAGTAAAAGAGCTTGTTTGCTCTGTACAGCCAGGCTGCCAGGACTGCTCCAGCTATTATCACAAGATACTCTTGATCTTTTGAAAAGCAGGAAATAGAATTTTTCTCCAACAGGGAAAGTAATTTGTGATGCGTCCATTAGTTCTTCATTAAAGCAAGATTAAATTGCATGGCAAATCACATCTGTGTTTGGATGATTAAAGGGTGGCATTTTAGAGGCCAAAACTAATTACTAGTCAAAATGAATAGGAGTGAAAAAACAGTCATGTTTTTACATTAGATAGTGTGGTTTGTAATTAGATTCAAGCTAATTCCACTATTTCTTCTCTTTTAATGAGACGAGCCTGTCCTCATCTTTTTCTAGGCCATGCTAACAGCCCAAAATGTATAATTTTGATAATACTAAGAGTTTACTTTATTGAAATTTCTATGCTACCTACCACAACCGGTCTGTCTAGTGCTACTTCTTGTTTGAGGAGCTACCAGTGTGCTGTGCCAATGGCAAGCTCCAAAGGGAGTACCTATTACACAATGTAATTGGGTCATTGTAACTGATTAGGAACAATATTATTTTAATGTATTAATAGGTACACAAAATCCTTTGCTGACTTGGAGGCAACAATCCATCAAATTTACTATGAATGAGAAAAGAAACAGATTCCCAGGGTAAAAAAAAGGCAGAAAATGTAATAACTTTTGTAAGGTTTTTGCATGGCTTTTCAGGGTAGAAAAGGGACAACATTTGGACCCTAGCATCTAAGAATTCCCAAAGCAGCATACATCTTCTGGTAGATTATATATACTGTATATATATATATATATATATTACACATATAGCTATAGATATATCTATAAATATAGATGTAGATATCTATAGATATAGATATATATATACATCTGTTAGAGACAGGTCAATAAATACAAGGCAAGTTCAATATTTTGACTTATATATTAATTACCAAAGTAGCACCATGAACACTAAAGTACACAAGTTTTCACTGTTATTAAAAAGACTCTCCCTATAAATATTTTATCTTAATTTATCCCTACTAGCAGTGGCGGCCCGTCCATAGGGGGCGCCCGGGCGCCGCCCCCCCCTCCTGTAGTAAAAAGAAAAAAAACGGGCCCTTTAAGACATTTTATTTAGCTTAAAATGTCATTTTTACTTTTACTTGCAGTTCTGGCGGCCGTCAATAGAGGGCGCTGCAGCGCCACCCCCCTATCGCAAATATTAAATAATAACATTGCATTAAACGTCTGTTATATCATTATTGCCAGCTGCCGCTGGTCTATTCATATAACTGGACATAGGGCGCCGGTTACCTGAATAGCGGGAGCTGATTGGCTGAGGGGAACTGTTTATCAGAGCTGCTGGCTCCGATTTCAAGTAAAGCCCTCCGGCTCTCGGATGTCTATACTCGGAACGCACCCTCCCTGCGTTCCTTGCATAAGACTGACAGCTGTTTCAGCCAATCAGGTTCCCGGATTCTGGTTATCAGGAACCTGATTGGCTGAAGCTTCACCACGGCGGCAGAAGACATCGAGGGAGGACATGGAAGCTTCAGGTAAGTGCTTTTTACAGGGAAAGGGGTGAAAATGGGCACAGAGGCGACAATGGGCACAGTGGCATCATGGGGCACAGTGGTGACAAAGGGCACAGAGGCGACAATGGGAACAGTGGCATCATGGGGCACAGTGGTGACAATGGGCACAGTGGCATCATGGGGCACAGTAGTGACAATGGGCACAGTGGCATCATGGGGCACAGTGGTGACAATGGGCACAGTGGCATCATGGGGCACAGTAGTGACAATGGTCACAGTGGCATCATGGGGCACAGTGGTGACAATGGGCACAGTGGCATCATGGGGCACAGTGGTGACAATTAAAGGGCACAGTGACATGCACAGTGGCATCAATGGGCACAGTGGTGACAATTAAAGGGCACAGTGGTGACAATTGGCACAGTGGCAACAATTGAGGGGCACAGTGGCTGCGTTTGATGGCATGGCACAGTGGTGACAATTGATTGCACAGTGGCTGCGTTTGATGGCATGGCACAGTGGTGACAATTGATGGCACAGTGCCTGCGTTTGATGGCATTACACAGTGGTGACAATTGATGGCACAGTGGCTGTGTTTGATGGCACAGTAGCTGCGTTTGATGGCATGGCACAGTGGTGACAATTGATGGCACAGTGGCCGCGTTTGATGGCATGACACAGTGGTGACAATTGATGGCACAGTGACTGAATTTGATGGCATGGCACAGTGGTGACAATTGATGGCACAGTTGCTGTGTTGCATGGCACAGTTTTGACAATTAATGGCACAGTTGCTGTGTTTGATGGCATGGCACAGTGGTGACAATTGATGGCACAGTTGCTGTGTTGCATTGCACAGTGGTGACAATTGATGGCACAGTTGCTGTGTTTGATGGCATGGCACAGTGGTGACAATTGATGGCACAGTGGCTGCATTTGGTGGCATGGCACAGTGGCTGCGTTTGATGGCACAGTGGCTGCATGTGATGGGCACAGTGAGGCTGCAATTTATTTGTTTTCGTTTGCGCCCCCCCCCCAAAAATGTTGAGCACCAGCCGCCACTGCCTACTAGAAACCCTAAATAATCATATATATTTCCAGGTTTTATAAAAAGCTTAGGCCTTTCAAGACATTAGTCAAACAGATACATGAATACATAAAGAATGCTAAATATCCTAAGCTTTATTTCAGTGTGGAAATAGTTGTTAAACGTGCAAATAATAATAGACGAAAGGGCCAAAAGGCAACCAAATATAATGGGTTTTCCCATAAGTTCTCACAGTCATAGTAGACCAGGGATAACTGAAACTTACAATAAAGCACTTCAGATTTTCTCATTGGAATTATGTTTGTACATACCCATGATCCATTTTTTGTTCTCAAACATTTTCTATTAAAAATTGTATGTGACAGAAATGCCCCCCCCCCCTTTCTCCCATGATTTGCCCTTTTAATAATGACATTGATTGCTCTGGTCAGAGATCACTAATATTTAGAGCCGGTTCACACCGGGGTGGCCTGGGATCCAACTTCAAGTCGCCCCAAGTCACGCGGTCGAGAACATGAAAGGAAGTGAATGGGAGCCGTCTTAATACACACTACTGAAGTTGCTCCGACTTCAGAAAAGGTTCCTGTACTACTTCAATCCGACTTCTAGGCGACTTGTACCCATTGATTTCAATGAAAGTTGCCTCAGAAGTCGGATCACTGTCTTAACTCAAGCAACAATACAGGAAGATAACATACATTTCTCAGGCAAACCACCCCCTCCCTCCCACAGAGCTTATTGTTGTTTGATTGGCCGCTGGAAAGCCTCCTGTCCTGGATGCAACTGGAAGTTGCCTTGTAAGTTGCCTGATGATTCATACTCAAGTCATGTCCAAGTTGCCTCCCAAAGTCGTGCTAGAAGTCGTGTTGCCCCTGTGTGAATGGGCTCTTAGGGCATAAGTGGGGGGGCAACAGCAAGTTAACTTTTCTACTATCCTTCCAAACTTTTTAGGAACAATAAACATAGTGAAAGGTACATGCTCCCTCGCATGTATTACTACTGTAAGCTCTATCAAGATAATAAAGAATACTTGAAGGGAGTGCAGTCCTATGCCAGGAAATGTGTTTTTAATTGTACAGTTCCTAGCCAAATTGAGACTAAATGGAGGGCTGAACTTTATGTTTTACAGTAGCAAATTGTTTAAATGGAACACCAACTTTCACTAGATAAATATAATGGCTAATCTTTTTCTACCATGACTACCAACACTTGGAATTACTTACAATAAAAAACAGGATGCTCTACAAAGGTGATAAACAAACTTAAATGAAAACAAATTGCTGTCCAAAGTAATCGTCCATAAAAGTTTCAAAACCAGAAAAATAAAAAGTATAAATCACAGTCTTGTAATAAACAGCATGGATCCAATACACCAGTGAAGTAAGTGTGAAAACACATGTATAGGTGACACTCTGGTGAGAAGTGCTGATAGGAGGTCCTCCACCGTGAAGGTATAAAATCTGCTTACCAGACTTGTGGTGGTCTCTTAATTAAAAGAAAACCCCAAAAAGCATGTGGTTACTTGCTGGAAGGTTGAACACAGGACCAGGTCGGGTGTCAATCCCCATTCACGCCAGTTGGACAAGGATCTCAAAGGCAATTTCAATGGGGCCCCATGAGGAAGCGATTTATCGCGAAACCGGTCGGGCGGGATTTTGTGTTGCATCGGATCATCCCCCGCTGAATACACTTTTCCCTACCATATTCGGGCGGGTCAAAGTTTCTTTTGGATTACTTCCGGCCGGAGTTCCATCTTAAACTGGCATGCCTGTTTTATATGTTATCATGTGAGTGAGTTTTTGTTTATACTTTTTAATAAATTCCAACCTACGGTATTACACCATTGTGACCTTTTTGTGTCTCTCCATGGAAATTGCCTTTGAGATCCTTGTCCAACTGGCGTGAATGGGGATTGACACCCGACCTGGTCCTGTGTTCAACCTTCCAGCAAGTAACCACATGCTTTTTGGGGTTTTCTTTTAATTAAGAGACCACCAAAAATCTGGTAAGCAGATCTTATACCGTCCCGGTGGAGGACCTCCTATCAGCACTTCTCACCAGAGTGTCACCTATACACAGAGCTTTTTTTCTCAGAAAATAGGTGCAGGAACTCAACCACGACCCCGTTCAGATTTCACAAACAGTAGAAGGGTCTTAAAGGGGCATTAAATACCAGAATTGCACTAATACAGAGTGCAGAGTTCAGGGGGGTTACACACAGAGTGAAGAGCTGGCACTTGTAAACACAGAAACCAGACTTCTGTGTTTACAAGTGATTGTGGTGAGCAGGCACCAAAGGGTCTAAGCCAAAGGTGGTGGAACTGAGTTCCCCCAAGTTCCCCCAGAAAAAAAGCCCTGCCTATACATGTGTTTTCACACTTACTTCACTGGTGTATTGGATCCATGCTGTTTATTACAAGACTGTGATTTATACTTTTTATTTTTCTGGTTTTGAAACTTTTATGGACGATTACTTTGGACAGCAATTTGTTTTCATTTAAGTTTGTTTATCACCTTTGTAGCGCATCCTGTTTTTTATTGTTTGTTTTACACTGTTTTAGCTAGTACAGTCAGGTGCAGCTTCATTAGAGCACTCAATTGCTCCCTATCTCCACCGTTTAGAGCATTTAGTTGCTCTCTCTTCTTTTGTTTATTATTATTTAGCTTTTTAGCGCAGTTGATCTTTTTCTAACTTGGAATTACTTAGCCATCAAGGCAAAATGTCCCTATATAGGCCATACACATTTTGAAGTAACCTGGATTAACCACTTGACCACTGGGCATGTAAACCCCCTTAATGACCAGACCAATTTTCAGCTTTCGGTGCTCTCACAGTTTAAATGACAATAACTTAGTCATACAACACTGTACCCAAATGAAATTTTTGTCCTTTTTCCCCCTACAAATAGAGCTTTTTTTTGGTGGTATTTTATCACCTCTGTGGTTTTAATTTTTTTCGCTATAAATAAAAAAAGAACGAAAATTTTGTAAAAAAAATAATTTTTCTTCATTTCTATTATAAAATTTTGCAAAAAAGTTATTTTTCTTCATACATTTGGCCTAAAATGTATACTGCTACATATCTTTGGTAAAAAAAAAATGGGATATTATATAGTCTGGGTGAAAGATATAGGGTCTACAAGCTATGGTACCAATTACTGAAAATGTATCAATTTGATCACATCTGATGTACTGACAGCCTCTCTCATTTCTTGAGACCCTAACATGCCAGGAAAGTACAAATACCCCCCCAAATGACCCCTTTTTGGAAAGAAGACATTCCAAGGTATTTAGAAAAAGGCATTGTGAGTTTTTTGAAGTTGTAATTTTTTCTCACACACCGCATATGCATACCACAAATTACACCCCAAAACACATTCTGCTATTCCTCCCGAGTATGGCGATACCACATGTGTGAGACTTTTACACAGCGTGGCCACATACAGAGGCCCAACATGCAGGGAGCACCATCAGGCGTTCTGGAACACCCAGGCCAATTCTGACATTCCTCTCCTACATGTAAAAATCATCATTTATTTGCTAGAAAATTACATAGAACCCCAAAACATTATATATGCTTTTATAGCAAAGACCCTAGAGAATACAATGGCGGTCGTTGCAACTTTTTATCGCACACGGTATTTTCGCAGCAATTTTTCGAACGCGTTATTTTTGGAAATAAAACAGTTTTGTGCTTTAAAAAAAAAAAAATTAAAGTTAGCCCAATGTTTTTGCATAATATGAAAGATGAAGTTACGCCAAGTCAATTAGATACCCAATATGTCACCCTTCAAAATTGCACACACTCGTGAAATGGCGCCAAACTTTGCTACTTAAAAATCCCCATAGGCGACGCTTTAAATATTTTTACTGGTTACATCTTTTTAGTTGGAGAAGAGCTCTATGGCCAAAATGATTACTCTCGCTCTAATGTTCGCAGTGATACCTCACATGTGTGGTTTGAACATCGTTTTCACATGTGGGCGGGACTTACGTGTGCGGTTGCTTCTGTATACGAGCACGCGGGAACAGGGGGGCGCTTTAAAAAATTTTTTATTGTTCATTTCACTTTATTTATTTTAGTTTGACACGTTTTTCCCCAAAAATAAATGTTTTGATCACTTTTATTCCTATTACAAGGAATGTAAACATCCCTTGTAATAGGAATATAGCATGACAGGTCCTCTTTACAGTGAGATATGGGGTCAATAAGACCCCACATCTCACCTCTAGGCTGGGAAGCCTGAAAAAAAAAACAATCCTGGTTTCGATCGTAGCGGTGAGTCGGAAGAAGCACCGGAGGAAGAAGGGAGGGGGGACGTCCCCTTTCGCTTCCCGTAAGAACAATCAAGAGGCGGAAAAAGATGATATCTGAATGATGCCAGTAGCTGCAGGCATCATTTAGATATACCTGCACAAAGTCAAGGATGTCATATGACGGCCGACGGGCGGGAAGTGGTTAAACGCATTTTTTTCCCAGAGTATTTTCTGAGTATTGCAGAGTATTAGCCGGGGTATTGCAGAGTATTGGTGCGGGGGTATTGCAGAGTATTAGTGCGGGGGTATTGCAGAGTATTAGCCGGGGTATTGCAGAGTATTGGTGTGGGGGTATTGCAGAGTATGGTGCGGGGGTATTGCAGAGTATTGGTGCGGGGGTATTGCAGAGTATGGTGTGGGGGTATTGCAGAGTATTGGTGCGGGGGTATTGCAGAGTATTGGTGCGGGGGTATTGCAGAGTATGGTGCGGGGGTATTGCAGAGTATTGGTGCGGGGGTATTGCAGAGTATTGGTGCGGGGGTATTGCAGAGTATTGTGGGGGTATTGCAGAGTAATTGCGCGGGGGGTATTGCAGAGTAATTGGAGGGGGTATTGCAGAGTAATTGCAGGGGGTATTGCAGAGTATTGCTGGGGGGTATTGCAGAGTATTGCCGGGGGATATTGCAGAGTATTTCCGGGGGGTAATGCAGACTATTGCGGGGGGTAATGCAGAGTATTGCCTGTGGTATGCAGAGTATTGCTGGGGGGTAATGCAGACTATTGCCGGGGGGTAATGCAGACTATTGCCGGGGGGTAATGCAGACTATTGCCGGGGGGTAATGCAGACTATTGCCGGGGGGTAATGCAGACTATTGCCGGGGGGTAATGCAGACTATTGCTGGGGGTATGCAGAGTATTGCGCAGGGGGGTATGCAGAGTATTGCGCAGGGGGGTATTGCAGAGTATTGCGCAGGGGGTATTGCAGAGTATTGCGCAGGGGGGTATTGCAGAGTATTGCCAGGGGGTATTGCAGACTATTGCCAGGGGGTATTGCAGACTATTGCCCGGGGGTAATGCTGAGTATTGCCAGGGTATGCAGAGTATTGTGCAGGAGGTTATGCAGAGTATTGCCGGGGGTATGCAGAGTATTGTGCAGGGGGGTATGCAGAGTATTGCGCAGGGGGGTATGCAGAGTATTGCGCAGGGGGGTATGCAGAGTATTGCGCAGGGTGATATGCAGAGTATTGCCGGGGGTATGCAGAGTATTGCGCAAGGGTGTATGCAGAGTATTGCGCAGGGGGGTATGCAGAGTATTGTCGGGGGTATGTAGAGTATTGCCCATGGGGGAATTGCAGAGTATTCGCAGGGGGTATTATACAGTATTGCAGGGGGTTGCAGGGATGGCTGAGCACGGATGGATGAATCATCGGTACCCTGCGAAATAGCACAGCGCCTAATGATATCATCCCCACCAAACTGCTGAAGGAATGTGCCGATATTCTGGCACCGGCTATCATGCAGCTTATTAACCAGTCATTCAAGGAAGGCATAGTGCCCACCCGGTTGAAACAAGGCATAATCAAACCTATTCTAAAGAAACCCACCCTCGACCCCAAAGACTCAAACCATCGTCGTCCCATAACAGGCCTAAATGTCTTCTCTAAGGTAATGGAGAAAGTAGTGGTACAACAGCTGCAACAGCATTTAGATACCCATAATTTGCTCGATCCATTTCAATCGGATTTCCGACAGGGACAGAAACAGCACTGCTGAAAATATGGGATGACGCCCTCGAGGCCGCAGACGAAGGAGAATCTTGTCTTCTAATACTGTTGGACCTGTTGGTGTCATGCAGAGTCCCCCAGGGATCCCCTCTGTCGCCGGTTCTGTTCAATATCTATCTCCGCCCTCTCTTTGAAATCATCAGTAGCCAGAAGTTACTGTACCACTCTTATGCAGATGACACACAATTGTACTTTCGCATCTGCAACAAAAAGGATCATTATCTCGGTCTAGAGAAATGCCTCACTTTGATAGAAAATTGGATGACAAAGAGTTATCTTAAACTCAACGGTTTGAAAAAAGAACTTCGCCTGTTTTACGCCAATTGGAAAAATCACACCGCAATAGCATGGACACCCCCGCCCATTCTGGGTAAAATCATCACCCCTAGCACCAAAGTCAAAAGTCTCTGAGTCATCTTTGATACCTACATGACAATGGATGCACAAATAGGGTCAGTAGTCAGCAGATTCCACCATCTGCTGTGCCTACTACACAGACTTATACCATTTATCCCAAAAGAAGACATAGCAGTGATGGTGGGAACAATTGTCAACTCCAGACCTGACTTTGCAAATGCCCTCTATCTTGGTCTCCCAAAGTACTAAATCACTCGTCTGCGAATCGTTCAAAATACGGCCGCTCGACTTGTGACTGGCAAAAAAACATGGGAATCAATCTCACCTTCACTGAGATCCCTTTATTGGTTGCCAGTAAAAGACAGAATTACTTTCAAAGCACTCTGTCTGACGCATAAGTGTGTTCAAGGAAATGCCCCCCAATATCAATGCGAAAAACTAAAAGCTCACAACCCCAATCGCGTTCTGCGACTCACCAACCAAAATCTACTCCAGATACCCAAAGCCAGATACAATTCCAAAGGAGAAAGAAGATTTGCGGTCCAAGGCCCTAGACTATGGAACGCTTTACCAGCATTCGGTTGGAGGAGAACCACTTGGCCCTTAGGAGAAAGATCAAAACTCATCTCTTTTGAGGACAAAGGAGAAATGGACAACGAGCACCCAGTTCGCATGTGCTGCGCTATATAAGTTTTCACTCACTCACTCACTCACTCACTCACTCACTCACTCGCTGTGCACATATCCCACGATCCATGTACCCACAAAGTATTAACTTAAACTATTGTGCCACATTGTGTCTCATAGACATGCTTAAACCTCAGAACAAGGGCTCATTTAAATAAAAGTACATCTTCCATATCATATGTCTTTCTGCATGCGCAATTTGGACACAGGGTTAACATTTTGTCTGAACGTGCCTTAAAGTAGAAACAAAACCAAAAATCCTCAAGCGCTCAACCATGGACCATGGCAAGAAAAATAATAAAGGATGAGCAATGAACAACAAGACCCAGCTGGCAAAGGACATCTGGAAATGTAGTAGGTTGTAGACAATTTAAAAGTAGTCAGCGCTCAATGAGTTAATGGAGAAATTACTGTTAAGTCAAAAGGGGCTCAAAAATATGAAAACTGATTTATTCGTTCAATACTTGTTAAAACATGTGGAAAAGTACCAATAAAAGAATGAAAGTTATGCTATACCGCTGCAGGTTTCCATAGCAGTGAGGAGCCAACAACATCCAAAGTGCCAGCGGTGGGGCACTGGGAGTGCCAATAGCTGTGCTGTCCCAGACGGAGTCCAAAGGGAAAATGTGTGGGAGATCCACTTGTTGGGGGTGGAACACCAAACCGACACAAAGCTGAAGTTGCAGCGGGACGCAGAATGTTTTGTGGCCACTGTCAGCTCGAAGAGTGTGCTGCTGCGAGGCTCAAACACTGAGCGTGTGGTTGACAGATCCGCTGACCTTGACAGCTTGAGCCCGAGCCGTAGAAGGAACGTGCTTATGTGGAAATCGGTAAACATGACAGGGCTGCGCAGCAAAGATTGAACCCCTTGTTACCTTCAGTGGGCAGTGCCACCACTGAATGTGACCCATTGAAGTGAATAGGACTAACCGCCCTTTCGGCACAGTGGTTTGGCCTTTTCAGGGTTAAAAGACCCAGTGCCTGGGAACCACCTTCTGAAAATGTTTCCACCAAGAATCGCTTTTCAGAGGGGAGGTAAGCCTTCCAACTGTATGAAAAAACCCTAAAGCTGGTCATACATTATGCAATTTTCTTATTCGACTTCTATTAGATGTACCTTCAACTGTAGTGCAAGGGTCTTCCTGACTGCATACAAATTGAAAGTATTTAGGTTTGACCTCATATTATATGGTTTTGGTAAATCTAAAGGAAAATTGTACAAGAAAATGATATAATGTATGGGCAGCTTAAGTCTATTTCAGATCATTTCGGCACCTTCTAGAAATGTGTACTGAGGAGAATATTTAGCCTGCTTATTGCCTAGTCATCCAAAATGAAAGAATCTTATCCTGGAACAAGTCATCAGGAATCCTGACTTCAGTGGCAGTCGTATCCAGCAGAGGAAATAAAGGGTTATCTTCCAATGGGAGCACCTGGAGAGACTTCCTACTTCTACTAGGAAAGTAAATTGGGAAATATATACAGTGTGAACAGAGACAGCAAGAAGCCCACTCTAAACAAAAGTTTTGGTTGGAGTTGCACTTTACCAGTGAAACAGCTAACAACTAGGCCATCACTTTTGATCTTGACTCACCAAAAATCGCATCATTTTTAGAAGCGTTCCTCTTTGCACATCGTGCTTTAACTGTGTCATTCTGCTCAATCATTACTGTAGACATAAAAGCTTTGTGATCTTTCCATTATCCCATTTACTGTATTAGTATTAGCAACACTATAATATACTGATCAATTTCAAACCATTATAGTATTTTAAATTCTCATTATAAAAAGCACCAACCAAAAATGTAGCCATTAACTTGGCAGTAAGTACTGTATCTTGCCATATTGCCACTATTACCATGACTCCAAGAGGGAAGAACAAATTAAAATTTGATATCTAAAGCCTTCTGCAACTACTAGAGTTTTTCATTTACATCCGTAGAAGAATTTATGAACACCAGAGCAGATTTAATAAAGTACTCAACCATTGCAAACCAGGTTACTTAGTAGTGAAAGTGAGTAGCAACTTTTTAAGCTTTGGATTGAAGTGTAACTAAATGCAAAGGCCCGGATTCACGTAAGACTTACGCCGACGTATCTATAGCTACGCCGTTGTAAGTACAAATGTGTGCCGTCGTATCTCTGCGCCGATTCCCCAAACTCAATATACGTTGAAAAATTTGGCTTCAGCCGCCCGACGTAACTTGCCTACACCGGCGTATTGTGGGCGCATAGTTACGCTGGACGCATTCGGCGTACCCATGTTAAATATGCAAATGAGTAAGATACGCCGATTCACAAACGTACTTGCGCCCGGTGCATTTTTTAAGCGATTTGCGTAAGGGTTACATCCGGCGTAAAGTTATTCCTCATATAGAAAACGCAACCCATGCAAAGGTATGAACCAGGGAATGAACGCTGTCGATTTTTACGTCGTTTACGTAGTACATGAATAGGGCTATGCGTAGGTTACGTTCATGTCGTAGGCAGTGTTTTGACGTATCTTAGCCAGTTATTTTGACGTGACTTTGAGCATGCGCACTGGGATGCGTCCAAGATACAGTGCCTTGTGAAAGTATTCGCCCCACTTGAACTTTGCGACCTTTTGCCACATTTCAGGCTTCAAACATAAAGATATAAAACTGTAATTTTTTGTGAAGAATCAACAACATGTGGGACACAATCATGAAGTGGAATAAAATTTATTGGATATTTCAAACTTTTTTAACAAATAAAAAGCTGAAAAATTGGGCGTGCAAAATTATTCAGCCCCTTTACTTTCAGAGCAGCAAACTCTCTCCAGAAGTTCAGTGAGGATCTCTGAATGATCCAATGTTGACCTAAATGACTAATGATGATAAATAGAATCCACCTGTGTGTAATCAAGTCTCCGTTTAAATGCACCTGCACTGTGATAGTCTCAGAGGTCCGTTTAAAGCGCAGAGAGCATCATGAAGAACAAAGAACACACCAGGCAGGTCCGAGATACTGTTGTGGAGAAGTTTAAAGATGGATTTGGATACAAAAAGATTTCCCAAGCTTTAAACATCCCAAGGAGCACTGTGCAAGCGATAATAATGAAATGGAAGGGGTATCAGACCACTGCAAATCTACGAAGACCTGGCTGTCCCTCTAAACTTTCAACTCATACAAGGAGAAGACTGATCAGAGATGCAGCCAAGAGGCCCATGATCACTCTAGATGAATTGCAGAGATCTACAGCTGAGGTGGGAGACTCTGTCCATAGGACAACAATCAGTCGTATACTGCACAAATCTGCCCTTTACGGAAGAGTTGCAAGAAGAAAGCCATTTCTTAAAGATATCCATAAAAAGTGTCGTTTAAAGTTTGCCACAAGCCACCTGGGAGACACACCAAACATGTGGAAGAAGGTGATCTGGTCGGATGAAACCAAAATCAAAATTTTTGGCAACAATGCAAAACGTTATGTTTGGGGTAAAAGCAACACAGCTCATCACACTGAACACACCATCCCCACTGTCAAACATGGTGGTAGCAGCATCATGGTTTGGGCCTGCTTTTCTTTAGCAGGGACAGGGAAGATGGTTAAAATTGATGGGAAGATGAATGGAGCCAAATACAGGACCATTCTGGAAGAAAACCTGATGGAGTCTGCAAAAGACCTCAGACTGGGATGGAGATTTGTCCTCCAACAAGAAAATGATCCAAAACATAAAGCAAAATCTACAATGCAATGGTTCACAAATAAACATATCCAGGTGTTAGAATGGCCAAGTCAAAGTCCAGACCTGAATCCAATCGAGAATCTGTGGAAAGAACTGAAAACTGCTGTTCACAAACGCTCTCGCTGAGCTCGAGCTGTTTTGCAAGGAAGAATGGGCAAAAATTTCAGTCTCTCGATGTGCAAAACTGATAGAGACATACAGCTGTAATCACAGCAAAAGGTGGCGCTACAAAGTATTACCTTAAATTAAGGGGGCTGAATAATTTTGCACGCCCAATTTTTCAGTTTTTTATTTGTTAAAAAAGTTTGAAATATCCAATAAATTTCTGTCCACTTCATTAAAGTGTCCCACTTGTTGTTGATTCTTCACAAAAAATGACAGTTTTATATCTTTATGTTTGAAGCCTGAAATGTGGCAAAAGGTCACAAAGTTCAAGGGGGCCGAATACTTTCGCAAGGCACTGTACGACGCATGCGCAGTTCTTTTTTTGAGGCTCAGCCTATCATTTGCATGGGGTCACGCTTCATTTAAATATATCAGGCCCACTTCCACCTACTTTGACTTACGTCGGCTTACACCAACAACTATACACTACGCCGGCGCAACGTTGAGAGCATTTGCTTTGTGAATTCCATGCTTGCCTCTCAACGTTGCGCCGGCGTAGCGTAAAGAAGATACGCTACGCCGGCAATAAAGATGCGCCGAGGTACGTGAATCTACCCCAAAGCGTTTTTTTGTTTTGTATTTTGAATAGAGTAAGGGAGGATTATAACCCTTGTCAGTTTTCTTTTTGCCACCTGTATCCCATAGAAGAGACAAGATGTCGGGATACAAAATGCTGGTATCCTGTTAAAAACAGGCATGACCACATACTGTATGTATGGATCTGCACAGAGATCACCAGGCTCAACACTAAGCCCCCGTTCACACAGGTTCAGCTTTGAAATCGCACTTTAGCGCAATTTCAAAGCAGCACATTAGTGCCATTTGCACTGCCGATTTAATTGCAGCTCGCCACTTCATTTACTAGAAGTCTATGCAAGTCGCAATGAAATCAGTAAAAACTAGTGCAGGAACTTTTTTTTATAATTGCGACGGCATGAGTCGCGCCAATATGAGTGATTCCATTGGCAGCAATGGGGTGCGACTTGTCATGCAATTTGGAACTGTCGCACCGATGTACAAAACCAAGTGAACCTAAATAAAGTAAACTAAAAGCAGAGTTCTAGCCAAAAGTGGAAGCTCCACTTATCTTCTTCCTCCCCCCCTCCGGTGCCACATTTGGCACCTTTACGGCTGGAATGGGTACTCGTTAATGACAGGTACCCGTTCTGACTTCCGGAAGACCTGTCTGCAACAAGGTCCCCCGGAAGTTCAGCCCCCTCCTCCTTCCCTGCGGTTACGCCATTCACGAAGTGCAGCCCGCTTCGTGCATGCGCAGTAGGGAACCAGCAGTGAGGCTGCAAGGATTTACTGCTGGTTTCGCTTGAACGCAATGTTGGTGGTAGCACTTGAGAGCTGATGGAAGCATTGGCTGGGGTAATGATATTGCTGGATTACAGGACAGGTAAGTGTTCTAATATTAAAGCATTATGCAGCTGCTGACTTTTAACATTTTCATGGGGGGCTTTAATCAGTGAAAGAGGGAACAAATAAGCAAACCTGCCTAAACTAAACTAGACTCTATAGAGGTGTAAGGATAACCTGGACAGAGTAGGATCAGCTTTACCACTTAAGACCCGGACCTTTATACAGGTAAAGGACCTGGCCAGTTTTTGCGATTCGGCACTGCGTCGCTTTAACTGACAATTGTGCACTCATGGCTCCCAAACAAAATTGGCGTCCTTTTTTTCCCCACAAATAGAGCTTTATTTTGGTGGTATTTCATCACTTCTGAGTTTTTTTTTTTTTTTTGCGCTATAAACAAAAATGGAGCGACAATTTTGAAAAGAATTCAATATTTTTTACTTTTTGCTATAATAAATATCCCCCAAAAATATATATAAAAAAAAATGTTTTTCCTCAGTTTAGGCTGATACGTATTCTTCTACCTATTTTTGGTAAAAAAAAATCGCAATAAGCATTTATCGATTGGTTTGCGCAAAATTTATAGCGTTTACAAAATAGGGGATAGTATTTATTGCATTTTTATTATTTTTTTTTACTACTAATGGCGCCGATCTGCGATTTTTTTTCATGACTACAACATTATGGCGGACACATCGGCCAATTTTTCGGACACATTTTTGGGACCGTTCTTCAGCTCCGGGGACCGATCGCGGGACTATGGCGGTGATCGGGTCCGCGGTCACGGGGCTTTGGACTGGGTCGCTGGCGCGCGCCCACAACCCACGGCTGGGCACTTAAAGAGGATGTACAGGTACTTGCTTGTGCCCAGCCGTGCCATTCTGCCGACGTATATGTGCAGGAGGCGGTCCTCAAGTGGTTAAGGAGCAAGTCATATTAAAAAAAGGGGAGAAGGTACATGGGAACAGGTACAACCAGGTGAGAGCAGGATCAGGAGTCACAGATCACAGGGAGCAAAGTACAGGGGGCACACAGGAATAGTAGAGGAGGGGCTAAATACACTCCCAGCATCAGGTAATTGCTGGGATCTGATAGCTGCTAGGAGACACTCTGTCAGGAAGCACCAGACATAGTATAGGTGAAAGCTCAAGGCACATACAGATGCACGACACAGATCTGTGCGTGCTCACCTTGCTGTGCATAGACGTGCATATATGCATGCGCACTCACACCTGCTGTTAACACTGGCACCAAATGGACTATTTAAGTGCAGCTGTATTAGTCATTAGCTCAGGTGCTCATACCTCCGCACTCTTGCAGCTACTGTCTTAACATCAGTGGCCCCTGAGACAGGGCCTCTTCTTGTCAGACACACCCCCAGGTGGACACCAGAACTACACCCTCTAGGTCTGGGAACCACAGTGCCCCCAGCAAGTGACCCAGTTCCTGACACGCGAGTAATACATGGTATGTCTGTTCACAGATATGTGGTAAGAATGAGAGTATTTAAATGATGGATAGATGTGCTAGCACAATCCAACTAGGCGAAGATGTCAAACTGAAAACAGCAGGGGGCGCTAATATTAGTACAAACAAAATTTAACGTACACTTGTGCAAAAGCAGCATCTACATTGAAGGAGATGCCTATAGAATAAAGTGCAAGTGCTGTGCAAAATTAATTGATAACTATAAATATAAATAAATACAATTACAAATACAAATGTATATATAAATGTCCATATACTGTGCAGAAAAAACATCCATAAACTGTGCAAAGAATAGTGTTGTGTTTAAAAGTCCATGTATATTGCACTCTTGCCATGCAAGTGATTAAAGAGGGTTTCCACCTTTACCGACTAAAACACCAATAGTGTGTGTAAAAATGGCTCCTTACCACAAAGTATTGACCTTTCTCGTTAGAAAAGAGGTCAAATTGAGCTTAGTGTCTCCACGGACGATTGATAGCCTGGAGTCCCTTGGTTCAATTGGTTATAACGTCATAGGGCAGATAAATAGAGAGATACCGCCATAGCATAATACCGTTTATTAAAATAAATAAATAATACACAGTGCCGAGTGGCTCCTTACTGTTTAGAGTGCCTCACGTCCCGGCACTGAGGCTAATGGCTTAGGTTTAAAGAAAGATGCGTCCTTGCTGTGTTGAGAACCAGCTGGACCGGAAAATGCTGTGCGTGGTCACGTACCGCCTCGACGTACGTTTCAATATGTCGTCATCAGGAAGCGCACTTGAAAAACGCATCAGACCAGTTTAAATAGGTCTCGGGAACAGCAATGGTTAGGGATAATTTGGGCCAATCACAGCCTCAGTCCCGGTTACCTCTGCAACCGTGCACATCTTCCAACAGAATACGCACAATTTTAGACAGCATAACGAAACTGTAAAAATGATCATAAAAACGGCACACATTAGACACCATTGTCCCCTCAAAAGACAATACCAATTCGCTATAATAACGGAATTTTAAATTAGCACAAACAAATTTTAAATTGTCTAAAGTATTTAAAATGTATTTAAAAAATGATATTAAAAATGGGAATTGATCTAAATTAATATATCAGTCCCTCTTTTATTCATTGGTAAGGAAACAATTTAAGTCAAGCTCTATATTAAGACCCAGTGGTCGCATACTCCTCAAACGATGCAGCCACTGGGTCTCATTTTGAGATACTGCCCTGGTGAGGTTGGTACCTCTCCAGTGGCTAGTAATTCGATCAATCCCAAAGAACTTCAGTTTACGAGGGTCTCTGTTATGAAAAAGATCGAAGTGTTTCGAAACACTATGATTAGGGTAGCCTTTAATGATATTGGCTACATGCTCATTGATCCTTACTTTAAGCTCCCTGGTAGTTCTACCTACATATTGAAATGTAAATGGACATTCCAAGACATATGTAACATATCTGGAATGACCTGTTATGAGTGGTTTAATAGTAAATTCCTGTTTGGTTACGCTAGAGCTGAATTTACTCACTTTTCTACTTGATCTATTCGTCTTTTTACAGGATCTGCACCGAGTGCAGTAGTAAAACCTGGAACCGTCCAAAAACGTTAAAGGTCTCTCAGGAGGGTCTGGCACATTGCCTGCTACCATATTTCAAAGACCCGGGGCCCTCCTATAAATAAAGGTAGGTTTGGGGGGTAAAATCATTGTCTTTCAACAAAATGGGCCAAAATTGTTTAAAAATCTTTTCAACGTGTCTGTATTGTCTGTGGTAGCCAGACAGAAAAGATAATTCACCCTGACGTGGAGGTCTAGGTTTGGATTCAAGCATAATCTCTCTATCCATATTCCTAACCTCTTCTGTAGTCACTAACAACTTGGTTTGAGAGTAACCTTTTGCAATGAACTTGTCAATTAACAAATTAGATTGTTGATCAAAATCAACAATAGCATTGCAATTGCGATGGATGCGCATAAATTGCCCTTTGGGGACAGCTCCCAACCATTTGGGGTGATGACAACTGGTTATAGGAACGTAACCGTTGCGGTCCGTGGGTTTACAGAATGTTTTTGTACAGATCCGATCACTAATTTTTGTGAGGGTCAGGTCTAAATAGTTAATAGTGGTTAGGCTGGATTCCGCTGTAAAATTGAGACCATAACTATTGACATTCATTTGAGATAAAAAGATGTCCAAAGATGCCTGGGATCCCTCCCACAGCATAATGATGTCATCAATATAAGGCTTGTAATATACTACTGGACCAATATTAGCTTTAAATATAGTCTCCTCTTCCCATTTGTTAAGAACCAAATTCGCAACACTGGGGGCATATCGTGCCCACATGGCAACCCCTTTGATTTGTTTGTAAAAATTACCCTGTGCCCAGAAGTAATTATTCCCCATGGCTAGCATGAGGCCTTTTACCAAATACATTAACTGTGCATCTGGTAAAGTGGATTTTTCACGAAAAGCCTCCATGACAGCCACAATTGCATCCTGTTGTGCTATGTTCGTGTACAAAGATTCGACATCTATTGTCACCAACCATTTTTTTTCTGAGACAACAACAGGAGCCAAGGATTTTATAAGTTCTTTGCTATCTTTAAGATATGCTTTACCCAATATAACCATGGGTTGCAAAAATATTTCTAAGTATTCTCCTACCCTGGAATATAAAGAGTCGATCCCACTTAATATGGGTCGATCGGGGGGTTTTGTCCTATTTTTAAGAATTTTGGGAAGGATATATAGCACCGGTGTGCGTGGTACTTTTGGTACCAAATACAAGGCCTCTTTTTGTGTCAATATAGTCTCAGTCACTCAGTCATTAACCCAGCATGAAAGTTCTTCTTTCAGTTTTATCATAGGATCTCCCGGGAGAAGTAGGTAGGTGGTGGTGTCACTAAGGAGGCGCTGAATTTCTTCATAATAATCCTCCTTTTTAAGCAACACCACTCCACCCCCTTATCTGCCGGACGTACCACTATATTTTTATTTTGTTCTAATTCCTTAATTCCCTCTGTAACCAGTTGATTGTTAGTATTGTATTTTTTAACCTCCAAATCCTTTATTTTCTCCTGTACCATATTTTTAAACACCTCAACATGATGGTGTGAATCCTTATTGGGGTTGAACACAGAATTATTCTTAAGACCACTATGTTGATAATTAGTGGAAATAGGTTGAGGTGGATTGGTGGTTTGTTGACAAAAATGTTTTTTTTTATATTGAGTTTCCTTACGTACTTTTCAATATCCAAAAATGGATCAAACTTATCAATGTTTTTGTTTGGGGCAAATTTTAAGCCTTTTGAGAGGACTATTAATTCAGCCTCTGATCTGAAAGTTCTACCCCTGCTAGATTGAATATTCCTTCCTCTAGTTGTCCCGGGGCCTTTTTCTTTCTGGCTCCCCCTCTTTTTCCTCTAGGTCTATTTTTTCTATAGGGACCTTGGGTGTGACTGGGCGAATTTTGTAGGGCTCTTTCCATCCCCTCCATTCCCCCCCCCCCCGTTTGATAATTGGATTGTTGTTGTGTAGGTCTACCTCTATGTTGTGTAGGTTTACCTCTATGTTTACCCCTATAATGACCTCGTGGAGGTCTGGGGGCATAGTAGTTTTGTTGTCCCTGTGGAAAAGGATTGTAATAGTCCACAGCGCCCATTCTACAATGGGGCAAACCGATTATGAGTAGCTACCATATAAGGAGCAGGATAATAATCATTAGAAAGAGGTGGATAATTGCCTCCTTGGGATGTACCCCTACTTCCAGGTGGATGATGACCTTTAGATTGAGATGGGGTACGGGGTTTTTTGGGGGTATGGATTTTAACTTTAGGTTTGGTGGTTGCTTGGGTAACCAAATTTTGGACTTCCCCATCTATCTTAGTGGAAGTATCAATTGTCCCATGAGGAGCAGAGATAACTTGCCACTTGTAAACCTTGTGTCTGCTGTAATCTGTAATGTCTCTCTGATATTTTTTCAGTTTTTTATTCTTAATATCCCCATCATATTTACATAAATGGTTCTGGAGAGATTGTGACCTGTCTAAATAATCTTGAGTCCCCATAAGGGGTCCCATAACTTTCTGCAAAGACTCATATATAATAAATCATATATAATAAATCCTGCGTTATATACGCAGGATGAAGCTGCAAAGAGTACAGCTAAAGTGCAAGAATCTTCATGAATTTCTTCAAGAACTGAGTCCAGGTGTCCTCGACAGGCTGTACAACCACCCTGCTACATGCTTGGCTGTGTTTAGCCTTTGAAAACATCCCCATACTTTGCTTAAACAACGCTGTGGAACCATCATATGTTCTGTCTGTTGCTTTGGAGAGGTCTGTCTGGGAAGACTATAATTATCCCTATGCTCATCTGACCGATGTATATACGGTCTATTTTTGTGGTAAGGAGCCAACCTTATTCACTGGGTGTCGTTTGGTGGAAGAAGATTTTATGTTCAATTTCACATATTATGGACTATATTTATTGGATCACTTTTGAATCTCACTTCTTATAATCACACTATTCTCACCTTATTTATAAGTTTTTTTATTCATTAATTATTACTTTTTCATTTCATATATGTCATGATTTTTCTAGCGCTGTACCTATAGTTTTTTGTATTTTTGAGATATAAACCTCAAATTACGCTATATCCCACCACAGCCTAATTTGTTTCTCCATGCTGAGTTGGAGTTGCTTGAATCCTCTTTCGAGGTCCATATTAGGGGTGGGTTTTTGTTGGAAGATTTCTTCCTAATTGGTCTGCCGACACTGCATATAATTAAAAACATTCATGGCTGCGCAGATGAAACTATAAATAGTTGGAATTGGTAGGGTAAGGATCTCGCGCCAAAATACAATACAATAAGAAATATATATAGTGCTAATGTATATATAAGTGTTTAAGCTGCACCCCAAAATTCAGAATATGAATGGATAAATGGAAACAGCAGGGGTTGCTAATATTAGTACAAACAAAATTTAACGTACATTTGTGCAAAAGCAGCATCTACATTGAAGGAGATGCCTATAGAATAAAGTGCAAATGCTGTGCAAAATTAATTGATAAATATAAATATAAATATAAATAAATATAATTACAAATACAAATGTATATATAAATGTCCATATACTGTGCAGAAAAAACGTCCATAAACTGTGCAAAGAATAGTGTTGTGTTTAAAAGTCCATGTATATTGCACTCTTGCCATGCACGGATCCTTACCCTACGAAGAGGTCAAACTGCCCCATCCTCCCTGATTTATTATATATGAGTCTTTGTCAGTATGCACTGAATGTCTTCTGCAGCTGGGGTCCCAATCATAGTTGCCACCACATGTCTAAGCCTCACTGCACAGCTCTGAGTCTGCCAATTGTGTTTCATGTAGAACTGGAATTGTGCAGTGATTTCACGAAATAGAAGAGTTGCTAGGAGCAGTGGGTGTGGCTACACAACGCTAACAGTGGGAGGGGCTTGAAGGGGCATAGTTAAATAGTACATACTTACTGCATAAACTGTATACATACCACAGTCCTTTTATCAACAACATATTCTCAAATTACAGTGTCACGGGCAAGATTCTCACAGACACAAAACTCAGCAAATGAAAAAAATATATAATTATTGTGAAAAAAATAAAGAAATGTATCTCTTCCTTTACATATCCTTTTTTTTTGTACACCCGCTATAGACAAAGGGCCAGATTCACAGAGCGATTACGCCGGCGTAACAGGAGATGCGCGGCGTAAGTCTAAATTTGCGCATGCGTTTCGATACTCCGCATCCCCAAAACGAGATACGCAAGAAATCTACTTTTTTTTGTCCGGCGTAATTTCGATAGACAGGCGCAATCCGTCCGCGCAAAACTGCGCTAGACAGACCATTGATTTGCTATTCAAATATGCTAATGAGGGAGTTACGGGGATCCACAAAAGAACGTTGGTGCAGCGCAGGCTACGCGCTGTGCGCAACAGCTGCACGGCCTGTCTAAAATTAGACCATATAAAAGGTGGTATAAAATTAGACAATTCGTCAGAGAAAGCAACACTGTTAGTAAGGAGCTGAGCAGTCACACGTGTTGCACAACAATCTGTATGCCAACATGCCAGTGGCATCCATGCTCATAGCTATACTACTGACTTTAGAGGAGCAAAGAAGGAGGAGGGCACGGGAGAGGATTTTTTTTTTTCAAAAAAAAATTCTTTGCTTTTATAAATTTTTTTACAAAAAATATACATACATATATACATCAATACATAACATACATACAAATTACAAACACGGTCTCACTATCTTTCAATAGCCCTTTAAAACCTTGATGGATATAATAATCTAATCTAATAGAATATTCTTCTCTGATACAAGCCCCTCACTCTTCACTTGATATATCACACACGCATAGACATCTTTGGCATGAGAGATTCTGAGGTGTCTCGGATCTTCAGATTCACCCCTCATGCCATCCTGGAATTAACCACAAACCTGCAGGAGGACATCACCAGCCCAACACATGACACCACCCATGACAGCTACATATACAATCCTAGCCCCATCCCCACAGATTTCGAACAGAACATGTATGGGGACAGCTGGCTGGTTGGTGAGTGACATGGGTGGCAGGCATGACTGCCCCCCCACCATGATGCAGAAATCACAAGGGGCACATGCACTACTGACATCCTCCTGTCTTATCCCTTCAGGGTGACTCTGCATATGCACTGGGACCCCATCTCATGACTCCTATCCGGAACCCTCCATGTTGTATTCCCCAAACTTTGTATGCCAGATCTTCGGTGCATGTTGCATGCTGCACAACTTTGCAGTGAGAAAGGGCCTGGAGATTGACATAAGTGATGACCTGACCCCTGAACCAGACAATCCCCCCCTAACCGAGGCTACCCCGTCTTCTGAGGGAAAAGCAGCCAGGAGCCAGCTCACATTAGGCATCTTTGCACGTTAAACACACACATTAATCATGGCACAATGAGAATGCATGCATGCACACCACTGTGGTCCCTAGCACAGACACATCACATCCTCATCACATTGGATTGGCACAAGCCCACCATGCAGGACTTGTGAGCAGCAACGCCATGCCACGGCTCCAATTATGTCACCATTCACACGGACCTGGGGATCACTTCTCCACCACAAATGAGGGTGACACCCCTTTTCCGGCAGGAATGTCACCCCCACATTCCAAAATCATTCACAAACAGAACCAAAAAAAAAAAAATGAGCAGCAAAAATAAAGAATGCCCAGCAAAAATCTAATTTAAAAAAAATAACAACAAAGAAAACACATAAAAGACAAAAATCACTCTGCAAAACAGTCCCCAAATATCTCAAAGACACGTCACAAACAAACAAACAAACGCTAATAAACAACAGAACAAAAGCACCTTGCTGTATAGGAAGGGATACAAAGGGATGTACTTTTGCAAAGGAAGTGCGTTTGTGTCTGTCTATTTATGCTGTCTGCGTAGTTCATTACGTTGCCCTGGTCCACTTCCAATTTCACTGATTGCGCCGTTCCTGAGTTGTGAGCATGCACACAGAGGTGCTGACCATGGTCTGCTTCAAGCGCGCATGCGCGAGCCGGCCGGCCCTTCATTTGCATGGGGTCACAGCTCATTTCAATGTAACACGCCCACGTCCTTCCCAATTTGATTTACTCCGCCTTGCGCCTCTGAAATAACGTTGCGCAGGCGCAAATTTCTGCGTAAAACCTACGAGAATAGGGTGATTGCGCCGCTACATTGCGCCAGTCTAACGTAAAGGTGGTGCGCTACGCCCGTCCAATAATGCGCAGATGTACGTGAATCTGGCCCAAAGAGCTTACATTTTCGCAGAATAGTCAGGAAAGATGAGGAGCTTGTTGTTTTGATACAGCATTTCTCGTTTCATTATGGCATCCCTGAGCACCTCACCCCTATCTCTAAAATTCAGGAACTTAAAGGAGTTGTAAAGGATTTTTTTTTTTGTTGCTGAAATGACTGTTTACAGGGTATAGAGACATAATAGTTAACTGATTCCTTTTTAAAATGATTAAAAAATTGATAAAAATCAATCATATAATGTACCTGCAGCTTCAGTTTCGTTTTTCATCTAGTTTCATGCTTCTGTGAAGTACAGAGACACAGAGCCAATACAGGGCAGTGTTTGCTTTTAAAATGAAACTGATTGGTTCTGAGGGGTTTTAGACACACAGTAATCACACCTTCTTGATCAGAGACCACAGAGAGAAGCTCCCATTACTTTTTTCATAAGGAAACAGACAAGCAGAAGTGTGGAGATCAGAGAAGGATTACAGCAACTTCAAAGCAAAAACTAACAATGAGGACTTGGAACCAGGATTGCAGTAAGGAAAGGGAAGCTACTTAGCTAAAAAATGTTTTTCCTTTAGTGACCCTTTAAGGATGAATGTGCGAGGTGGAGCACCCGGCGGGTCAGGTTTGGGTGGGATGCGATGGGTCCTCTCAACAGCATAGATGGGCGAGAATTAGGCTGCTGGCAGAAGGGTGCGCAGCAACTCCTCCACAAACTCCGTCGGTCGCTGACCCTCTACCCCCTCCGCCATGCCCACGATGCAGAGGTTGTTCCTCCTGTTGCAGTTCTCTGCGTCCTTGGCCTTATACTCTAGAGCTCTGATCTTTGTATGGAGGGTGCAGAGATCAGTGCCATGGTTCTCCACAGTATCCTCAACGTGTCCCAGGCGCTGCTCAGCAGTGGATAGTCTGGAGCGGATCTTATCCATGTCCTGTCTAATCAGCCCCACATCACGCGTACACCTTAGTGCTCAGGGTAGAGATGGACGATTGGCCGTTCGCATTACCTGCCAGGACATCAGCCAAGCCAGGCTGGGAAGGAGATGGCAGGTCCGGCTGCTCTGTTTGGGATGCCATATTGGAGCAGGGGTGCATGCGGGTCTCCCCTCGGCCGGCACAGCCTGGCGATGTTCCCTCAGGCACGGGGGGAAACTAAGCCTCCTGTCCTGTCCTCGTGATGTCCAGGCTGATCGGTGTCGCATGTGGGTGCCCGCAGCTGTGTAATAGGAACCGTTTGTGAGCAGAGGAGAGGAGAAGTCCAGGATCTCGGTGGAGCTCTCGGTCCAGACGTCCACTCACAGCACCATCTTGGCCACGTCCCCATGATGGAGGGTAAAACAAATCTGAATGCCTGAACACAGTTTTACAAGTTTGACATGTGTCAGTAAAATTGTACATATCATCACAACTAGGGTGTTGAGCTAAATTACTGTATACTTGTTTTTTTTTTTTGTTTAGGACAAATTGGGATTTAATTAGTGGTAAATTGCAATGGGTATCTCCCGATTTTTACTCAAAAACATTTCCTTTACTCATGGTTAGTGTTTGACTGAAGCCATTTTTAATCAATCATCAACAGTGTATACTCTTTTTCATAAAAGAAGCACTAATGTTTTTGGGCCCTAGTATGGGTACAAACAATAAATAATGTACATACAGTATGTAATAAAAGGACTGCCAACACTGATGGGCAAATTCCCATTTTACTGCATGCACCGCCATGACATTTAGGCCGGATTCACACCTATGCGAATTGGTTGCGGCTTAAACCGCATCCAGTTCGCATAACATTATAAAATACATTGTTTTCAACAGGGCTTTTTTTCTCAGACAATAGGTGCAGGAACTCTCCTTTTCCGAGTCACGCCTTTTCTCCGCCCCTACCCACCTTCGAGCACCGTCCCTTGGTTCCATCCCCTACCCACCTCCCAGTACTGCCCCTTTTAGACAATACCAAACCATTTCATCATTTTGTGGTGCTAAGTAATTTGTATGGAATTTGGTGATGATATCAATAAAAGCAGTAAAATAGATTCCCTTCAGCCAGCAACAATAGATTCCCCTAACAATAATATACCACCCACCATAAAATTCCCCCCAGAAACAACAGATCTCCACACAGCCAGCATTATTAGACTCTCTGGCAGCCATCAACAATAGACCCCCCTCCCCCAACAGTAGTTCTCCTTCAACTGACCCCCCAGAAACATAAGACCCACCCCCAGCAACAATAGGCCCCCCACCAGCAACAATAGACCTCCCCAGCAGCAATAGACACCCTGCAAAAACACATCCCCCAGGATTGAGCATCAATACACTGCAGCACACCCCAGCATCCCTTGCGATTACATACAGTCAGTCCAGGAGGTGCCGGAACTGCGTTCCCCTACGTTCCTGCTAAAAAAAAGCCCTGGTTTTCAATGAGGCTGTTTCACATATGTGCGATGCATTCGCACTGTGCATTGCCGAAAAAACGTGTGCCTTTTCTAGGCATTGCGGTGCGGCTCAAGTGCGAATTCAGGCCCATTATCTTCTGTGCGCACGCATCTGATTTGCATATGTGTTCATTTCTCTTCAGGATTTCACTCATTCACCTCAATACACTTCCCCCCTCCCCCTCCCCTCTCCCAGGTCTCTAAATTTGCAGCTAAAACAGAGATTATCTGCTAAACAGTTCTCTTATCTCTCTGCAGAGATAACAGAGCTGCAATTTGCACTGCACTAGTGTGAATCCAGCCTTACATTCTTAAAATTTCCAGGCAACCATACACAACCTGATTTTTGACAGACTGATTCTAAAACAAAACACGCCTTTAACCACTTGACCACTGGGCACTTAAACCCCCTTCCTAACCAGACCAATTTTCAGCTTTCGGTGCTCTCACAATTTGAATGACAATTACTCAGTCATACAACATTGTACCCATTTGAAATTTGTGTCCTTTTTTTCACACAAATAGAGCTTTCTTTTGGTGGTATTTGATCACCTCTGGGTTTTTTATTTTTTGCGCTATAAAAGAAAAACGACTGAAAATTCTGTAAAAAAAAAAAAACTTGTTTCTGTCATATTAGCAGGTTATTTCTCACACACAGAATATGCATACCACAAATTACACCCCAAAACACATTCTGCTATTTCTCCCGAGTATTGCGATACCCCATGTGTGGGACTTTTACACAGCGTGGCCACATACAGAGGCCCAACATGCAGGGAGCGCCATCAGGCGTTCTGGAACACCCAGACCAATTCTGACATTTCTCTCCTACATGGAAAAATCATCATTTATTTGCTAGAAAATTACATAGAACCCCAAAACATTATATATATGCTTTTTTAGCAAAGACCCTAGAGAATACAATGGCGGCCGTTACAACTTTTTATCTCGCACGGTATTTTCGCAGAAATTTATTGAACGCATGTTTTTAAAAAAAAACTGTTTGTGCTTAAAACAAAACAGTAAAGTTAGCCCATTTTTTTTTCATAATGTGAAAGATGAAGTTACGCCGAGTAAATAGATACCCAACATGTCACACTTCAAAATTGCGCACACTCGTGGAATGGCGCCAAACTTCGCTACTTAAAAATCCCCATAGGCGGTATTGCAGAGTATTGGGATATTGCAAAGTATCATGCAGGGTATTGGGGTATTGTCCAGTATTGGGGTATTGCCGAGTATTGGGGTATTGCCGAGTACTGGGGTATTGCCGAGTATTGGGGTATTGCCGAGTACTGGGGTATTGCCGAGTACTGGGGTATTGCCGAGTACTGGGGTATTGCCGAGTATTGGGGTATTGCCGAGTATTGGGGTATTGCCAAGTACTGGGGGTATTGCCGAGTACTGGGGTATTGCCGAGTACTGGGGTATTGCCGAGTATTGGGGTATTGCCGAGTACTGGGGTAATGCCGAGTATTGGGGTATTGCTGAGTATTGGGGTATTGCCAAGTATTGGGGTATTGCCGAGTATTGGGGTATTGCCGAGTACTGGGGTATTGCTGAGTACTGGAGTATTGCTGAGTACTGGGGTATTGCTGAGTATTGGGGTATTGTTGGGTATTGTTGGGTACTGGGGTATTGTTGGGTACTGGGGAATTGTTGGGTATTGGGGGATTGCTGGGTACTGGGGGATTGCTGGGTACTGGGGATTGCAGGGTACTGGGGGTTGCAGGGTACTGGGGATTGCAGGGTACTGGGGGATTGCAGAGCTGGGATGGATTGAGGGATGGCTGGATCTGTGACTGCATTTGTCACAGATCCAGCCACAGCTCAGCTGCTGACACCCCGCTCCCCCCCCTCTCCTCGCACACTGTACCGAACGGTACAGAGAGGAGAGGGAGGAGAGGGAGGAACCGGCGTCATCAAATGACGCCGGTTTGTTTACAAGTGATCGCGCCATCATTCGACGGCGCGATCACGTGGTAAACGGCTGCTATCAGCGGCAATTTACCGTGATCCGTGAGCACGGACACTTTCGCGAGCGCGTCCCAGGGGACGCGCAATCGCGGAAGTGAAGGACGACGTCCCAGGGACGTCGTCCCAAGATAACTCCACCGCGCCGTAGCAGTAAAATGCTTATGGCGCGGTGGGAAAGTGGTTAAACAGAGTTATTTAGAATCCACTATTCCAAAACTCACACTGGTTAGAAGCAATAAAGCTAAAGCATTTTTATTATGCCATCAATCAAAAGTTTTTACATGCATAGGTGGCATATAGGTACACATAATAAATTAGTAGAAATTCTCCACAGAGAAGAGGAAAATATCTCTTGTAATTTTGGAGATATGTGAATATTCCATACTATATGCAGTCATTGTATTATATACTATACTTTACTATCATAAAAGGTGCAAAAGGCTTGTGAGTGAAAGCACAGGGCAGAGATGGACCTTTTAACTGAGTTCAAGAACAGGGATTTCTTTTTTTCCAACAGGGCTGTGCTGCTTTTAAAGGTTGAAACACTTCAGTAAATGTAAATCACCCAGCCCTGCAATCTGCAATACAATAAGAATATACAGTGCCTTGCGAAAGTATTCGGCCCCCTTGAACTTTGCGACCTTTTGCCACATTTCAGGCTTCAAACATAAAGATATAAAACTGTAATTTTTCGTGAAGAATCAACAACAAGTGGGACACAATCATGAAGTGGACGAAATTTATTGGATATTTTAAACTTTTTTAACAAAAAAAAAAAACAGAAAAATTGGGCGTGCAAAATTATTCAGCCCCCTTAACCACTTAAGACCCGGACCAATATGCTGCCAAATGACCAAAGGGGTTTTTGCGATTCAGCACTGCGTCGCTCTAACAGACAATTGCGCGGTCGTGCGACGTGGCTCCCAAAAAAAATTTGCGTCCTTTTCTTCCCACAAATAGAGCTTTCTTTTGGTGGTATTTGATCGCCTCTGCAATTTTTATTTTTTTCGCTATATACAAAAATAGAGCGACATTTTTGAAAAAAAAATCAATATTTTTTACTTTTTGTTATAAGAAAAATCAATAAACTAAATTTTAGTCAAACATTTAGGCCAAAATTTATTTAGCCACATGTCTTTAGTAAAAAAAAATTGCGGGAACAGCGACACTAATACAGCGATCAGAAAAATGATCGCTTAGTGACGCTGGCAATAGGGAGTGAAAGGGTTAACTAGGGCAATGATCAAGGGGTTAAAACTTTATTAGGGGGGGGGGGTACAGGGCTACACTGAACCTAACACTAACTGACTTTTACACTGCCTGTCACACACTGACACTAAATACAGTAATCATACATGTATGATTACTGCATTCAGTGACACTGTGACAGGGGGAGGGGGGCGATCGGGGGGGGGGGGGATTAAATGTGCCTGTGTGTAGTGTAGTGTTTGTGCAGGACTTACTCTGTGGTGATCTCTCCTCAGCGGTGGTTGAAAAAAACGCCGAGGGAGAGATCACGTCGCTTCCTCCTTCCTGTGTCTACACAGGAGGAGGAAGTGACAGGGCGGGCGGGCGCGCGCATTGGCTGAGAGCGATCCGGAGGGGGCGGACAAAAACGAATAGCCGCCCCCTCTTGTCGGATCGCTCCTGCAGCCGCGCGGACCGCCGCATGTACGGGGGGTGGGTCCGATCGGACCCCCGATCCCCCCAAGGCACCAACGTACAGTATATATACATTGATGTGCCTGTCGGTGCCATTCTGCCGACGTAAATGTACATGCGGCGGTCCTTAAGTGGTTAAGTTAATACTTTGTAGCGCCACCTTTTGGTGCGATTACAGCTGTAAGTCGCTTGCGGTATGTCTCTATCAGTTTTGCACATCGAGAGACTGAAATTTTTGCCCATTTCTCCTTGCAAAACAGCTCAAGCTCAGTGAGGTTGGATGGAGAGCGTTTGTGAACAGCAGTTTTCAGTTCTTTCCACAGATTCTCGATTGGATTCAGGTCTGGACTTTGACTTGGCCATTCTAACACCTGGATATGTTTATTTGTGAACCATTCTATTGTAGATTTTGCTTTATGTTTTGGATCATTGTCTTGTTGGAAGACAAATCTCCGTCCCAGTCTCAGGTCTTTTGCAGACTCCATCGGGTTTTCTTCCAGAACGGTCTCTTATTTGGCTCCATCCATCTTCCCATCAATTTTAACCATCTTCCCTGTCCCTGCTGAAGAAAAGCAGGTGCAAACCATGATGTTGCCACCACCATGTTTGACAGTGGGGATGGTGTTTTCTGGGTGATGCGCTGTTGCTTTTACGCCAAACATAACATTTGCATTGTTGCCAAAAAGTTCGATTTTGGTTTAATCTGACCAGAGCACCTTCTTCCACATGTTTGGTGTGTCTCCCAGGTGGCTTGTGGCACACTTTAAATGACACTTTTTATGGATATCTTTAAGAAATGTCTTTCTTCTTGTCACTCTTCCATAAAGATCAGTTTTGTACAGTATACGACTGATTGTTGTCCTATGGACAGAGTCTCCCACCTCAGCTGTAGATCTCTGCAATTCATCCAGAGTGATCATGGGCCTCTTGGTTGCATCTCTGATCAGTCTTCTCCTTGTATGAGCTGAATGTTCAGAGGGACGGCCAGGTCTTCGTAGATTTGCAGTGGTCTGATACTCCTTCCATTTCAATATTATTGCTTGCACAGTGCTCCTTGGGATGTTTAAAGCTTGGGAAATCTTTTTGTATCCAAATCCAGCTTTAAACTTCTCCACAACAGTATCTCGGACCTGCCTGGTGTGTTCCTTGTTCTTCATGATGCTCTCTGCGCTTTAAACGGACCTCTGAGGCCGCGTACACACAATCAAATCTGTCTGCTGGAAACGGTCTGCCAGACCGTCCCAGCAGACAGATTTGATCGTGTGTACGGGCGAGCCGACAGATTTGGCCAGCCGACAGATTTGAAAGCATGCTTTCAAATCTGTCGGCTGGGAACCCGTCCGCCCGACATGTCTGCTGGCTAGTCATTTAGGTGAACATTGGATCATTCAGAGATCCCCACTAAACTTCTGGAGAGAGTTTGCTGCACTGAAAGTAAAGGGGCTGAATAATTTTGCATGCCCAATTTTTCAGTTTTTTATTTGTTAACAAAGTTTGAAATGTCCAATAAATTTTGTTCCACTTCATGATTGTGTCCCACTTGTTGATTCTTCACAAAAAAATACAGTTGTATATCTTTATGTTTGAAGCCTGAAATGTGGCAAAAGTTCGCAAAGTTCAAGGAGGCCGAATACTTTCGCAAGGCACTGTATATGTGTATGTGTGTGTATATATACATATATATATATATATATATATATATTGTGACAGGGTACACGATTTTATGTACACCAGTGAGAGACTGGAAAGGTCAACTTTCCCTGCCCTGGAAGGGGTTAAGCCTGGCCAACAGGTAAACCTCCTCTCTTGCCCCTATTAATTAACAGTCACCTGGTAGGGAAGTGGGAAGTGAGAGCTCAGTGTGAGGCCGCGTACACACCATCGAATATATCCGATGGAAACAGTCCTCGGACCATTTCCATCGGATATGTCCGCCGGGCTGTTTTGGTCCGATGGCTGTACACACCATCAGATCAAAATCCCCGCCAGTGGACAGCGCAGTGACGTGGCGGTGACGTTGACGCCGCCACGTCACCGCATCAGGAAGTGAAACACTTCCACGCGCATGCGTCGAATCCATACGACGGCTTCGACGCATGTGTGGGCAGATATGTCCGCTGGTTAGTGTACTAACCAGCGGACATATCCCACGGACATGTCTCCCGCGGACAAATTTTAAAGCATGCTTTGAAATTTGTCCGGCGGACAAATCTGGAGAAATCCGTCCGCTTGCCCGTACAGACGATCGGATTTGTCTGCTGAAATGGTCTGTCGGACCATTTCCAGCAGACAAATTTGATCGTGTGTACGCGGCCTGAGAGGTATGCTGAGCGGAACGGACAGGTTGGAGATTGTCTGCATTGGAGGAACAAGGTCTGTCACAGATAATTGTTTATTTGGACTGTTATTCTGTTTGTTTTATACTGGAGGCTGGAAAAGCCCCTCCAGTACAGTGTAGTGAGGGACACTACTGTTAGTTAGCCTCCTAAATTGGAGTAGGCCATTTTGTTTTGTATTATTTATTTTGAGTGCAATAAAGCTGTATTTATTGCTTAAGATCAGCGACTTTGCTGCATTACATTACCGCTATTTCTGCGACTTTGTCACAAGATATATATATATATACACACACACACCCTGTATTTATCAATTACTGGCCCAATACACCTCAATTATCACATCAGTAAACAGAGATAATCCCAATTGTTTATGGGACATCAAAATTAGATCAACTTTAATAAAGCTAGCATTTTTCAAATCCATATGCTACATAAAAAGAACCAAATGTGACAAATAATTATATTTATAACTGTTTATTTCAAAAATAGCAAATGTATACATATTAGGCATGTTTCTTGGAATAGATATGATGATTAAAAAAAATATGTATCTGGAGAGCTTAGAGCAGCAAAGAAATTAACACTCTCAAAATGTTTATTAGAAGTAAAAAAAATGTGCATATAAAATGACAAACTATTGTATTTGCTGCAGAGATTTTCTCAGCAAACTATCTGGCAAGCATCCGTGGCAATTATTTATTCAATTATTTTTGCATAATGCAGGAGAACATACTTTAAATGGATTCCCTGAGTCTGCATAAAATGCTTGCACCACTTGCACTGAGATAGTTACAGTCTGCATTAAATTGTCAAAATGATTTCTGCTGAAAACTCTTACATGGGTGTTGTGCTATGACTCCAGGTGGCAGCAGTGGATCAAATCATGGCAAGTATTGCCAGATGCTGTGTAAACTGGTGAAGACTAATATACAGATTCATTATTTACAGTTTTCATATAGCCCAAGATTTGATAATCAGTGATGTCCATGCTAACTTCTGTTACTGCAATTGTAAAGATAGTAAAATAAAATGCTGTATATACATATATATACACACACACAACTTTTTTTTACATTTTGTCATGTTACAACCAAAAACGTAAATGTATTTCATTGGGATTTTATGTGATAGACCGACACAAAGTGGCAGATAAAGAGGAAGAAATGATAAATGGTTTTAATTTTTTTTTTACAAATAAATATTTGAAAAGTGTAGGGTGCATTTGTATTCAGCCTCCTTTACTCTGATACCCATAACTGAAATCTAGTGGAACCAATTGCTTTCAGAAGTCACCTAATTAGTAAATAGTCCACCTGAGTGTAATTTGATCTCATTTTAAATACAGCTGTTCTGTGAAGCCCTCAGAGGTTTGTTGGAGAACCTTAGTGGACAAATAGCATCATGAAGCTGTGTGACCATTGTAAGCTCTAACGAGCAGGGCCCACTGATTCCTTTTGTACCAAATTGTAATGTAACTGTGATGTCTGCCTTCATTTTGTTAAGCGCTGTGCAAATTGTTGGTGCTATATTAATTCTGTATAATAATATTGAAGGCCAAGGAACACACCAGACAGGTCGGGGATAAATTTGTGGAGAAGTTTAAAGTAGGGTTAGGTTATAAAAAATTATTGCAAGCTTTGAACATCTCACGGAGCACTGTTCAATCCATCATCCGAAAATTTAAAGAATATGGCACAACTGCAAACCTACAAAGACATAGCTGTCCACCTAAATTGAAAGGCTGGGCAAGGAGAGCATTCATCAGAGAAGCAGCCAAGAGGCCCATAGTAATTCCACAGCTCAGATGGAAGAATCTGTACACAGGACAACTATTAGTCGTGCACTCCACAAATCATAAGAAGTCTTGTTTGCAGTTTGCGAGAAGCCATGTGGGGGGCACAGCAAACATGTGGAAGAAGGTGCTCTGGTCAGATGAGACCAAAATGTAACTTTTTGGCCAAAAAGCTAAATTCTATGTGCGGCAGAAAACGAACACAGCACATCAGCCTGAACACACCATCCCCACCGTGAAACATGGTGGTGGCAGCATCATGTTGTGGGATGCTTTTCTTTAGCAGGGACAAGGAAGCTGGCCAGAGTTAATGGGAAGATGGATGGAGCCAAATACAGGACAATCTTAGAAGAAAACCTGTTAGAGTCGGCAAAAGACTTCGAGACTGGGGCGGAGGTTCACCTTCCAGCAGGACAATGACCCTTATGCCCGTACTCACGATCGAAAAATCCGACAGCAAAAATCCGATGAGAGCTTTTGAATGGAATTTCTGTGTATGTATGCTCCATCAGACTTTTGAAGTCGGAATTTCTGCCAGCAAAAGATTGAGGGCCAGATTCACAAAGCACTTACTCCGGAGTATCACGAGTTAGGCACGCGTAAGTCTAAAAATGCACACGCCTATCTATGCACCGTATCCCCAAAACGATATACGCTTGAAATCCACATTTTTTAGACTGACGTAATTTGGATAGACCGGCGCAGCGTGCGTGCAAAACTGCACTAGACACACCATTGATTTGCTATGCAAATATGCAAATGAGGGAGATACGCCGATCCACAAAAGTAAGTTTGTGCGGTGCAGTCTACACGATGTGCTTATGAGCTGCACGCCGGTCTAAAATTAGACCATATAAAAGCAGGTTTAAAATTAGACAATCCGTCTACATGTCAGCAAAAGCAACACCATTAGGGACAAGCTGAGCAACCACACTTGCAGGACCTTAATCTGTATGCCAACATGCCAGGGGGATCCTTGCTCATAGCTATACTACTGACTTTAGATGAGCGCAGAAGGAGGAGGGCACGGAGGAGGGCACGGAGGAGGGCACGGGAGAGGACTTTGTCAGGTATATCCGTGGGGTGAGCCCAATGGTAATAGGCCCCCCTTTTGGCTGGAATTAGGGTGCAATTGGAGAGATACCCTGTGTTAATAGGAGGGTAGACGGTGGTTCCTCAGCTGCCACTAATTTTTAGTGAAATTGAGTAAAGGTGGATTAATTAAGTCAGGTAAAGTAAAATGATCCTATGCTGCTATAAGGATGCCTATAAGGATGCCAGTTGTGACCGATGCACCCTAAACCATATAAAACAAAGAAAAAAATGTGTCTCTAGAGTCTAATAGGTAGGAATCCCTACTAGTGTGGTTGATTACACTAGTAACCACACTAGGAACCAACATCTACCCCCCTATTAACACAGGGTATCTCTCCAATTGCACTCTAATTCCAGCCAAAAGGGGGGCATGTTACCATTGGGCTCACCCCAAGGATATACCCGACAAAGGTATTCATTTAGCAGCGCCATTTCCCTTTCTACTATTCATATTTATATTAGCTCCCCACATAGGGATCCTACTGGGAGGCAACAGCTACTTTATTCACCATAGCGCGGACTCCCCTGTTCTTACACGGGAGAGGATCTGCCGACCGCCACTGGGCAAGGTACTGGCAACACTCCATTTCCTTGCCAGTGGCTCTTTTCACCCTAATGGGTAAATATATATCTTATATACATTGTTTTCTGTTTAGTATATATTTTATAATAATTAATATAATAAATATATATTTTTATTTTTTTAACTAATATAAATTTACTAATTTTAATATTATTATAATTATCTTATTTAATATTTTATTTATATATATATATATATATATACACACCGACACGACACAAACCTACAAACAGCAACAGACAACAGAACAAAAGCACCTTGCTTTAGGAATGGAAAAAAATTGGATGTTCTTTTGCAATGGAAGGGCATTTCTCTCGGTCTATTTAAGCACTGTGCATAGCTCACTAAGTCTGACGGGCCTAGTTCCTATCTAACTGATTGCGCCGTGCCGAGTTCTGAGCATGCTCAGAGAGGTGCTGACCATAGTCTGCTTCATGTGCACATGCCCAGTCTGGCCGGCCCTTCATTTGCATGGGGTCACGGCTCATTTCAATGGAACACGCCCACGTCCTTCCCACTTTGAATTACACCGCCTTACGCCTCGGAATTTACATTGCACCGGTGCAAATTTGGCCGAAAATACTACGAGGATATGGTACTTGTGCCTCGAAATTAAGCCAGTCTAACTTAAAGGAGTTGCACTACGCCGGTCCAAAAATGCGCCGATGTACGTGAATCTGGGCCTGAGAGCTGGTTCTCAAATTTGCAGACGGAAAAAATTCCTATCGGAAAATCCGATCGGAAGCATTGAACTTAATTTTCTTGGCTCGTCATAGTGTTGTACGTCACCGTGTTCTTGACGGTCGAAAGTTCAGAGAAATTTTGTGTGACTGTGTGTATGCAAGCCAAAATCAGAACGTGTGTATGCGGCATAAGGCTACTTTCTCACTGAAACGCCACTAAGACAGCGCTAAAGCACTGGTAATTTTTGCGATGCTTTAGTGACAATTTAGCTGCACTTTTTCTTTGCTTTTTGGGCGTTAGCGTGCCAGTTTTTTAAGGTCACATGACAACGTGACAGAAAGAAAGTTACCGCTCCAGGTGGATTGTGTTAGGATGATCAGTATGGTCTCAGAAGATCAAGGGTGCTGACAATGCACAAGGCAACAAATGGAACAAGAAAAATATGGACAGCCGCACTCCAAAAAACCTTGATGGTTGTCTTTATTTTAAAAAAATGACAACGTGACCTTAAGAAAAAAGACCCATTTCACTGCGCTTTCAAATCGCTTTTAAGGCTGCCCATTGATTTCAATTGGCAGGGGCGTTTTTGGAGCGCTATTTATAGCGCTCCAAACACACCCCAAAGATGCTGCTTTACCGTCCCGCAAGCGCACCACCCCAGTGTGAAAGCACACATTGAAGTGAATGGGTGGCAGTTTTCAGGAGCTTTACAGGTGCTATTTCTAGCACTAAAACACCTGAAATCTACTTCAGTGTGAAAGGGGTCTAAACTTACAGCCATAATAATGGAATGGTTTAGATCAAAGCATATTTGAGTGTTAGAATGGCCCAGTCAAATTCCAGACCTAAATCCAGTTGAGAATCTGTGGCAAGACTTGAAAATTGTTGTTCACAGACGCACTCCATCCAATCTGACAGAGCTTGAGCTATTTTGCACAGAAGAATGGTCAAAAAATTCACTCTCTAGATGTGCAAAGCTGATAGAGACATACCCAAAAAAAACTTGCAGCTGTAATTGCAGCAAAAAGTAGTTCTACAAAGTATTGACTTGTCACATATTTATTTATTTAAAAAAAATGAAAAAAACATATTATAAGTTTCATTCCACTTAACAATTATGTGCTACTTTGTGTTGGTCTATTACATAAAATCCCCATAAAATAAATTTAAAACGCATTTATGTTTTTGACATGAAAAAATTTGGAAAATTTCAAGGGTTATGAATACTTTTTCAATTCACTGCATATACGCCAATGTTATTTTAACATGCATACATGTAATAGTGATTAATAACTCTTATAAATATATTTACATCAGGTGCGGTAGGACTGTGTTGGGTGGCTATAAACACTGCCGTTGCTCTCCGATCCTACCACCACAAGACTGGTCAAAATGCCTTTTCTCCTACCTAGCTGGTGTCTCCTAAGAGAAGCTGTAATTTTTTCCAGTGCAGCACAGTGCTAGGCCATCCACATGGCAGCCAGTAGAACTTGATGAAATGTCATTGTGTGACGTCTCAATAAAGTTTATTTAAAAAAAGTGAATATTGTGGCGCATTTGCAATGTTGTCATCCCAACACACGCCAGTTGTAATGCAGTGGCTGGTGTGAATGTACCTTTAAATAAAGTAACTAGCATTTTACGTGAACTAAATATGTGTAATACATTTTTGTATGTCACAACATTTCTGGCATATGTTTATTCAAAATGAATCCTTTTACTATAAACAATTTGGGACTTTATATGGAGTGTGCAGTTTAGGGAAAAACAGCCATCAATATAATTGTAAATATAAGTATTTTAATTAGATATAGGTAAACAGTAATTACATTAAATTAATAATGATTGGTAGTATTATAGACCATAAATATATAAAAAAGACAATATTTGATGATGTTTGTAAAATTCCCATAAATTAAATTCATTAACACATACATATAGCGTATTAAAATACAGATATCCAACCAATGTGTCTGTCTACTTCGGGACTTTTTTTTCTTTATTAAAAATACATTGAAATATAAAATACAGATATCACATAGACACAACATTTGGAAAAAGCCTCCAACCTCCCTGGGCGGCAATATAGAGTTAGAAAGAGAACCTAGGGTGATAGCAACTCAGTCTAAGTGCCACAGAGTAAAATTAGATGTCACATATAGAATTATCAGGGACAACTGGATGCTGCCGCTGCTTAAAATTAGCTCTACGCATTTCGTGGTGTTGGTGTTACCACTCGTCAGGAGCAAGCGTGTGATGCATATCTACAATAAAATACAAAAATGTAACAAAGTAAGGGTCCATAATTAATTAACATATGGCAGAGGAATTGCTATATATAACAATTTAGATGAAAACCGATCCTATAGTGAACTTACAGACAGGCGTGCTGTGTATAGGAACATGTAATGGCCCATAGAACCAGGAGGTCCACGGGTAGTGTCAGGCAAGGGAATGGAGGGGGCGTGTGCCAGCAATGCGCACCCACACCAGGCCCCGTGGGTGCATGAGAGCCTGTCCATAATGGCTGGGACCCAAAACAGAACGAAAAGTGGCAACCGTAGTATGTGGGCTTCTATCAGAGATAATGGTAATAGTAATATAAATAAAGATTGTAAACAACTCCATAATCCACAGAATATAGTAAATTCATGTTGGAAATATAGAGATTCAAATGTGTAGTCCTGTCTATGTGATATCTGTATTTTAATACGCTATATGTATGTGTTGATGAATTTAATTTATGGAATTTTACAAACATCATCAAATATTGTCTTTTTTTTATATATATATTTATGGTCTATAATACTACCAATCATTATTAATTTAATGTAATTACTGTTTACCTATACCTAATTAAAATATTTATATTTACAATTATATTGATGGCTGTTTTTCCCTAAACTGCGCACTCCATATAAAGTCCCAAATTGTTCATTGGATTGGTTTAAATGCTTACAGAGCGCCGAATGCGAGTTGTGAAACTCGCATCTAAGCGCTTACCAACAAGCTGGAGGTATCCAATTCCCAGGAGCGAATATAAGAGACTAGGACATCTAAGTGAAAGAGGTGAACTAGCAAGAAGTAAACGTCCTGCTAAGAGCTTGAATATCCAAGTCTCTATCCGTAGGCTTGTGAAAAAAAGCAGTGGCCCAGATTCAGAGAGAATTGGATTCTCGTAGAGTATCAGAAATACACTACGCCGCCGTTTTTTACCTGGCTCTACGTGGAATCCAGGTAGATTTTGTCCAGTAAACGACGGCGGCGTAGTGTATTTCTCCCGTCGCAATCCATCTACACGAGTAGGGGGCGTGAAGGATTTAAAATAGGCGCGTTCCCGCGGCGATCGAACTGCGCATGCTCCGTTCGCAAATTTCCCGCCGTGCATTGCGCGAAATCACGTCGTTACGTCATTCGTTGTTTGAGTAGCGTCGTTTACGGACATTTCTATTCCCGAACGAGTTACGCAAAAAAAAAAATTTAATTTGACGCGGGAACGACGGCCATACTTAACATGGGCTACGCACCGTTAGACCAGCAAAAAGCTGGTCTAACAGTACGTAAAAAAAAAACAGACGTAAGCGATTGCGAAGACCGCTCGTATCTTCGTGGATCGCCGTAAAAACACATTTGCATATCCCGACGCATCAAAACGACGCGAACTCCTCCCAGCGGCCGCAAAAATATCGCAGCGTAGATCCGAAGGCTTACGAAGACGTAAGCCTCTCGGATCGAAGCCCGAAGCCGCCGTATCATGGTTTGAGGATTCAAACTAGTGATACGGCGCGCAAAATTTGAAATGACTCCTGTCTAACACCAGTTAGACAGGCGTAATTGCTCTGTGAATCTGGGCCAGTGTTTTCAAGCCTTTACGGAAGGCCATCAAGGAGTAGGATGCTCGGAGCTGATGAGGGAGCTAGTTCCAAAGAGAATTCCCCAGTGTTTGGAGCCGGCGGCCACCATTTGAAGCTAAGCGACTAGGTTGAATAATCGCTAACAGGGCGTCAGTTGAACAAAGCTCTCTGGATGGACAGTAGTGTTGTGTCATGTTCGATAAGTACATTGGGCCTAGTTGCCAATAGGCCCGAAACACCAGACAGAGAGCCTTAAACTCGACCCGTTTTGCTATCGGAAGCCAGTGCAGATCCTTAAGCACCGGGGAGATGTGATTCCGCCTTGGGCAGTTTGTGACTAGTCTTGCCGCGTGGTTCTGTATGATCTGCAACCGTTTTGTCCACTTCTGTGGGAGCCCTAGAAAGAACACATTAGAGCAATCTAGCCTAGTGTGGATAAGTCCATGAACTAAGATCATACGGTTGTTCTGAGTGAAAAAGTTCTTAATTTTCCGTAATAATTGCAGATGATAGTTGGCTGATTTTATGCAATATTTTGCGTGAGGTACGCAGCTTAGTTCAGCATCAAAAATGATACCCAGATTTTTTACCTGCTTAGCTGGAGTTGGGGCAGGGCCGAACGAGGATGGCCAGGCAGGTAAGAAGGTAGAATTGGCCTGTGGGCCGATCAGCAGAAACTCAGTTTTGTCGGCGTTAAGGCCTAGCCTGTTTGTGTTATAGTAATCCATTCCCCTGTTCCTTTATTTTTTCATTTTTCATCAGAACGGGACGGAGGTACATGTTCCCTATTGGCCATGACCTCACTTAAAATCCCAATTGTTTCTTCCTTTTCAATAATCTAGGGATGGGAGTATGCAGTTTTGCTATGTTTATACATCAATTATCAGTAACACATGCAATATGTTAAATGACACAATCTTCTACTGTAAAGATACTTCTACACATTGGTTACATTTCTTTTCCAAATCTTACTCCCCTTTTTTGGTGGTATGGAACCCTATCTGGGTTTTCTGTTTGTTTTCTGTTTGTCTTGGGAATTGCGATGTGCACCGCTGGTCACCCCTCCTCCACTCTGACGTTGGGTTGGGCGGGTGCCTTATGCTGCACATCGACGTCACGCCCACTCCTCCACACGTGTGGAGGCCATCCCAGGTCTCCACTGTGTGGGTGGTATTTTCCATCCACGTGCATCTCATCAGGTTGGTTTGGCGCCAACCGCCGAGAGTCTAATGACGCTCAGGCGGGACGTCCTCCTACCTTGATGTACGCAGCGTGACGTTGGAGGGGTGTGCTCGGATCGTGCCTACACCAGTCCACCCTGCTCTGGCCCCACGCTTGGTTCACATTCCCTGAACAACTACTTCCAAGCAACCTATTCCCATGTTTCCACACAAGGTAAAGTTACTCCATCTGTACGTTTATATCACCTAGTTATTGGAGCTTCTTCATGTTATGGTATATCATACTATTTTACACAATTAAATCTCTATATTTCCAACATGAATTTAATATATTCTGTGGATTATGGAGTTGTTTACAATCTTTATTTATATTACTATTACCATTATCTCCTATAGAAGCCCGCATACTACGGTTGACACTTTTCGTTCCGTTTTGGGTCCCAGCCATTATGGACATGCTCTCATGCACTCAGGGGGCCTGGTGTAGGTGCACATTGCTGGCACACGCCCCCTCAGTTCCCTTGTCTGACACCGGTGGACCTCCTGGTTCTATGGGCCATTACATGTTCCTATACACAGCACGCCTGTCTGTAAGTTCACTATAGGATCGGTTTTCATCTTAATTTTTATATATAGCAATTCCTCTGCCATATGTTAATTTATTATGGACCCTTATTTTGTTACATTTCTGTATTTTATTTTAGATATCCATCACACGCTTGCTCCTGACGAGTGGTAACACCAAAACCACGAAACGCGCAGAGCTAATTTTAAGCGGCGGCAGCATCCATTTGTCCCTGATAATTCCATATGTGACATATAATTTTACTCTGTGGCACATAGACTGAGTTGCTATCACCCTAGGTTCTCTTTCTAACTCTATCTTGCCCCCCAGGGAGGTTGGAGGCTTTTTTCAAATGTGTAGTCGTGTCTATGTGATATCAGTATTTTAATACGCTATATGTATGTGTTGATGAATTTAATTTATAAACATCATTAAATATTGTCTTTTTTTAATATATTTATGGTCTATAGTACTACCAATCATTATTCATTTAATGTAATTACTGTTTACCTATACCTAATTAAAATATTTATATTTACAATTATATTGACGGCTGTTTTCCCCTAAACTGTGCACTCCATATAAAGTCTCAAATTGTTTATAGTAATCCATTCCCCTGTTCCTTTATTTTAAAAATTTTCATTAGACCGCGACGGAGGTACATGTTGCTCATTGGCCATGACCTCACTTAAAATCCAAATTGTTTCTTCCTTTTCAAAATGAATCCTTGCTTTCTTCATGGGGGGGAAAGTAACAGGCTAACTTAAAGTGGTCTTAAATCCTTACATATACCCACTATAGTGACAAGCCACAGGTGATACATGAAGATGAAACAAATCGTTTAAACGTTTATATCAGCAGGAGACTTACTGTATATACTCTCTCGCCAAGGGGACTCAACGAAGAAATAGAGCCACACTCCTTATTATAGTCCCATTTTGTCATCTTTCTGCCTTTTTTATAATCCCCCATTTCTTTTGGCGTCTTACAGCGTAATCTTTATGGTTGTTTTTTACCCATTCGTGGACATCAAGTTCCTCACAAGTTGGGGATGGTGTTATCTAATATGTATAGTAACTCCTTGTCCCAAAAGAATAATCCCCCCCATTTCCATATTTTTTGGTTTTATATTCCTTTTTTTGTACCTCTTTTCTTATTTCCAAAAATGTGTTCCATTACTTGATTCTTTTAGTGCATCCTAATCCTACTTTCATTTTTATCCTTTTACATATCTTATCATTAAACATTTTGGGCCAGATTCAGGTACATCTGCGCATTATTGGACCGGCGTAGTGCACCGCCTTTACATTAGACTTGCGCAATGTAGCCCGTAATCACCCTATTCTCGTAGCTTTTGCGCAGGAAATTGCGCATGCGTAACGTTATTTCAGAGGCGTAAGGCGGAGTAATACAATTTGGGAAGGACGTGGGCGTGTTACATTGAAATGAGCCGTGACCCCATGCAAATGAAGGGCCGGCCGGCTCGCGCATGCGCGCTTGAAGGAGACCATGGTCAGCACTCTCTGCGCATGCTCACAACTCGGGAACGGCGCAATCAGTGAAATTGGAAATGGACTAAGGACTACGCAGACAGCATAAATAGACAGACACAAACGCACTTCCATTGCAAAAGTACATCCCTTTGTCCCTTCCCATTTAACAAAGTGCTTTTGTCCCGTTGTTAGTTGCGTTGTGTTTTGTATTTGTCAGATTAGTGTACTGTGTGATCTTGTGTTTGTTAGTAGATCTTTGAAAGTGTTTTTTGATAAGTGTTTGAGAGACTGTTTGTTTGATATATTTCTGGTCGTTTGTTTTCTTGCTTAATTGTTGCTGTTTGTTTTTGTGACTGATTTTTGCTGAGTGCTTGTGTGATTTTTTGGCTTTTCTCTTTGTGTGTGTTCTTGCTTGATTGGTTGTGCTTGTTTTTGTGACTGATTTTTGTTGACTGGGAGTGAGTTTTTGTATGAGTATGACAGAGAGAAAGAGAAAACTAAATTTCACTTTGGGGGAGAAACAAATTCTTGCCCGGGCCATTAGCGATTATGGGTGTTTCCTCCACGGCCCGGACAGTGCCAACACCACCCCGGCCAGGAGGAGGGAGATTTTGGACATCATCACTGACCAGGTGAATTCAGCGGGGGAGGGGGAGACGAGGAACCGGTCTGGGATTGATAAAAAGATTAATGACCTCCGGCGTCTGGTCAAAAAGAAGTTGGCCAGAATGCTTGCCCATGCCAGGGGCACAGGAGGGGGCCCACCATGCCGTGTTAGGCTGACAGCGGAGGAGCGTGCGGTGGCCCTGACCTTTCATCAGCATGAAGTGGAGGGCCTGCCTGGCTTTGACTTAAGTCCGGAGCCCGTGGTGCCAGGTAAGTTTTTTTTTTATATCAGGTGTGTAGCATGTGTGGGGGAGGGGGTGAAAGGAAATATGTGGCAAGTGTGTGGATCCTCCAACCTGTGAATGTTTTGTGTCATCCACAGATGTGCAGGAGGGTGCAGGGCCATCTGGCCTGACCGCACCATCCCCAGGACAGCAGCCTAATGAGGCCCCCCCGACAAGGCCGGAGTCCGCGGAGGAGGTTGAAGAGGAGGAGGAGGAGTTTGATGAGGAGGAGGAGGAGTCCATGTCAGGCACTGGCCTATTGTTGTTGGAGGACCGTTCCCCTCTGGCTGGCAGCAGCCAGCCCTCCCTAAGGGGGAGCCCCCCCTCCTCCCCCAACATGGCTCCCCTCCCAAGGGCCTCCCCTTCTCCCCGGCCACAAGCATCAGCTGGAGGCAGGAAGGCGACCCAGAAGACCAGGGGGGTGGCCGATCTCCTGCCCGCCACTCTGAGAAGGGACCAGTTCCTCCAGACCCGCCATCTGGGACAGGTCAGCCAGACATTGGTGCGGATGGAGGAGAGCCTGTCCTCCATCAAGGATACGCTGGGGAACCTGGACTGCCACTCCCGGGCTTTCACAAACTGCCTTAACGACCTGCAGACTACATCAGCAGGCGTTGGGCAGGATGTGAGGGCCCTTACCCAGGCTATCCAGGCCAACACGGCAACACTTGGTGCTGCCCTGGACAGAATAGCCGTGGCCTTGGAGGGCAGGCCGCCAGGTGGGCAGAGATCAGGGGCTGCTCCTCCTTCCCCGGTTTTCCCCCTCCCCCATGAGTCTCTCCTGAGGAGCCGGGGCCGTGGCCGGGGGCGCCCCAGGCGTGGCTCACATCAAGGGCACTAATTAGTTTTTCCCTTTTTTTTTGTTTGGAATTTTTTTGATTTTGCTGGTAATGTTTTTTTTTGGGGGGGTTTTTAATTTTTTTATTTTTTTTTTGGGTTGTGAATGCTGTTTGAATGTGGGGGTGACATTCCTGCCGCAAAAGGGGTGTCACCCTCAATTTTGGTGGAGAAGGGTTCCCCAGGACCAGGGAGAAGTGATCCCCAGGTCCGTGTGAATGGTGTATGAATGTACAGTGACATAATTGGAGCCTTGGCGTGGCGTTGCTGCTCACAAGTCCTGCATTGTGGACTGGTGGCAATCCAATTTGATGAGGATGTGGTGTGTCTGTGCTAGGGACCACAGTGGTATGCATGCATGCATTCTCATTGTGCCATGATTAATGTGTGTGTTTAACGTGCAAAGATGCCCAATGTGAGCTGTCTCCTGGCTGCTCTTCCCTCAGAAGACGGGGGACCCTCGGTTAGGGGGGGATTGTCTGGTTCAGGGGTCAGGTCATTACGTAGGTCAATCTGCAGGCCCTTTCTTACTGCAAAGTTGTGCAGCATGCAACATGCACCGATGATATGGCACACGAAGTTTGGGGAATACAAGAGGGTACCCCCAGACTTATCCAGGCATCGGAAACGTGACTTCAGGAGGCCAAAGGTGCGCTCCACCACTGCACATGTTTGGGCATGTGCTTGATTGTATCTTTCCTCTCCTGGGGTGCATCATGGGGGGGGACAGTCATGCCTGCCACCCATGTCACTCACCAACCAGCCAGGTGTCCCCATACACGTTCTGATCGAATTCCATTCGGATGTGGCTTTGATTGTAGATGTAGCTGTCATGGCTGGACCGTGGGTGTTTGGCACGGACGTGCCATATGAGGCCTTGGGCATCGACTATCACCTGTACGTTGATGGAGTGCCAATGCTTCTGATTGCGGTACATGTGCTCTGTCTCCTGGGGGGGCTGGAGTGCCACATGTGTGCAATCAATGGCCCCGATGGTGCGTGGGAATCTGGCAATTCTGTAGAAATCTGTCATTGCCTTCAGCCGCAGGTCCTCAGTGGTGGGTTTGATGATTTGGTTGGCCATGCGTCTGAGGATTGCAGGGACAACCTGGTGCACACATCTGCTCATGGAGGATTGTGACATCCCAGCCACCACTCCACTTGTACGCTGAAAAGAGCCACTGGCAAGGACATGGAGTGTTGCCATGACCTTGACCAGTGGCTGCACTGCATGTGAGCGTTGTGTTGGGCTGGTGATGTCCTCCTGCAAGGTTGTGGTTAATTCCATGATGGCATGAGGGGTGAATCTGAAGATGCGATACACCTCAGAATCACTCATGCCAAACAGGTCTATGCGTGTGCGGTATATCCTCTCCCGTGCCCTCCTCTGTGCCATCCTCCGTGCCCTCATCCTTCTTTGTTCATCTAAAGTCAGTAGTATAGCTATGCGCGACGATGCCCCTGGCATGTTGGCATACAGATTGTTGTGCAACACGTGTGACTGCTGAGCTCCTCACTAACAGTGTTGCTTTATCTAACATGTAGACTTTTTTTCTCTTTTTAGACCAGCTTTTATATGGTCTAATTTTAGACAGGACATTTTGCTGTTGCGCACACTGCGTAGCCTGCGCTGCCCCAACGTTCTTTTGTGGATCCCCGTAAGTCCCTCATTAGCATATTTGACTAGCAAATCAATGGTCTGTCTAGCGCAGTTTTGCGCGGACGGATGCGCCTGTCTAACGAAATTACGCTGGACCAAAAAAAGTAGATTTCTTGCGTATCTCGTTTTAGGGATGCCGTGTATTGAAACGCACGCGCACATTTAGACTTACGCACGCAAATCTCCTGTTGCGCAGGCGTAATCGCTCTGTGAATCTGGCCCTTTGTTTTTAATATATATGAAAAAATACTTTTTGCTAGTGTTGGTCCGCTGCCCGTTATAGTTCCACGCCCATTGACATTCTGCCCAGGTACTTAAACTGCTCTCCCCCAAAAAGCAATAGGCTAGTATAAGGATCTGTGAGCTCCGAGTGCGTAGTCTGTACATTTCCTGCATTGCAAAACCTCAGCTTGGATGCCCGCCCTGCCGTGGTGACGTCACGTCCACTTGAGCGTTCCAGACTTCCTGTCAAGTATAAACTACACAGAAGCTTGTGACCAAACTCAACACCCCCATGGGATCGATACCAGAGCCCGCAGAGTGGCATTAGAGTACCCAAGGACGGTCCTATCTTTGATGGGCATCATCACCCCATGGATCTGTAAGTGTACACCTTACACAAATACAGTATACTAAAACCAGTAGGTTCTATTCAGTTGGTGCCTCTCTCCTTTCTTACTTTCTCAGTTATAGGTGGGGCATTGGCTTCTTTTTTGTATCACTGTTATATTGGTCAGGTAAAGCACTTACACCTTTGCGGCCATTGTGCTATGTGCTTGGTTCTCAGTGTGCCCCTGCCCTCCATCTATCCATCAGAATGCATGTGCTTCCATTGTGTAGTCACTCATAAGCTAGTGCTAGGACTATAGATACCAGGGCAGTGGCATACTAAGTGGGGGGCGGTGAGCAGTCCAGGTTAGCGGTGTTCGGCACTTGACCTGACATCACACAGGCACAGCCGAGTGAAGCCACCTCCCCCTCCTCTCTGTTTATGTGTACAGATGGGGAGAGGACCTTCTGTGTATGTGTCACCACCGCCATACTGAATGGGGAGGGGGGGTTTGCACTGAGGGGGGTCTGTATTGGGGGGGTCTGCACTGAAGGGGGGGGGGTGTAAACAGAACGGGGTCTGTGTAACATGCAGGGGGTCCAGAGCTGTGGGGGCTGTATAATGTAAAGGAGTCCAGAGGTGCAGGGGGCTGTGTAATGTAAAGGGGTGCAGTGATGTAGGGTGCTGTGTAACGTAAAAGGGTTCAGAGGTGCAGGGGGCTGTGTGATGTAAAGGGGTCCAGAGGTGCAGGGTTGCCAAGTTTAACCGCTTAAGGACCAGCCACCGTCATTGTACTGCGGCAGGTTGGCTCTCCTGCGCGACGTTGGGCCTGGCCATGGCACGACGCCGGAGCCAATTCGCATTGGCTGGTGGCCGCGATGTTCACTGGCCACCCGCGATCGTTCCACAGAGAGACAGAACGGGGATATTGTGTGACTGTGGATGGAGATAGTTTGAGCTAGATTAGACAGGTTAGTTAGTTAGTGGCAGTGTATTTAATTGTGTATATATATATATATATATATATATATATATACACAGTACAGACCAAAAGTTTGGACACACCTTCTCATTCAAAGAGTTTTCTTTATTTTCATGACTATGAAAATTGTAGAGTCACACTGGAGGCATCAAAACTATGAATTAACACATGTGGAATTATATACATAACAAAAAAGTGTGAAACAACTGAAAATATATTTCATATTCTAGGTTCTTCAAAATAGCCACCTTTTGCAGCAGACACATTTCTAGAACAACTGTTAAGAGGAGACTGTGTGAATCAGGCCTTCATGGTAGAATATCTGCTAGGAAACCACTGCTAAAGAAAGGCAACAAGCAGAAGAGACTTGTTTGGGCTAAAGAACACAAGGAATGGACATTAGACGTCTACATTAGAGATCTTTGGTTCCAACCACCGTGTCTTTGTGCGTGTCTTTGTGCGATGCAGAAAAGGTGAACGGATGGACTCTACATGCCTGGTTCCCACCGTGAAGCATGGAGGAGGAGGTGTGATGGTGTGGGGGTGCTTTGCTGGTGACACTGTTGGGGATTTATTCAAAATTGAAGGCATACTGAACCAGCATGGCTACCACAGAATCTTGCAGAGGCATGCTATTCCATTCGGTTTGCGTTTAGTTGGACCATCATTTATTTTTCAACAGGACAATGACCCCAAACACACCTCCAGGCTGTGTAAGGGCTATTTGACCAAGAAGGAGAGTGATGGGGTGCTGCACCAGATGACCTGGCCTCCACAGTCACTGGACCTGAACCCAATCAAGATGGTTTGAGGTGAGCTGGACCGCAGAGTGAAGGCAAAAGGGCCAACAAGTGCTAAGCATCTCTGGGAACTCCTTCAAGACTGTTGGAAGACCATTTCAGGTGACTACTTCTTGAAGCTCATCAAGAGAATGCCAAGAGTGTGCAAAGCAGTAATCAAAGCAAAAGGTGGCTACTTTGAAGAACCAAGAATATGACATTTTTTCAGTTGTTTCATACTTTTTTGTTATGTATATAATTCCACATGTGTTAATTCATAGTTTTGATGCCTTCAGTGTGAATCTACAATTTTCATAGTAATGAAAATAAAGAAAACGCTTTGAATGAGAAGGTGTGTCCAAACTTTTGGTCTGTACTTTATATACATATATACATTTTGGAATAGATATTCAGTGTAGACTATATATTCAATCAGTACAGGCATTATAGTATAGTATATATAACACAATGTATTAAAATGGTTAAGTGGAACCCCGCGACAAAATTTAAGAAAAAAAGTGCCGTGGGTGTACTCCTCAAAATCCATACCAGACCCTTTTCAAGCAAGCAGCCATGGCAGGCCAGGAAGAGGGGAAACAAGCGAGCGCCCCCCCCCGAACCATACCAGGCTGCTTGTCCTCAACATGGGGAGGTTGATTTGGGGTCCCCCCCCCAAACCACCTTGTCCCCATGTTGATGGGGACAAGAGCCTCATCCCCACAACCCTGGTTGTGGTTGTGGGGGTCTGTGGGTGGGGGGTAATCGGAATCTAGAAGCCCCCAAATCCCACCCCCATGTATAAAATACGGAACAATCAGTGAGGACAAAATAAAATCAAGATTTATGCAAGCAGAACACTTTAAGCTAATCACATCACCGCATGGAAACATACAAGGCAAAATAAGTGCAGCACACTGGTAATAACAAGTCTGTGAGCACAATAAAATATGTAAAGGAACCACAAGCCCCAGGATAGAAGATCAAAAAACCTTGTGAAGATACCTGCAGATTCCTGTTAACACCACCTCCACCAGTTGATAAAAATGGGCGCTTGTCAGATCCGATGGACCTCTGAGCTAACAGGTCAAACGAGCATGTATCCTCAACAAGATAATGGTAACCAGCACTCCAAATGAAACAGGATAGCTGAAGATGTTGTCTATTAGGCTATCCTTTTACATAAACATAAACCTAAATTATTAGATGTCCAATTTCATTAAACAGGCAGGCATTATGGTTGTATATGTTAGCAGAAACTTGTCTGTAAGCTGTTAAATGCTGGTCCCACAGCACCCCAGTTTCAGAACACATGACCTGTAGTCATTACTACAGTGCAGCAGGGTGCAGAAAAGAATGAAGACTCTGTGGGCACTGGTACCCACAGCGCAGAGCAGTTGCAAGTTACACAACCCAAAATGTCAGCTTCGAGTCACGTGGCCTGAAGCAGGAACCATGTGGGGCCTGCTTTATACAGCTGACCGGTAAGTTTTTGCTGTCTTTCACATGCTTCCATTCCCGATTCCTGCCGGTTAGATTAAAGCAGGCATAGGCTCACAGTTTAAGTCCATTTTAAAGCCTTGCTGTTTCCCAGCTTTGATGGTTAATATATACTTGAACTGTATTCTTGTATTCTGGAATTCAGTTAACTTTCAAGTGCAACTCTATAACTGACATTTGATTTAATAAAGAAACAACATTGCTCTTTTGTTCAATACTTTTAGAGCAGTGTGTGTTTTTTCTTATCTTCAGTGGATGTCTATATTAAATAAAATGTCTCACATGGAGACTTTTTTCCTCAGAAAGTATATGAACATGTACAGCAGTGACAAGAAGAAACGTGCAATGCAATTCAACATCATCATTGGCATTAAACCTAGAAGCATCTGTCCTAATTGGATTATATTGGACAGGAAATCTCTGTAACATGCTGGGCAAATGACCCTAAAAGTTCCAATTTAACTCTAATATAAAGATAGAATTCACATGAAAAGGAGAACAAAATTTTAAATATCCGATGTAGCGTCCTTTAAAAGAAATAACCAACCAGAGAGCTGTGATTTTTTTTTTCTGCTCAAGATTTTTTTTCTTCTGTTAAACACACCTTTTGGAGCCATATATACATCTTAAAAACTATTTGATAACCTCACTTATAATAACATCACATAGCGCTGCCAGTACAGTGGAGTTTAAAAGAATAAAGATAATGAAATAGAATCAGGATTTACATTTTGTTCCAACACTTTGGAAAATTCACATAGAGGGAGAAAGCAGCTTAAATTGGAAAGTCTTTACCAAAAAACCAAGGGACTTTTGATCTTTGAAACAGGCGGCAGAGACACAAAAATAGAAGAAAAAATAAAGAATTTGAGGGAAATGCTTGCATTGCGCTGGGATACATCCTGTCTGAAATTCTAATTTACATTTTCATGTATTCTTAAGTGCCTTCCAAATTATTTATCTAGATATTTATTTATTTCTTGGCTCCCCTGCTGAGCCATGAGTGGCTGGTAATTCATCCATCTGTCTTCTCCATGCTACTTATCTATTTATCATGTCAATCACTGTCCCACTTCTGAATAGGGAGATACTATAATAATATTTAATGATTCTGCTGACACATTTTTACTGTGTTTTGCTTGATGACCTATAAACTATTTTCTTGTTTGACAAAAATGCATTAGCATTACATTGATGCATGCTATCTGATATAGTTCTGCCTGTGATTGAAGATTTGCGTAGGTTTGTGTGTGTTTCAACTCAGTAGATTTCTTGAACGTTGTGAAAATTGCATAAGATGTTATATCTGCAGTGATCGGCAACCTGCTAGATTTTAGAAGCCCCCTATTTCTTTGAAGGACTGTACAGTACAATTTTCCTTTTGCTTGAAAATAGCAATAAAACAGACAAAAATACCATGATTGCCAACCATTGTGTTTGAGAAGTTACAAAACAGTCTATACCATCAATAGTATTAATGCTCAAAAAAAAAAATGGATAATAGTAGAAAATACTCAGAGGCGCGTACGAGCGCCAGCATGGGAATTTGTGTGTGTAAACACAAAAATCTCTGTGCTGTCAGGGAAGAGGAGCCATACTAAGAGGAGCCGTGCTACGTAGGAAAAACGATATGTCTCATCTCCTAGTTAATCCTATCCCCATACAGTTAAAACACACTGAGGGAACACACAATTAACCCCTTGATCGCCCCCTAGTGTTAACTCCTTCCCTGCCAGGGACATTTATACAGTAATCAGTGCATTGTTATAGCACTGATAGCTGTATGAATGTCAAAGGTCCCCAAAAAAGTGTCAAAATGTGTCCGGACACAGTAGGAAAAGAATAGGCTCTCATCCAGATGCAGGCTGTTGAAGTACTTGGATATGGTCGCTGATGTGCAGTAGGCCTACCGTCCTTATTCTCCCTAGGGGTGATCTCTAGTGCTGGATGACATCCGGCACTCAGCACTAGAGATCCCCCTAGGGAGAATAAGGACGGTAGAGCCGTTTGGAGGACCAGCCTTGGTTTATACGTGCACTTTACCCCTGCAGGGGTGAGTGTTTCTGGTGAGTGGGGGCACAGGAGGGGGAGCACCGGACCCACTGCGCATAGCACCAACTGTGAACTGTGATTTTCTTTTAACACCAGGAATACCTGGAAGTTTTCTCCCCTCATTGCTGGATCTCTGGAATTGATTATGGACTAACTGTTTTACCATTTTATTCACTATATTTTTTCACGGAATAACAATTTTTTCCTTTATGACATTATTGCATATGGTTTTTTATGTCACTATATGATTTGGCACTGTGTGTATATTAAGTAGATTGGATGCTTTTGATAGTCACCTTCATCGGTCACACAGAACCTTAATTACAATTACACACACACTTGTTCACCCTCTTTAGGCGACTCTCTACTGCACCGGTGGTCCTAATATACATCCGGACTTAGAGCATATTATTATCACTTGCTGTCAGATTCACTCTTTGTACCTAGGTACTAGTTTAATTCTGACCAAGCACAGACAGCGCCACTACCCCCATTCTCTCCTCATCTTAATCCACCCTATAGGCTCGCTATGCAAGCCGCTTAGGGCCACGCAAAGCTGCGAAGGACCCCCCAAATTACTAGAGGCCCCGCCTGATAAGAAGTCATTTTCGCCCCCTAACCCCGCTTCTCAACTTGCTGGTTGCATGGGAGAAGAGGTAAGAAGTCCGCACCCCCTGCTTCTCAATTTAATGTAAGATGTCATTTCAACAGCAGAACACCCCCCCCCCCCGCTTCGCAACTTTATTTAATGTGACATGTCACTGTCGTCAGCGTCCCCCACTTCTCATTTTTAATGCGCCATGTAATTTTGCTTAGGGCCCCAGGGAGGTCAGGATCGGCACTGAGTGTTGGCGACAAGAACAACCTAGTTAGGGTGTCACACAGAGGTGATTCAGTAGATACTTGGGGCCAGATTCTCAAAAGAGATATGACGGTGTATCGCAGAAAACACTGTCGTATCTCTGTTTTTTTCCCCGGGTATCTCTGCGTCTGATTCCTACAATCATTTACGCATAGACACGGCGAAGATCCGACAGGTGTAAGACACTTACACCGTCGGATCTTAGATGTAATTCCTTCGCTGGCCGCTAGGTGGCCTTTACGTTGATTTCTCATTTGCCTATGCAAATGAGCCTAATACGCCGATTCCCGAACGTTTTCACGCTGCCTCGTCGTCGTTTACGTTGTTTCCATAAGCGTAAACCTACCCCTGCTATATGAGGGGTAGGCTTACGAAGTTACGTCGTATGCCATGTTAAGTATGGCGTCTGGTCAGCGTCGTCTTTTTCCGTCGTTTACGTAGTTTTACTAAGTCGTTCGCGAATAGGACTTTACGTCAATGACGCACACGTCGGCTTCATTGATGTTTCCCGTCGTGAGCTGGAGCATGCGCACTGGGCTATTTTTACAGCTGGCGCATGCGCAGTTCGATCGGCGTGGGGACGCGCTTAATTTAAATACAAGCCGCCCCCTTTGAATTATGCGGGGATACGCCGGGCCATTTACACTATGCCGCCGCAAACTACGGAGCAAGTGCTTGGAGAATACGGCACTTGCTCCAGTAAGTTGCGGCAGCGTAGTGTAAATCCCTTGGTGTTTTTCCATGTAGGAAACTTGGCCAAAGATAGAGAAATAATGCAGCTTTGGTAATGGATACAATCCTGTGTTAAGCTTAGAAGGATTGTAAAAACAGACAATTGTAGTACACGTTACAAAAAGAATGAATGATATTCCTCTTTCATACCTCTAATCTTTTTGAATAATGTATCCCTTTTTTACAATCTCATAGGGTGCAATCAAGCTGTAGGAGTGGAGCAGACAAACCCCACACAGAGCCAAGCCCCACCCCCGCCGGATGTGCAGGACGTGGAAAATGCCACCACATTAGGTCAGTGTCATACAGCACAGCTTCAGGTAATAGATGTAGGCCTGCATAATTGTAATACATGGTTTGTTTCCAAATTTCAGGGGGTATTCGTGCTGTTGGGGACAGACTGGAGACCTACAGCGCCCAGGTCTTAATTGGGGACGTGTTGTCCTGCAGGTCTCAAATTGAGGACATAAATATCTGCGTACAGCAGATAAAAAAGAAAACACAAGCGGTGGAGCGAACACTAAAGAATGTAATGAATGTTCTGGGGAGGGTTTAAAAAAAAAATCTTTTTTTCTCTGTATGTTTTTTTTGTTATTTTTTTCAAAGTGTAATCTCTATTTTTCTGGCTAAAACGCATGAACAATGACAACTGCTAAAAAGTTGGTCATTGTTCATGCGTTTTAACCAGATATTTGTTAATTTTGTTTTTGTCAAAAAAATAATCAAAAAAAAAACATATAAGAAAAAAAAAAATATCTCAAAAAAAAAAAAATTGATGTAGACAAATATTTCAAAGCAAAAGTATATTTCTTGACAAAAAAAAAAAATAAAGAATTTCTATTAAGATATTTTTTGAAAAAATTAAAATTACACCTTTTGTCGTGTAAAACAATAAATATTTTTGGATACTCAACAATGTGTGGCTTATTATTATATCAATGCTGCCTAAAAGAACCAATCTAGATTTGTGGTGTTTACATTGAGAATGATGAGTATTTAGTACAGGAAAATAACCATGACACTATTATAACGTAGGAGAAACCTAGAATGAACTCAAATTAGAAAATAATCAAACAAAAAAAAATACTAGAACAGGGTAAGAAAAATTGGGCACAACACTGCAACTCCTCACAGATACTCTAGTTGGAAAGCAGTAATAACCCCTGCTGCAAAATATTGCATCTAAAAAAATTATTATACACCCCTGTTAAACAGGGGAAGAAAAATTGGGCCGTAGGCACAACACAACACTGCAACCCCTCACAGATAATATAATTGGAGCGCAGCAAAGAGCCACTTGCAAAGTATTGCATCAAAAATTGTAATTATACGCCCCTGTTAAACAGGGGCAGAAAAATTGGGCTTTAGGCACAACACAACACTGCAACCCCTCACAGATAATGTAATTGGAGCGCAGCAAAGAGCCACATGCAAAGTATTGCATCAAAAATTGTTATTACACGCCCCTGTTAAACAGGGGCAGAAAAATTGGGCCTTAGGCACTGGTGGCGGTGCCCAGAACCAACAATGTTCTTACTAGCTATCAGCAAGATCAGTGAGGAGGAAAAGGATATTCAGTCAGCAGCATAACAGGACAGTCACTCAGCATTAGCATAGGCAGTCTCCAAGGGATCTGACATTTCAAAAAAAATATTCAGTTATATCAGCATCAGGTGCTTGGTAGCTGGTGTTGATCCAAGCCTGATTCATTTTTATGAAGGTCAGTCAATCGACGGAGAGGTGCACCCTGTGATCGGTCACAAAGCCTCCAGCAGCACTGAATGTGCGTTCTAAAAGAACGCTGGGTGCAGGGCAAGCCAGTAGCTTAATTGCATACTGCGAAAGCTCTGGCCAGTGATCCATCCTTAAGACCCAGTAAGCCAGAGGATTTTCGGTGGGGAAGGTGTCCAAGTCTGATCTTGCCCCTAGGTATTCCTGCACCATGTAAACCAGACGCTGGCAATGGTTGCTGGAACCGGTCATACCTTGGGGCTGCGAACTAAAAAACTGTCTGAAGGCATCGGGCAGATGGCCACCTTCTCCACTGCTCCTTCTGTAACTCACCGAAGCCTCAGCAACACGTTGTCCAGGACCAGGATTTGGTAATCCCCCAGGTTCTGGGAACACATTGCACAGACCCTTCTGCAAGGCCTCCCGAAAACTGGGTCACTGAGGATCACTGAGGATGACAGGATCCGCAGCCACCTCATCCCAGCCACGTAAAAGTCCATGGGTTACTTGGGACTGTAAGTGATCCCTTGAAGACTGCTATAATTGTCGACGTACAAGTGGTACCCCTTTCCAAATAAGGGTGTCACCAAGTCCCAAACAATCTTAAAAAAAAAAAAAGTGAAGTAAATTGCGCTAATCAATATATGATGCTGTGCATCAAATCAAATAAAGTAAAAGGTGCACGTGAAATGCAAACTAAACATAAATGGAGCTGCGGTTTAAACTGTGTCATATAAACAGAATAGCAATGTGAGAAAAATAAAAATAAACCGCGCTAATGACCAATAAACATAAAATGCATTAAATAATATGTGGACCACACCGATGAATTAATGTGATATATGCAAGGTTGAAAAAACAATCCAAAAAACAAAAACAAACATTATTGAGTGTCCATAAAAAACAAAAAGGGGCCTTTGTAGTCCAAATTGAGAGGGCTAGCAAGGTTCCATACACAACCAATTGTGAATAATAAATTATAAACAACAAAAGTCCAGAGGAAATAAAACGTAACATCCACCCTGGTGAAGCCGAATCCCAATATGAGTCAGCAGGATATTGGTTAACACTGATGTGACATGCAGCTGAAGACCTCCACCACACACATATGCAAGTCTGCTTACCAAATGTAAATGGTCCCTGGCTGAGAGGAGACCAAAACAGCAGACAGGATCAAACAGCTGGGCTCGGTGAGAGAGTGAAACAATTCAGCTTGGGTCATCCGACAGTGGCTCCAATAACAAAGGTCACATGAATGTAAAAGGAGACAAGAATGCCTCGATAGTGTAAAATCACTTAAAATGTATTGTACAAAATAATGAAGAAATACACTCACATTTTGCAGTAAAAGAAAGGCCTTAAACCTGCAGCATCCGGCCGGTCAGCATGCAGGTAACCCCATGTAGTATCGAGGGCACCTGCCCTTTGAAAAAGTGTTTTAACCACGAAACTAGTCAGGGCGTACTGAGTGGCACACTGTCATCACCCTTGGACTACTCGATACTACATGGGGTTACCTGCATGCTGACCGGCCGGATGCTGCAGGTTTAAGGCCTTTCTTTTACTCCAAACAATCTTACCCTTGCTCAGTAGTCTGGGCAGTTGGGGGGCTTCACAGAGCTATATTTTCCCTCGTAAACCCAAAAAATATATGCATAGCCTGTTGCCCGGTCACAGAGCTTGCACAACTTGACCACATATCTGGCAGGCTTGTTGGGGAGAAACTGTTTGAAAGATAGGTGGCCAGAAAACATAATCAGGGACTCATCAATGCAGACAACTTGATCGAGAATAAACAAGGCTGCAGTGGTTTACGAGGGGCCCATTTTTATGGAGCCGATCAAATCCAGGGTCACCCCTAGAACGACAGCGTTCATTGTCATTAAAATGCATGAACCGCAAGCTCTGCTTGTATCGCATCCTGGTAATGGAAGCAGAGAACACAGCATATGGTGAATTGGGTCAGTGGACAAATATGATCTCAATTTTTTAGTTATGCCCATGTGGAGGGATAAGCCCAGAAAGGTCTTAAGCCGTAATAGGTTTCCATTCTCTGGCAAGGGTCAAATGGGCATTAGCGGAGGTGAATTGACCAGCATACGAATTGCTTTGGTCCATGATAGATCTATAGAGATCTACTGTGAAAAACAGTAAATAAAAATCAAGTGATGAAAAATCACCTGTATGGTGTATGTGATATGTATGGTGTGTGTGCGTGTGTTAGCGCTACTGGAAATTAAACAACTGATGCTGTCTGGGATTACAACTAACTGACATTGACACCTAACTGACGCTAACTAGCTAACCCGTGACAATAATACAGTGATCAGAAAAAGATCTGTGCAATATACTAATGCCACAGTGACAGGGATTGAAAGGGTTAACTGGGGGGTGATAAAGGGGTTAAAACTTTATTAAGGACTATATGAGGGGTACCCTAAACCTATCTGCATCAACCACTAACTGCCCTAATGCTGTTTAGAGTCACAACTGACACAAATACAGTGATCAGAAAAAAGATCTGTACACTATACTAGTGACACTGTGACAGGGGGTAAATGGGTTAACTGGGGAGTGATCAGAGGGTTAAACCTTTATTAGGGGATTAATGGTGTGTACCCTAAACCTACCTGGGTCTACTACTAACTGCCCTAACGCTGATTAGTGTCACAAGTCACACCAGTACCATGATCAGTGAAAAATCTGAAAATTGGTGGCACTGTGACAGGGAGTAAAAAGAATTAACTGGGGGGGGGGGGGCGATCAGGGGGGTGAAAAGTTTGCCTACGTGTACTGGTGTTAGTGCAGTGCTTGGTGTACTCAGAATAAGAGGTCTTCTCCTCTTGCACTGGAACCAAAAAGAGCTCAACGAGAGGAGGTGACATCACTTCCTCTGTCTGTGTTTACATTACACAGGCAGAGGACAGTTTGCCAGAACCAATCAGCAGGTCCAGGCCAGAAATCATTGGCCTGGATCTGAAGACTGAACGGTTCCGAAAAAAATCCGATCGATGTGGAGACGGTGGGTGCGCGTGCGACTGACGTACACATACAGCGATTTGTGCAGGAGAGCCGACCTGCCGCAGTATAATGTCGGTGGCTGGTCGGCAACTTGTTAAGGTAAAAAAATGGCCCAGTGCTTGTGTTGCCCCCCACCCTTCTTTAGAATTATAGGACCTGAGTACTATTTGAATGCAACATGGTGCCCCTCTGCAGCAACTCACTTCTGTTGCTCACAGAGGCAGTAGCAGGTGCCATTGGCTCCTACTGCTGTCAATCAAATCATGTGAGCAGAAAGTGGGGCGTAAGGATGAGCCATGGTGTGTCGGTGAGGGACCTCTGAGGAGGAGGTTTGGGGATGCTGTGTTCAAAACCATTGCACCAAACAGGTAAGCATTACTTGTTTGTTACTTTACAAAAAAAAACACATTACATTTTCCAGAGGTTAGACAGAAACGGCAGATCGAAATATAATAGTATTTTCCAATGCATTTTACAAGACAGGCAGTAGGATTCTATTTGGCCTCCAGATAACCTGATGCACATAACTGTCTTTATGTAAGCCAGGTTCACAATAACTTCCATGATAAGTGATCAGCACAAAAAAACAAAGACAACCCTGCTCAGCATTCTGCACGGAACAATACATATATGATAACATAGAATAAAAGGAGTTACTAAAATTCACTGGCATATATAGCCAGTAAAAATGATCTATACTAACAATACTTTAACACAAATACAAACTCTACAAATTAAGTGCTAGATTCAGGAAAGAGATACGACGGTGTATCTCCAGATACGCCGTCGTATCTCTGCGTCTGAGCCTTCATAGAATCAGTTACACATAGATTTCTATTAGATCCGACTGGCGTAAGTCTCTTACGCCGTCATATCTAACTTGCATATTTACGCTGGACGCTAGGTGGCGTTCCTGTCTAAGATATGCAAATAAGCCTAATACGCCGATTGCCGAATGTACGCGGCCGGCATTTTTTCTCGTTGTTTGCGTAAACGTAGGTCCGGCGTAATGTTACCCCTGCTGTATGAGGCGCAGCCAATGTTAAGTATGGACGGCGCGCCAGCGTATTTTTTCCCATCGTTTACGTAAAATGTTCGCGAATAGGGCTTTGCGTAATTGACCTTCATGTTATTTTCATTGAGTATTTGCGTCATGATTTGGAGCATGCGGACTGGTATAAATTCATGGCCGGCGCATGCGCAGTACGTTCGGCGTGGGATCACGCGTAATTTAAATAATACATGCCCCCTACCCGCCCAATTTGACTTACGACGGGCCATTTACGCTACGCCGCCACAACTTTACAGGCAAGTGCTTTGTGAATACAGCACTTGCCCGTAAAAGTTGCAGCAGCGTAGTGTAAACAGCATACGCTACACCGGAGTGGAGATACGCCGCTCTTACCTGAATCTGGCCCTAAATATTTAGGGGTAAAACGTATATTATCTCCTAGTAGACCCTGTAAATGTGTCTATGCTTATGATTAGGGATGAGCTTCGCGTTCAATTTGAAGCCATGTTCGAATCAAACATAGCCTGTTCGATTGTTCGTCAAAATTCGTACAAAACGGGTCATTCGCGACAAATTCGAGTGACGCGTGGCGGCCCATAATTCACTGTGGCATTGCACGGTGAATTATGGGCCAAGCATGCAGTATGACACGCATGCGTGGCCAATGGCAGCGCGCAAAAAACGGAGACCTATAATAGACCAAAGCCAGGGTGGGCGCATTTTCAATTGTGAATTTCATACTTGCCTCTCAATGTTGCGCCGGCGTAGCGTAAAGAAGATACGCTACGGCGGCATAAAGATGCGCTGATGGCTGTAAATCCGGGCCTTGGTCTTTACTGCACTTGTGCTGTATAGTTTGCACTTAAACCTACTTGTAGTTTACTGTACTTGTGCTGTATAGTTTGCACCTAAACGTACTTGTAGTTTAATGCACTTGTGCTGTATAGTTTGCACCTTAACCTACTTGGTGTATACTGAAAGTGTGCTCATTAGTTTGCACATAATGCTACTTGGTGTGTACTCCACGTGTCCTCTGCAGTTTGCACCTAAAGCTACAAAGTGTGTGTACTGATTTTGTCCTCTTCAGGCCATTATAATGTCTGGAAGGACAACAAAGGGAGGCAGAGAGTCACAAGGGCAAGCAGGCTCTACATCTAGAGGCAGCAGTGCTGGTGGTGGACACGGTGCATCCTCTTCAGCACGTGGCTGTTGCACACACTCATCCTTCTTTTCGGGAGCTGGCCTTGTTGAGCCTCAACATGCAGACAAATTGGTAGAGTGGATGACCAAGCCATCCTCATTCTCCTCATCCTCTCTCACCCAGGCTCAGGGTACTTTGTCTGGCAAATTAGCTGCCAAGGCGTCCTCTTCCCTCTGCTCAATGGCATCACTTACTTCTTCCCTAGTCCCACCATGTCCTCCTGAGTAGTCCCCCGAACTGTTTCAACACAGCGTTGGGTACATCCTGCCTGAAGATGTGCAGCGTTTTGAAGGCTCTGATGATGGAACACAGATAGAGGAAGGCAGTAATGTGAGCCCAGAGAGAGGGACAGCAATCTGGCAGTCATGTTCCCCCAGCTGCAGCATACTGCCAGGTTTTCGACAGTAACGAAAGGGGAGAAAATGGGGGGGGGGGGAGATGGCCTAGGAGGGGTCAGAAGGGGTTACCAATTGCAACAAATAATGATCTAGAGTTTTCAGATACAAAAAGGATTTATTATAGTATCAAAAAATTAGGAATATTAGGGATATAAAAAAGAACCACTAGGGAATTACATGTTAGAATCCGAGAGCATATTGCCAATATAAAGAAAGGGTTCAACAAACATAGGGCCAGATTCAGATACACTTAATATTGCGCTGCGTAATCGAAATACTCTACGCTGCCGTATTTCACCAGGCTCTACACCGAATCCTGGTAGATTTTTGCCCGTACGCTACGGCGGCGTAGTCTATTTCTCGCCGCGTAATCGAAATACGCGAATGGGGGGGTGTGAAGCATTTAAATTAAGCGCGTCCCCGCGGCGATCGAACTGCGCATGCCCTGTTCAGAAATTTCCCGCCGTGCATTGCGCGAAATCACGTCGTTCCGTCATTCGTTGTTTGAGTAGCGGCGTTTACGAACATTCCTATTCCCGGACGACTTACGTAAAAAATAATAAAAGACGTCGGAAAACGTAGAACTTCGACGCGGGAACGACGGCCATACTTAACATGGGCTGTCTAATATAGCTGGTATAGTGTTACGCAAAAAAAAGATGAATAAAGGTGACGTAAGAGATTGCGAATGAAGATCGTAATTTCGGGGATCGCCGGCAAAAGCTCATTTGCATACCCCGACGCGGAAAACGACGGGAAGTCCACCCAGTGGCCGCAATTTTATTGCAGCGTAGATCCGAAGGCGTACTAACACGTAATCCAGTCGAATTGAAGCCCGCAGCCGTCTATTCATGGTTTGAGGTTTCCGACTAGCTAGAAAACGTGCGTAATTTGAAATGACTCCAGTCTAACACCAGTTAGACAGGCGTAATGGCTCTGTGAATCTGGCCCATAGTGTTTCGAGACATTTTAGGGACTACCACAATAAGGATCCTACCTGCATGACTCTTTACGGCATTGACAAAATAAAAGAACATTGGCGAGGAGAGAACAAAGTAATAAAAGTTTCACAAAATGAAACTCAGTGGTTATTTGAGCTTGATACCCTTCAACCTGCGGGAATGAACATTGATTTAGACCTAAATTGCTTCCTGACCAATTTCTAACATTTTTTAACATATCTAATATTTTTAATATCTTTTAGTCTTTATTATATCAATTTTTATCACATTATTCTGATATTTTTCAGTTTATGCAGTCATGCATTTTTATGCATGCATCTTTATGCATTTTATGCATATTTTCATTTCTTATGCAACTTCCTATGCACCTTTGAAGCACTTCAACCCTTTACATTGGGTCTGATCTGTTTCTGTCCTTATATTTTCTAAACACTAGAGGGACCCCATGCTTATTTTTTCAAAACAGCATAAGACACATCTTATACAAGGGCACACCTACACCGTATACTGATATCACTTCACATACTAATTATTGTATTTTATTTATTTTAAGTAGGAATGACTTTATCATTTTATTTAACCACTTGCCTACTGTGCACCTACACCCCCTTCCTGCCTAGACACAATTTTAGCTTCCGGCACTGCGACAATTGCGCGGTGGTGCGACGTGGCTCCCAAACAAAATTGACGTCCTTTTTTTTCCCCACAAATAGAGCTTTCTTTTGGTGGTATTTGATCGCCCGTGCGGTTTTTATTTTTTGAGCTATAAACAAAAAACGAGCGACAATTTTGAAAAAAGACACACATTTTTTTAGCTTTTTTGCTATAATAAATATCCCATTTAAAAAAAAAAAAAAAAATGTTATCTCAGTTTAGGCCGATACGTATTCTTCTACATATTTTTGGTAAAAAATAAATAAAAAATAAAATCGCAATAACCGTATAGTGACTGGTTTGTGCAAAAGTTATATTGCCTACAAAATAGGGGACATAATTATGATTTTTAAATTTATTTTATATTTACTAGGAATGGCGGCGATCTGCGTTTTTTTTTACACACAGAGCTCCACGTCCCAGCTCAGATATTCGGCAATCGCGGGTGCCCGGCGGCCATCGCGGCCGCCGGGCACACGCACGGTGTTCTCAGCGACGCGACGGGTGCGCGCGCGCACCGCCGGCGGTGCGCACGCGCCCCTAGCGGCTTTAAATGACAGGACGTCATATGACGTCCTGTCAGAACAATAGAGTATCCCGTCCACCGTCATTTGACGGCAGGCGGGTATTAAGTGGTTAATGTAATATGGGCGTTTATTTGTTCAGGTTTATGGGATTGTGTATTCAGGTGAAACAATCACATTAATATGTAGCCGATGGCTAATATATATATGTATATATACATATTCTCTGATTTTCTTATGTTTCCGTTTACATATATATTTACCCCTCATGTTTACTTTTTCTGTTAGCCCATTTAATTTTTGGTGTAATTATGGCTAAAGATCATATTCACATTGCGTCTGTTCAAATGTATAGGGGTCAATGGCTAATACAAAGCAAGGTCTCCAGTCTCAAGAAACCCACACAAATATGGCGTCAGACACTAAACATCCTAGTGTCAGGACTTCTGTCCTCATACTCACCAATAGATGGCGACCGCTACAACGCAATGGGAGTCAATTTCAATAAATAGGGGAAGTGTCTATGACGGCCTGCACGCTCCAGACGACGTCATATGACGAAACTGGTCGAGCGGACACACGCTGGTCACAAACACTCCAGAGATTTACACGCAACGCTTGTTTTTACTTTTGTAATGTGAGTACCTGTCTTTTATCCAATAAATATACTATTTATTACGGTATCACACTATATGGGCAACTTTTTTCTTTGAGCTGGACGCCGGACTGAACCATATAAGGGATCAGAGTTTTGCAAGTGAGCAGCACAGGGCTTATACTGTGGAGGCCTTCTACCCCAAGAGGGGGCTTTGATCTGGTGAGTGCGGGACACATCAGAGCACGAAGGAAGGGAGCACAGAGTGAACACAAGATCCATTCATTTTAAGTGTGGCACGAAGCACTTTTCATGAACTATATAATTAATTTATCATCAGCAAGCTGTACTCAGCATCATAAGATACACAGATTTTATATATACAGTATTTCTTTTATTTCACCTTTTAATTTTCTAGCATTTAGTATCTCCAATTTAGCACTTGCTGTTTTATAGCTCCTAAATATAGCACGGATCATTTATTTATCCATATAATTTATTTATGGTTTTTAACACATAAGTCACCTTATAGCATATTTGCACTGGCTCCTATCAAGAGCAATGATATTACTATTCATTTTTTTCAATTTATGATAAATTATATTATTTACATCTAAGAAGGCGCCAACACATACTAACCCCCCTTTCCTTTCAATATCGGTATAACTTATCAAATCTTAAATGGCTATCATTACTGCGATTGTCCCAACGCTGCTGAATATATTGCATACATGTGATTAACTTGTGGTTTGTACGTTACCAATCAGCCGTCTTGTACATCAGGACTGAGCTTGATCAGGTTTTCGACAGTGATGAGGAGGGAGGGGATGATGAGGTCACTGACTCTTTGTGGGTACCTCATAGGAGAGAGGAGGAGGAAGAGGAGGAGGAGGAGGAAGCACAGGCACATCTCCAAAGAGGCAGGATGCCCTCCAGGGCACAGCTTAAGGGCAGCACACCAACTGCATTTCATCGCAGAGCTACGCCTGTGCAGGGCGATGCTGTGTCTCAGCGTTACTGCAAAAGTTCTTTGGTGTGGACCTTTTTTGAGACATGTGCATCAGATCGCACCGTTACTATTTGCAACATATGTCTCAAGCGTATCTCGCGTGGCCAAAACATCACCTGCTTGGGCACCACATGCTTGACCAGACATATGTTGACCTGCCATGCAGTTTGTTGGCAAGCATACCTCAAAGAGCCACACCAAAGAACAAAGCGGACCTCCCCTTGCCCCTCATCAGCTGGGATCTCCAACCCCACTAAACCCTCAGTCCTCTCTGAAGCCTGCACTGATAGCACTGAAGGTGTAGAATTCGGTGTGTCATAACCTAGTAGTACATGCGGGCAATCTACTATCGGTTCACCAATGTCAGATTGTACCAGCCAAATTTCCCTGCCCCAGCTGCTGCAGCGCCGAAAGAAGTACTATCCCAGCCATCCACATGCCCAGCGGTTGAATGCTAGCTTAGCGAAATTGCTAGCACTTCAACTGCTGCCTTTTCAGTTGGTAGATTCTGCCCCCTTCCGTGAATTTGTGGAATGTGCGGTACCTCAGTGGCAAGTTCCCAAACGCGATTCCGGCTCTCTACCGCCATGTGGACGGCAATGTCCATGCCTCGCTGGACAGGGCGGTCAGTGGGAAGGTGCATATTACCGCTGACTCATGGTCCAGCAGGCATGGACAGGGACGTTACCTCTCTTTCACAGCGCATTGGGTGACTCTGCTGGCATGGACGCAGGGCAAGGTACAGTAGTGTTGGAGGTTGTTCCGCCACCACGCCTCCAAAACACCACTACTGGTTGTGACACACCTCTCTCCTCCACCCCCTCCTCCTCTTCTTCCTCTGTGGCCTCTTCCTGTGCTGATGTGTTCTCGGAACCAGCCGTGCTCCGTAGGCGTACGAGGGGCTACGCAGGAATGCAGGCAAAGAGATGGCATGCGGTGCTAGAGCTGGTGTGCTTAGGAGACAGGAGACACACTTGGGCCGAGGTTCTGTCAGCTCTGTAGGGGCAAGCTCAGAGATGGTTGACGCCACGCCAGCTTAAGCTCGGAATAGTGGTTAGTGACAATGGCACCAACCTCCTCTCTGCCCTGCGACAGGGACAACTGACCCATGTGCCCTGTTTTGCTCATGTCCTGAATTTGGTGGTGCAGCGGTTTTTGGGCAGGTACCCAGGCTTACAGGATGTCCTGAAGCAGGCCAGGAAAGTCTGTGTGAATTTCCGAAGGTCATATAATGCCAGTGCTCGGCTGACAGACCTCCAAAGGGAATAAAACCTGCCCAAGAACCGCCTAATCTGTGACATGCCCACCAGATGGAACTCTACACTGGCCATGATGCAGCGGCTGCACACGCAGCAGCGGGCCATTAATGAGTACCTGTGCCAATATGGCAGCAGAACTGGGTCAGGGGAGCTTGTTTTTTTTCCCCACGCCAATGGGCCTTGATCAGGGATGCATGCACTGTCCTGTCACCATTTGAGGAGGCCACGAGGATGGTGAGCAGTGACAGTGCATGCATCAGTGAGACTGTCCCTCTTATTCACATGTTGGAGCATGTGGAATAATGGACAGGGCCCTTAAGGCAGAACAGAGGGAGGAAGAGGAGGACTTTGTTACCTCTAAAGGCCCCCTTTATTCAGACAGTGGTCCTGCTTGCCCGCCTAGCACACAGGAAGATGACGAGGAGGAGAAGGAGGAGGATGATTGTATCATCAGCATGGAGGTGGAGCCTAGCACTCAGCATCAACACCAGCAGTCTTCAAGGGATCATTTACAGTCCCAAGTAACCCATGGACTTTTACGTGGCTGGGATGAGGTGGCTGCGGATCCTGTCATCCTCAGTGACCCAGAGGATTGTGCCCCGAATGCCTCAGCAAACCTACGCTGCATGGCTGTCAGTACTGGATCCCTCTAGGACCCAGCGCAGTCACCTGACACAGCCTTGGCTGGGAAACACTGATTGGCCAGCTCTCCTTTAAAACACCTGTGTTTTCACCCAATCAGTGCTCGTGATAGAGTTACTCTGCTTGCCTTGTGTGATCCAGCCTGACCTGTTTATCTGTAAACTTTGTGTATGACCCGGCTTGTTTGACCCTGCTTGTTGCTTTTGATTTGGTACCTTTCGAACTCTGATTTATCCGTGTATGACCCGGCTTGCCTAGACCACACTTTGCCTGACTCCTGTAAGCAACATCCATTGCAGTGGTGCACTACTAGCACCAGCAACACCACCAACATCCACACCTGCGGTGAACTACAAGTTCCAGCTTTCCTGCTCATCACAACACCTACTTCAGCAGTGAACTACAAGTGCCAGCTGTCCCGCTCGTCTCAACCCTGCATCCGTGGTGAACTACAAGTCCCAGCGCTAACCTGCTTCTCAAGACCTGCTCATGGTATGTGCTCTTGTTATTGAACTATAGGCATATTAGCACACCTGAACTGCTGTCTGCTGCTAGCCTGATATGAAACCTGACATTATCACGAGCCATACATAAAAAGGGAAAACCCATCATGGATTCTGAGCAGGCTCAGATGTTTGCACAAGAACTTTGCCGTTTATCCCATCAAGTTCAGCAAATGGCCACAGAGCTCACCAAGGTGCAATCCCCTACTACAACTGTTACAAAAACTTTATCTGAACCAAAAATTCCTTTGCCTGACCATTTTTCTGGCGACCATAAGGGATTCTGCAACTTTAAAAACAGCTGCAAATTATATTTCAAATTAAGGCCATCCTCTTCTGGCTCTGAAACTCAGAGAGTTCAGATCATTATCTCTCTGCTACAGGGTGACCCCCAGGCTTGGGCCTTTAACCTTGAACCAAACCATGCAGCCCTGCTAACTGTAGATGCCTCCTTTGAAGCCCTTGGATTGCTGTACGATGATCCAGATCGTATGCCTACTGCAGAATCAACCCTGCGTAACTTAAAGCAAGGAACCACCACAGCTGAAAGGTACTGCTCAGAGTTTCGCAGGTGGGCCCCAGAATCTGTCTGGAATGATGCAGCTCTCCGCAGCCAGTTCAGAATAGGTCTTTCAGATGCAATTAAGGATGCTCTGGTCAACTTCTCCTATCCAGCCTCACTGGAGGAAGCTATGTGTCTAGCCATTAGAATTGATCGCCGTCAGCGAGAGAGGGGGGCGAGAAAAAAATATGGCTGTGGCAAACTGTATACCTCCCTTACCACCTGACCATCCCACCTCCAGTGCCAGTTCAGTGGAAGAACCTATGCAGTTAGGCTCCACCCGGCTATCTGCCCAGGAACACACACGCCGGCGTAATATGGGACTTTGCCTGTATTGTGGCCTCAGGGGTCACATGCTCCTTTCGTGCCCTACACGTCCGGGAAACTCCAGGACCTAGGTGATTATGGGGAGGTCACCTTAGGTCTGCTTTCATCTCCCCAGGGGGACAGTCGTATACTTCTACCCAGTGTTATTCACTTTGGGACAGGGACTCATGAACTGCTGGCCTTGGTAGATTCTGGAGCTGCTGAGAATTTTATTGATTACCTCCTTGTCCCTGGAAACTCATACGCTAGACTGCCCAGTCCGCCTAATTTCTGTGGATAACCGGCCTCTCTCACAAGACCTTGTGCTTCAGTCCACCAATCCCTTCCAGTTACAATTGGGGGCCCTGCACTGGGAGAAGATTTCATGTCTTGTCATTGACTCTCCATCCACTCCTTTGATCCTAGGCCTTCCTTGGCTTCAGAAGCACAATCCTGTAATTGACTGGCGAACAGGAAATATTCTGGCTTGGTCCAATCAGTGTAAAGAAAGTTGCATCCAGCACCCTGTTCGACTTGCTGCTTGTCAAGTGGGAATGGAACAGATTCCGCTTTGTTATAAGGACTTTCAGGATGTGTTTTCTAAAGGGAGTGCTGACACCTTACCACCTCATCGCAGTTATGACTGTCCCATTGCCATTGACCTTTTGCCTGACACTACACCTCTTTCCATTGTCCGAACCAGAGAACCTTGCTTTGCAAGAATACATCCAGGAAAACCTAGCTAAAAGTTTCATCCGTCCCTCTACTTCTCCCGCAGGCGCAGGTTGCTTCTTTGTCCCAAAGAAGGACGGGGGTCTAAGACTTTGTGTTGACTACAGAGGTCTAAATAAAATAACCGTTCCCAATCGGTACCCTCTCCCTCTCATCACAGAGTTGTTCTCCCAAATCCAGGGAGCAAAGATTTTCTCCAAACTAGACCTAAGGGGAGCCTATAATCTAGTGCGCATCCGTGAAGGAGATGAGTGGAAGACAGCCTTTAACACCAAGGATGGCCACTACGAATGTCTTGTCATGCCTTTTGGTCTCAGGAATGCACCAGCTGTCTTTCAAAACTTTATGAATGACATTTTCCGTGATCTGTTGGGTTGCTTTATGCTTGTATACTTGAATGATATTTTGATATATTCTCCCAATCTTGAAACGCATCAAAGGCACGTCCGCTCAGTGTTGGCCCGATTAAAGGCTCATTCCCTTTTTGTTAAGCCTGAAAAATGTTCATTTCATGTCAAACAAGTACCTTTTCTGGGCTACCTAATCTCTGACACAGGCCTAACCATGGATCCAGCCAAGATTCAGGCCATTCTAGACTGGGCATCACCTTCAGACCTGAAAGCAGTTCAGCGCTTCCTGGGCTTTGCAAATTTCTATCGGAAATTCATTAAGAATTTTGCCACCATTGCACATCCCATCACCTCTCTCACCAGGAAGTCTCAGTCTAAGTTTAAATGGACTACTGAAGCCCAGACAGCCTTCACTCAGTTGAAGAAAGCCTTTAACTCTGCACCAATTCTACGCCATCCTGTTCCTGAGCTGCCTTTTATTGTGGAGGTAGATGCATCCGAAGTAGGGGTGGGGGCGCTTCTGTCACAAAAGGACCCTGTAACTGCTGCCATCCACCCCTGTGCCTTCCTGTCCCATAAATATTCCCCAGCAGAGCGCAACTATGATATAGGCAACAGAGAACTGTTAGCCATAAAGCTAGCTTTGGAGGAATGGAGACATTGGCTGGAGGGAGCTCGCTATCCATTCATAGTTCTGACTGACCACAAAAACCTTGAATACATCCGTTCTGCTAAAAGACTGAACTCACGTCAGGCCAGGTGGTCATTGTTCTTCTCCAGATTTGACTTCACAATTTCTTATTTACCAGGGCCAAAAAATGTTAAGGCCAATGCCTTGTCTCGCAGTTTTTTATCAGAATCCCCACCTCCGCTTCCTCCACAATCCATTATCTCTGAGGACAGGATTTTGGCTTTCACCCAGACTGAAATCTCTGAGGCCTTGTTACCTGCACAGGCTGAAGCCCCCCCCCCCCCTTCCACTCCCTCTGGTATGCTTTTTGTGCCCTTGGCTCTTCGTTTGCAGGTTTTGCAGCAGGTACATGCGTCAAAGCCTGCAGCGCATCCCGGGTTTAGACAAACTTATGAGATTATCTCTCGCAACCTCTGGTGGCCATCAATTAGGCAGGATGTGTTAGCCTTTGTCCAGGCTTGTGAGGTTTGTGCCAGAAGCAAGGGCAGTACCTTTAAGCCCTCCGGAGTTCTACGTCCTCTACCAATACCTACTTGTCCCTGGACCCATTTATCTATGGACTTTATCACTGACTTGCCTCCGTCCCAGGGATGTTCCACGTTCTGGGTGGTGGTAGACAGGTTCAGTAAGATGGCCCACTTTGTTCCACTTCCGAAACTGCTGTCTGCTAGAGATCTGGCATCTTTATTCATTAAACATGTTTTCAGGCTCCACGGGGCACCAATTATCATTGTCTCAGACCGCGGCTCTCAGTTTATAGCCCAGTTTTGGAAGGCCCTTTGTTCTCAGCTAGGGATTAAGTTATCATATTCTTCAGGCTATCATCCCGAGACAAATGGCCAAACAGAAAGAACTAATTAGACTCTTGAGAAGATGGTACGTTGTCTGATGGCCAATGATGAGGTGGAGTGGGTCAACATCCTTCCATGGGCAGAGTTTGCCTTTAATAATTGTGCCAGCTGTTCTACAGGGACCTCTCCCTTCTTCTGTGTTTACGGGTTGCATCCTCGTGTGTGCTCCTTTGATCTTCCACCCTCTGATGTTCCAGATGCCAACACCACGATTGAAAATTTCTCCAAAATCTGGTCTGACGTTAATCGTGCTATTTCTCGTTCGGTGCAGGCTTTTAAGAAAACGGCTGATAAGAGGCGCTCAAAGGCCCCTGGATATAAAGTTGGTGACAAAGTGTGGCTATCATCCAAGAATCTGTCCCTGCATGTTCCATCCAAAAAACTTGGCCCAAAATTCATCGGGCCCTATGAGATTTCGGAGATTGTTAATCCTGTGTCCTATAGATTAAAACTCCCCCCGTCCATGCGCATTCTTAATGTCTTCCATGTTTCTTTATTGAAACCTGTTCACTCTAGTCTCCAAGTAACTGAACCAGAACCTGTAGATGTGTCGGATAGCCAGGAATATGAAGTGGCATATATTCTTGACTCCAGACGAGTACGCAATTCCTTACAATATCTAGTTCATTGGTTTTGGCCCAGAGGATCGATCCTGGATCCCAGCTCGTGATCTCCATGCTGATCGCCTTAAGAAGAAGTTCCATCTTCGATATCCAAGTAAGCCTGGGGGTGCAGGAGCAACCCCTTGAGAAGGGGGGTACTGTCAGTACTGGATCCCTCTAGGACCCAGCGCAATCACCTGACACAGCCTTGGCTGGGAAACACTGATTGGCCAGCTCTCCTTTAAAACACCTGTGTTTTCACCCAATCAGTGCTCGTGATAGAGTTACTCTGCTTGCCTTGTGTGATCCAGCCTGACCTGTTTATCTGTAAACTTTGTGTATGACCCGGCTTGTTTGACCCTGCTTGTTGCTTCTGATTTGGTACCTTTCGAACTCTGATTTATCCGTGTATGACCCGGCTTGCCTAGACCACACTTTGCCTGACTCCTGTAAGCAACATCCATTGCAGTGGTGCACTACTAGCACCAGCAACACCACCAACATCCACACCTGCGGTGAACTACAAGTTCCAGCTTTCCTGCTCATCACAACACCTACTTCAGCAGTGAACTACAAGTGCCAGCTGTCCCGCTCGTCTCAACCCTGCATCCGTGGTGAACTACAAGTCCCAGCGCTGACCTGCTTCTCAAGACCTGCTCATGGTATGTGCTCTTGTTATTGAACTATAGGCATATTAGCACACCTGAACTGTTGTCTGCTGCTAGCCTGATATGAAACCTGACAATGGCCTCCCTGATCCTGCAAAGCCTGCGTAAGGATCCTCGTATTCGTGGTATCAAGGAGAGGGATCATTACTGGCTGGCAACTCTTCTTGATCCACATTACAAGAGTAAGGTTGCGGACCTTATCTTGCCGTTGCAGAGGGAGCAGAAGATGAAAAATCTTCGGGAGGCCTTGCGGAAAGGTCTGTGCAACACGTTCCCAGAACCTGGGGGATTACCAAATCCTGGACCAGGACAACGTGTTGCTGAGGCTTCGGTGAGTGACAGAAGGAGCGGTGGAGAAGGTGGCAGTCTGACCAATGCTTTCAGACAATTTTTAGTCCGCAGCCACCAGGTATGACCGGTTCCAGCAACCATCGCCAGCATCTGGTTTACATGGTGCGGGAATACCTAGGGGCAAGATCAGACTTGGACACCTTCCCCACCGAAAATCCTCTGGCTTACTGGGTCTTGAGGATGGATCACTGGCCAGAGCTTGCACAGTACGCAATTGAGCTACTGACTTGTCCTGCATCCAGCGTTCTTTCAGAACGCACATTCAGTGCTGCTGGAGGCTTTGTGACTGATCACAGGGTGCACCTCTCCACCGATTCCGTCGATCGACTGACCTTCATAAAAATGAATCAGGCTTGGATCAACACCAGCTACCAAGCACCTGATGCTGAACTGTAACTGAATAATTTTTTAGAAGTGTCAGACCCCTTGGAGACTGCTTATGCTAATGCCGAGTGACTATCCTGTTATGCTGACTGAATATCCTTTTCCTCCTCAATGATCTTGCTGATAGCTAATATAAACATTGTTGATTCTGGGCATCGCCACCAGTGCCTAAGGCCCAATTTTTCTGCCCCTGTTTAACAGGGGCGTGTGATAAAAAATGTTGATGCAATACTTTGCATGTGGCTCCTTGCTGCGCTCCAATTACAGTATCTGTGAGGGGTTGCAGTGTTGTGGCACCAGCAACAGTGCTTAAGGCCCAATTTTTCTGCCCCTGTTCAACAGGGGCGTGTAATTACAATTCTTGATCTAATATTTCACAGCAGGGCGTTCCAGCGCCCACCAAGACTAACTGTGAGGGCTTACAGTGTTGTGGCAACACCAACACCCAGGGCCCAAATTTCTTCAGAGTATATATGTCAGGCCCATACTTTCAAACATCCAACTTACAAATGACTCCTACTTGCAAACGGAAGGAGACAACAGGAAGTGAGAGGAAATCTACCCCTAGGAAGGGAAATTCTCTTCTGTAAAAGATGTCTCCTGTCCACTGATGCTTTATCACCAATCATTGTTTCATTGGGACAGAAAGTGAGCTGCAATCTTTTGAACAGATGCACACAGACAGCAAAACAAATGTTACATAATAACCCTTCTCTATGTTTTCAGAAAAGCTTAAAACATTTTTTTATGGCTGAAGCTACACTTTAAAGAAGTACCAGTTGAAAATTACAAACAGATTCTACTTAACAACAAACCTACAGTCCCTGTCTTGTTTGCACGGCCTGTATAGTGCTGTTCAAAGTAGGGTTGTCGCGATGCCTCTTTTTTAGGACCGAGTACAAGTACCGATACTTTTTTTCATGTACTCGCCGATACCGAATACCGATACTTTTTTTACATGTGTCCTCAAATGCAGCCATGTCCCCCACATATTCAGCCATGTCCCTCCAGCCATGTCCCTCATATGCAGCCATGTCTCTTCAGCCATGTCCCTCTAGCCATGTCCCTCACATATGCAGCCATGTCCCTTCAGCCATGTCCCTCTAGACATGTCCCTCACATATGCAGCAATGTCCCATGTCCCTCTAGCCATGTCCCTCACATATGCAGCCAGCCATGTCCCTCTAGCCATGTTTCTCACATATGCAGCCAGCCATGTCCCAGGTTCCTCTAGCCACGTCCCTCACATATGCAGCCAGCCATGTCCCATGTCCCTCTAGCCACGTCCCTCACATATGCAGCCAGCCATGTCCCATGTCCCTCTAGCCATGTTTCTCACATATGCAGCCAGCCATGTCCCATGTCCCTCTAGCCATGTCACTCACATATGCAGCCAGCCATGTCCCATGTCCCTCTAGCCATGTCACTCACATATGCAGCCAGCCATGTCCCATGTCCCTCTAGCCATGTCACTCACATATGCAGGCATAATGCAGCAATGTCGGTTCAGCCATTTCCCTTACTTTTGCCGCCAAAAGCCGCACGGAGAAAACCACAGGATTCATTTGAATAGCCCGCCCGTATAGACACTCCCCCTTGCTCGCGATTGGACAGATCACGATCATCCATCCAATCACGAGCAAGGGGGAGTGTCTATACGGGCGGGAACATTACAGCTATTCAAATGAATGCTGTGATGTTCCCGCACGGCGTTTAACCCCTTGCAGCGGCGGCGCAATGCGACGGCTTTCGATTCGGCGGCGGCCGCGGCGGGGGGGGGGGGAAGCGGCGCGGGGGGGGGGGAAGTATTCTATTAAGGCATCGGGAGTATTTGCGCGAGTACAAGTACTAGCGCAAATACTCGGCATCGGTCCCGATACCGATACTAGTATCGGGACAACCCTAGTTCAAAGTATATAGGGCCAAAGGGGCTTGTAATGACCTGGGGGGAGTGGCGGCGGGGAAACCCATGCTAATTTTTTCAGTGATTTTTATCCATATTGCAAGGACCAAACATGACATTAAAGCCGCAAGCAGTCTTAAATTACTTTTTTCTTATAGTAATCTAATTTTGTGCAGGGACAGTTCTAAACACGTGCCACTACTATAGACACTCAGCAGGTACGATATTTTAAGGAATTTTTCATTTTTTTTTTTTTTTTCACTTTAAGCATCATTAAAATCACTGCTCCAGAAAAAACGACCGTTTTTAGAACTTTTTTTTCCATTGATACATGTTCCCTGGGCAAGACCCGGGTCCCCGACTCCCCAAACCCGTTTTTTAAAATATGCTGATCATTTGATGTAGGTACACTTCATTTAAAAATAAAAATGGAACCTTAAAGTATTACTTTACCTGTAGCAATTCGATAAAAATAATGTTCTTTAGCAAGGAACACACAACCCACATTAATAATTATGCTGCCAAAATTAGTGTATGTTGTGTTGTTGCCTCTAACAATACAACAGTAACAATACTGGTTCTTCTTGCTGGAGGCTGCCATTTTTGCTGAGGCCCAGAGCCGCGATTTCTGTTTTTAATCTGTCGAACAACAAATTGGGCAAAAGAAAAAAAAATACATAAAAATGTAGGACGCATTAAAAACCATGCAAAAATGCATCAAAACACATGTGCAAAAAGGCAAACTGCACTGCATAGGTGTGAACAAAGCCAAGAGGGAGCACACTACCTACTCAGTACTTTTCTTTTTATTCTGGTTTTGCTTTACTGTACCAATTTGCCCCATTCCCTTTAGAAGGGGCCTTGTGATCTTGGAACATGCTTGCTTGCTTGTGATTATGAAGAGTGCACTGCCATCTCTAATGCCACGTACACACACGACTGGTTTTCCCATCAGTTAAAAAACCAATGCTTTTCCCAACAGAATTACGGACAAGCTCGTCTTGCGTACACACGGTCAGACCAAATTCCACCTGTTCAAAACGCGGTGACGTACAACATGTACGACGGCACTATAAAGAGGAAGTTCAATTCCAACTGCGCCACCCTTTGGGCTGCTTTTGCTGATTCTCGTGCTATTAAAAGTTTGGTGAGAGACCATTCGCACTTTTCAGCTTTGTGCTTTTCATTCCGTTACAGCGTGAGGAATGTGCTATCTGTATTTTGAACGCTAGTTTTACCAAAACGAACGCTCCTGCCTCATACTTGAATCCGAGCAAGCATGTTTTTTACCCTTCGAAAAAGCATACAAACGGTTTTCCCGCTAGGATTTTTCCTGACGGGAAAAAAAGAGATCCTGTTCTATTTTTTTTCCGTCAGTTTTCCGGTCTGAAAAACTGCGATGGAGCATACACACGATCGGAATTCCCGGCCAAAAGCTCTCACTTAAACTGTACTGTATTTAGAAGTTTGAATTTGCAGGAAGCAGAGAGGGAAAAAGTTGAAAAGCAGAAGTTTCAAGAAGGAAATGTTGGCACTGAAATTTAAATATCTGAATAGAGTGCCGACAGTTGAGTGTGGATGTTAACTGTCAGATGAAAAAAGATAAATAACTCAGTGCTTCAGGAGGACCAGATAGTGCAGTCCTGAGTGGATTAATATTAGTAACAAGATATGTCAGCCATCAGTCATCTAGGTGAACTGCATTGGGTTGAAAAGTGTTTTATTTGATCAAATAGGCAAAAACATTTTGCCTCCTTCTTTAGAGTTAAATTTACAATTAGTATAAGGCCTCACATCAAACCACCGAGGCTCCATAATTGTATTAGGAAGTCTTGTTCAGAAAGTCAATCTGGAGATGGCATCCTCCCTCGTAGAAGAATAAACCCCCATTTTCAACCAAATATCACTATCTCAATATAAATAGAACAGATTTTTTGCTACCGATAGGGAGTGATGAGACGAAGAAAGCTCTAGTTACAACATGTGAAACGCCACTGTCATAGACAGCAATTTTAGTGCTGGAGTAGATCGGTAAATACAGAATACTTTTATGAGAACTCAATTTAAATTTAAATACCTTTTGGGACAATTCTAAGAGCCTTCTAGCTTTCAGCGCTGTTGCACTTTGAATGAAAATTGCGTGGTCATGCTACACTGTACCCAAACTAAATTTGTATCATTTCGTTCCCACAAATAGAGCTTTCTTTTGATGGTATTTGATCACCTCTGGGATTTTTATTTTCTGCATTTTTTTTTTTTTTAATTACCGGAAATTTCGAAAAAAAAATGGAGTTACTTACCGGTAACGTCCTTTCCAGTAGTCTTTCAGGACAGCCACAATAGAGAAAGATAGGCTCCTCCTCTTCCTTTAGGAAACACTGCACAGCCTTTAAGAACTCTCCTCCCCCTGCCAGACCTCAGTTTTTATACGAGCACCTCCGGTCAGCTGGGGAGACACAAGAACATGTTAGTAATCCATCATTAAACATCAACATCATACTATGTTCCTGTATTAAACAAACCTTCCATACTTCGGGTGGGTAACCAGGGCTGTCCTGAAAGACTACTGGAAAGGACGTTACCGGTAAGTAACTCCATTTTTCCCTTTCCGTCTTTCAGGACAGCCACAATAGAGAGGATAATCGAGTACTCACCAACTAGGGCGGGACTATGGCTTGCAGGACCTTTCGCCCAAAGGCCTGGTCGCCTGCCGACACCAAGTCTACTCTATAATGTTTGACGAAGGTGGTGTAGCTGGACCAAGTTGCTGCCTTGCATATTTGTTCTGGCATGGCTCCAGCGGTTTCAGCCTGGGAAGCAGCTACTGCCCGAGTAGAGTGTGCCTTAATTCCTGTAGGGACCTCTTTACCAGACAAGGCATATGCCTGTTCAATAGCTAGCCTAAGCCATCTCGCGATTGTGCGCCGAGACGCTCTCTGTCCTTTTCTAACTCCAGAAAATAAAACAAAAAGAGAGTCTGACTTCCTAAAATCTTTGGTCAGCTCTAAATAGTGTAAGATGCATCTCCTGACGTCCAACTTACTAAACCTAATTTCCCTTTCACCTGAGGGATTAGGGCAAAAAGAGGGTAGCACCACCTCCTGACTCCTATGGAATCTAGAAGATACTTTGGGTAAAAAGGCCGGATCAGTCTTGAAAACAACTCGATCCGGAAAAACAATACAAAAAGGGGGTCTAACAGACAAGGCTTCTATCTCGCTGACCCTCCTAGCAGTAGTCACTGCAACCAAAAAGACTGTCTTTAAAGTCAACTCCCTCAACAGACATCCGTCTAGAGGTTCAAAGGGAGACCCTGTTAGGGCCTGAAGAACTAAGGATAAATCCCACCTGGGGAAGGGGGGCCCCTGGGCCGGTCTCTGTCTAGATAATGCTCTGAAGAACCGGATTACCCAGGAGTTACTGGCCAGTGGACTCTCTAGATATACACTAAGGGCAGAAACTTGACCCTTAAGGGTACTGACTGAAAGACCCATATCTGCCCCACACTGTAGGAACTCCAATACTGAAGAGGGGTTCTGCACTGAACAGGAATATTCTAGGCACCACGCATTAAAGCGAAGCCAGACCTTCCTATAAATAGAGCGGGTTTCCTTCTTCCTGCTACTAAGTAGGGTGGCAGTTAACCTTTCAGAAAACCCTTTAGACCTTAGCAAGGTCTCCTCAGTAACCACGCCGCTAGGCTCCACCTGTGTGGGTCTGGGCAAAGGACTGGACCCTGCGAGAGAAAATCCCTTGTGGATGGGAGGAAGAAGGGAGGATCCATGGTCAGTTGTTTGAGGACCGAGAACCAAGCCCTTTTGGGCCAGTGAGGTGCCACTAGAATGATAGAGGTGTTCTCCAGTTGGAACTTTCTTAGAACTGCCGGTAGAAGCACTGGAGGTGGGAAGGCATAACAAATCCCGAACTCCCAGCTCTGGGACAGGGCATCTACCCCCCTTGCTCCCTCTCCTTTGTTCCGGGAGAAAAAACAAGGGGTTTTCGCGTTTTCTTTTGACGCAAACAGGTCTACCTCCGGAGAACCCCACCTCCTGACTAGGAGATGAAAAGCTTCCTGACTGAGAGCCCACTCGCTCTCTCTCAGCTGACTTCGGCTGAGGAAATCTGCCGTCCTGTTTTCTATCCCTCTTAGGAAGATCGCTGATAATGACAGGGTGTTTGCTTCGGCCCAGTGAAGAATCCCTGATGTAATGGCCGACAGGACTACACTTCTCGTGCCGCCCTGCTTGTTCAGATAGGCCACAGCCGAAGCATTGTCCGACCGCACCTGGACGTGGTAACCCTGAAGCTCTTCCTGGAAGAACCTGAGGGCTAGACCGACCGCCATCAGCTCCTTCCAATTGGAGGACTTCCCCAACTCGGCATCTTTCCATACGCCCTGCGCTGGAAGGGACCCTAAGTGAGCCCCCCAACCTCTGCCGCTTGCGTCCGTGGTTACCACCTGAGGGACCGGAATATGCCATAGCCGACCCTGCGATAAATTGGAAATCTTCCTCCACCACCAGAGGGACCTCTTTACCTGGGTTGGGACCTGTACTAGGGTATCTAGCCGTTCCAGATCGTGATCCCAGATTTTCAGGAGGAAAGCTTGCAGGGGCCAAAAGTGAAGGCCTGCCCATTGGACCGCCGGAAGGGTGGATGTAAGCAGGCCCAGGGTCGACATCAGAGACCTGATCGACACTTGCCGACTGCCCTGTAGGGTGGCCACCGCTCTGTCTAATTTCAGGGCCTTCTCCCTGGGGAGAAAGACCCTTAGGAGGGTGGAGTCCAAAAGGTACCCTAAGTAAGAAATTTGTTGAGACGGTGACAGGCTGGATTTTTCTAAGTTTAACAGCCACCCTAGACCCGATAGAGTCCTCTTGGTTAATTCCAGATCTCTGGATAGTTGTTCTGGAGAAGCCGCAAAAAGGAGCAGGTCGTCCAGGTAGGCTATGATGCCTACTCCCTGAAGACGCAGAAAAGCTATGGGTTCTGCCAGGACCTTGGTGAACACGCGGGGTGAGGAGGATAGACCGAATGGCAAAGCCTGGAACTGAAGATGCATCACCTCCCCTCCTAGGTCTATCGCTAGGCGTAGATACCTCTGAGACCCCTCTGCGATGGGTACGTGCAGGTACGCGTCCCTGAGGTCCAGGGAGACCATAAAGCAATTCTGTGGAAGGAGGGCCCTGACCGTGAAGATTGATTCCATACGGAACTTTTTGTATGCGATGGACCTGTTTAGGGGTTTCAAGTTTAGGATTAACCTGTACTTCCCTGAGGGTTTCCTCACCACAAAAATGTGTGAGTAAAATCCCTTCCCTTCCTCTGTCGCTGGAACCCTGAGGACCACGTCCTGGTTCTTTAGCTCTTTTAAGGCTCCAGTCAGGGCCTCTGATTTTTCCCTGTCTCTGGGAAGTTGAGTTACCAGATATCTTTGGGGGGGAGGAGAAGAGAACTCTAGGAAGTACCCCCTCCTTACTATCGCCAGGACATACCTGTTGGGGGAAATTGATTCCCACTGTGGGAGGAAGGCCCCCAATCTTCCCCCCACCCTGACCTGGGAGTCACTGTTTTTTTGCGGGCTGGTCAGGAGGGCGAAAAATCGCTCCTCTGCCCCTTCCCCTAGGCGTCCAGATTCTCTTCTGAACTTCTGGCTTTGGGACCCCCAAGTGCCTTTGGGGACGAAACCCCCTCCCCTTTACTGGAGCCTTACGTCTCTGGGGAAAGGACTTCTTTCTGTCAGCTGTACGATCCAAGACTGACTCAAGACCCGGGCCAAACAGGAGATCCCCTGTAAGAGGTATCCCACACAGCTTAGATTTGGAAGCTAGGTCCCCTGGCCAAGTTTTGAGCCAGAGGGCTCTCCTGGCAGAGTTGGCCAGAGCTGCCGACCTGGCTGACATGCGGACGGATTCAGCCGATGCGTCCGCAGTGTAAGCGATGCCTCGTAACATTGTAGGGAAGGAGAATAAAATGGTCTCCTTATCCATCCCGGCCTCAATGTGCTCCTGGATTTTAGAGAGCCAATGTTCTAAGTTACGGGCCACCACTGTGACAGCTAATTCTGGCTTGAGGTTCCCAATAACAGAGTCCCATGTTTTTTTCAAGAGGGAATCCATTCTCTTGTCCATTGCATCAGGAAGAGTTCCCATATCCTCGAAAGCCAAGACAGTATTTCTGGATACTTGGGAGAACGCCGCATCCAATTTAGGCACTTTGTTCCAAATGGATGCAGGATCTTCAGAAAATGGGAACCTCCTTTTAAGGGACTGGGAAAAAAAGGGCTTCCTTTCGGGGTCCTGCCACTCCTTTTTGATAGTATCAGTTAGAAGGTCATGTACAGGAAAAACCCCTCTCTTCTGTTCCCCCAGACCTTTGTACATTTGGTCATGAAGGCTAAGAGGTTTACTTTCGGCCTGAATGCCCAGAGTCGTGTAAATGGCCCCTAACAAATCCTCAACCTCATCAAGGGACAGTTTATATCTCGAGGGCTTCCTGGAATCACCATCCTGGTCCTCATCATCTGACTCTGCCTGAGAACCCGAGGCCACACTCTCCCCTGAGATTACTGCCTGGGAAGGGCCTGCAAGATCAACTGTCGTTGCTGTATGATCAGGTGTGACAGGAGCAAGACCCTGTTCAACTGATTGGGTTGTAACCTGTGTGGGGACAGTGGGAGGTTGCAGCCTTTCAAACAAAGATTTGAAGGAAGCGAAAGTGGAGGAAAGCTCCTTAACAGAGGCTGCTAGGCTACCTTCCTGCTCTTCATCCCTCTCCCTGACCAAGGAGTGAATGCATTCCTTACACAACACTTTGGACCAAGACTCAGGAAGAATGTCCCTACAGGAGGCACATTTCTTTTTCGAACCGTGAGTCTTCCCTGTCTTTTCCAGGCTCTTCTGAAAGACATAGGAACAAGGGGCCCCACACATTAACATCCAAAGAAAGAAAAACATTTTATTTTATTTTTTTTAAACACAAAAAAACATATGGGTTACAACCCTGGGGAAACTCTAAAAACAGACCCTCCTGCTAGGTTCCCCTATGGTTCCCCCCCCCCAACCACCAAGGGGGAATAGTGGGGGGGAAAAACCAGGCCTAAGGTTTAGGGACCCCTCCCCAGGGAACTCTTACCTTAGGCTGGCTGGAGGAAGCGTCCTTGGTCGTGCCCCCTTCCGGAGAAGTCGCCGACATCCTGGGGTGGTTGCGCTGTGTCAACTTGCCCCAGCAAGCTTCAGACTCCTCCAGCAAACACGCTGGGCCTCTATCAGCGCCGCGGCCCGGAACCGGAAGTCGCGGATCAAAGGGGAGGCTTCCGACGCGCCGTTGATGACGTCACCCGCCACTCAGCCCGCGAATCTGCAAAAAAGTATGCGGCCTGTAAAAAAACAGGGCGTCCTGGAGGCCTCCCCCGCCATGGTCCTGTGGACACGATAGGGGTCCCCCCTCAAGCCATCTGCCTCGCTCGACCAGGATTGGGGTGCGTCTGGCTGGGAGTACCCGCCAAAAAAAAAGATTTTTTCCTTAGGAGGCCCCTGCTCCCTTGGTAGGAGAAAGAACAGCCACAGTCCCCTGACTGCACCGGCCTAGGTTCCTCTGCAGTGTCTCCCCACCGGAGGAAACACTAAGAACTGAGGTCTGGCAGGGGGAGGAGAGTTCTTAAAGGCTGTGCAGTGTTTCCTAAAGGAAGAGGAGGAGCCTATCTCTCTCTATTGTGGCTGTCCTGAAAGACGGAAAGGGAAAAAGTTTTCTTTTGTTTCTGTTATAAAACATTGTAAATAAGTACGTTTTCTCCTTTACTGATGGGCACTGATGGTACTGCACTGACGGGCACTGATAAGGTGGCACTGATGGGCACCGATGAGGTGGCACTGATGTGGTGGCATTGATGGGCACTAATATGTGGCACTGATAGGTGGCACGGATGGGCACGGTTATGCGGCATGGATGGGCACGGATAGGCGGCATTCAATCCATACCAGGCCCTTTGGGCCTCTTCACAACAACCCTGGTCAGTGGTTGTGGGGGTCTGCAGGCAGGGGGCTTATAGGAATCTGGAAACTCCCTTTAAAATTCACATAGGGGGGCTTCCAGGTTTCCGATAAGCCCTCCCCCAGCAGACCCCCACAACCCTAGCCCAGGGTTGTGGGGAAAATGCCGTTGTCCCCATCAACATGCAAATCACCCACCATGTTGAGGTCATGTGGCCTGGTATGGTTTAGGAGGGGAGGGGCTCACTTGTCCCCCCCTTCCTGGCCTGCTGGGCTGCATACTCGGAAAAGGGCCTGGTATGGATTTTCTGCATTTTTTTTTTTTAATTACCGGAAATTTAGAAAAAAAACATGTTCTTTTGTTTCTGTTATAAAACATTGTAAATAAGTACGTTTTCTCCTTCACTGATGGGCACTGATGGTACTGCACTGATGGGCACTGATAAGGTGGCACTGATGGGCACCAATGAGGTGGCATTGATGGGCACTAATATGTGGCACTGATAGGTGGCACGGATGGGCACGGATAGGCGGCCCGGATGGGCACGGATAAAATTCAATCCATACCAGGCCCTTTGGGCCTCTTCACAACAACCCTGGTCAGCGGTTGTGGGGGTCTGCAGGCAGGGGGCTTATAGGAATCTGGAAACTCCCTTTAAAATTCACATAGGGGGGCTTCCAGGTTTCCGATAAGCCCTCCCCCAGCAGACCCCCACAACCCTAGCCCAGGGTTGTGGGGAAAATGCCGTTGTCCCCATCAACATGCAAAGCACCCACCATGTTGAGGTCATGTGGCCTGGTATGGTTTAGGAGGGGAGGATCTCATTTGTCCCCCCCCTTCCTGGCCTGCTGGGCTGCATACTCGGAAAAGGGTCTGGTATGGATTTTGGGGGCCCTACGCTGTTTTTTTTTATTTATTATTTATTATTGCCAGTGTTGCATCAGATTTGGCGACCTGTCAGAATTTGTAACGGAAGTGATGTTCCGTCACCACCATTTTGCTACACAAATAACACAATATTACAGCGCTCAGGGTGTTCATTGAGGAAAAACAACATGAGAGATGGAAACAAGAATACATTAACAACAGTATTTCATGTAATAATATATTGTTAAAGTCCATAGAGGTGAGCACAAAAGTCCATGCCGATAAGGGGTATTCACCAGGCAGATATTAGCAGGTAACCAAGGGCTGCTCTCCAGGAGTGAAGTCAACTCAAGCATACATAGGAAAAAACAAAGACAGGAAAAGCGCCTCTAAGTTATCTGTTTTAATGTAAATAACAGTGGCAGGTATCCAACACTTACATTTAAAATATCAGGAACGAAGATAGAAGTGGTGGTAGTCAGATGGAGCTGGGCTGTGCCTGCAAACTGTGAAGTCTCCACTCAGAAGTCGGAAGAGCCGAGTCTGTAGTTGTATCAGAGCGATGTTAGACAAGCCGCTCGTATGCTGGGTGGTGACGTCAGAAGGATGGAGGGACGGTGGCTGACAGGGATCAAAAAAGTACACAACGCGTTTCAGAGAGTGCGTTGGTCTATGGAGAGTCCTGCGCGCTCCTTTGTCAAGTGTAAGGTCTCGTACACACGTTCAAATCTGTCCGCTGGAAACGGTCCGCTGGACCGTTTCAGCAAACAGATTCGATCATGTGTACGGCCGAGCCGACGGATTTGGCCACCAGACAGATTTCATAGCATGCTTTGAAATCTATCAGGTGGGAATCCGTCCGCCCGACATGTCTGCTGGTTAGTACACTTACCAGCAGACATGTCGTCCCGCACCGCCGCCGCACCGCCGCCGAATGGATTCGGCGCATGCGCGGAAGTGTTTTACTTCCTGGTGCGGTGACGTGGCCGCGTCAACGTCACCGCCACGTCACCGACACGTCAGCGCGCTCTCTGCTGGCGGGGATTTTGGTTTGCTCGTGTGTACACGCGAGCAAACCAAAATCCCAGCAGACAGATTTGTTCAAATCTGTCGGACGGACAGATTTGAACAAATCTGTCTGCTCGTGTGTAAGAGGCCTAAGGAGAAAGAGAGTTGGGCGGTATAAAAGAGAAGTATGGGAAGGTTCACCAACCAATAGGAAGCCTTAAAATATGATTGTCTTAAGTATTGCAACACAGTTAAAACGAAAGAGTATACAGAATACAAAATAATATATCAAAAAGAGAAAAAGAAGACATTGCAGTTCAAAAAGGGGCAATTACTGGATTAACAGATAACACTAATTAGTGATTAAAAATTAAAAGGACGTATTATACATAGTATTGGGCCAGCAATAAAATCAAGGAAGACTAAAAGGGCCAGTATAATCGTTTCCTGCAAACACATAAAAGAAAAGCAGGAAGTGCCAAAAATAAACAAATTATATGGCAAATATAAGAAAAAGGGGAAGAATAATATATTAACTCATGGTAGATTATAAAGCACATAGGTAATATAGTAACACAATATAATGAGTCAACAGTATAGTGAAACGACAATAGTGGTTGTAATATCATAGGAAATGTTAAAATTCGTTAAAAGTATGTGATTTAAAACGATTAAAAAATATATTAAAAAATATATATAAAAATATGTAAGATCTGATGATGAAAGATATCACTCATATAATAAATGAAAGCAAAGTTTTGTGAATAATCAAGGGTAATATATTATACTATATATGTAACGTGCCATCTATTATAAATGAAAATAATTTTTATTTTTTACAGGATGGTATTGACGTCCAATTCCTCATTTAATCCAAGGGGGGCAAGGCAATTAAGTGTAAAAATCCAGAATGTTTCACGTTCGCATAATCGCGAGAAACGCTCAGCTTCAGATAACTTTTTGGGTATGGACTCAATGACCCACACCCGCAGGCCATCAGTAGACTGATCGTGATGTTGGAGAAAATGGCGTGGCACACTATGCTCATGGCAGACCGCATCAACAAGACGTCGATGAGTGCCAAAACGCTGCCTGAGTGGGTTGATAGTACGACCCACATATAATAATTTACAAGGGCATGTAAGGCAGTATACGACATTGTCAGTGGAACAATTAAAAAAGTTTTCTAGATGATACGTTTTATCATTATGGACAAATTCTTTTTGACCATGAGTTACAAAGTGACAAGTTTTACAGCGGGGTTTGATGCATCTATACATCCCTGTAAGGGGGATCAGACAAGTAAGGCCTCGTACACACGATCGGACATATCTGATGAAAACGGTCCGCGGACCATTTCCATCGGATATGTCCGATCGGGAGTTTGATCCGATGGCGTGTACACACCATCGGATCAAATTCCCCGCCGCCGGACGGCGCGGTGACGCGGCGGTGACGTTGACGACGCCACGTCACCGCACCAGGAAGTTAAACACTTCCGCGCATGCGCCGAATCCATGCGGCGGCGCGGGGGGACGACATGTCTGCTGGTAAGTGTACTAACCAGCAGACATGTCGGGCGGACAGATTCCCACCGGATAGATTTCAAAGCATGCTTTGAAATCTGTCGGGTGGAGAAATCTGTCCGCTAGCCCATACACACGAGCGGAGATGTCTGCTGAAACGGTCCATCGGACCGTTTTCAGCGGACATATCCCCTCGTGTGTACGAGGCCTAACACTAGATGTTATGGGATCTTTTAGTCTGCTGACGGCTATTTTATTTTTCAAAGTTGGTGCCCTCCTGTAAATAATTTTTGGTTTATCACACAAGGAGGTAACCAAGTAAGGGTCCTGTTTTAAAATATTCCAATGTTTGGTCAAGATGTCTTCCTTTTTTTTTATATTGATCATGATATCCAGTTATAAAACGAACAGTAGGTGTTTCAGATGTTTTTTTCTGTTTTGGATTTTTACCGGGAAGGAACGTCTTTTGGAAAAAAGAGCTTATATAGTGATATACATGTTAAATTATAAAATCAGAGGTGTTCTGTCAGATTAGCAAACCTGTGACATCAGTAGGTTTGCTGCTGCTTTTAAAATTGAACATGTAAACAGTTTGTCGGATTTCTAAAAACTGTATTTGACCATATATTCCTGTTAAAATCTAGTGAGAAATGCAAAACTCTGGTGGGTGTAACAAGATGTCTGCTTGCCCCCTTCTCAGTGTATCCTTACTGTGGAGGAGTGCAGGGTGTAGCAAGATGGCAGCGACGGAGCATCACTTCCATTACAAATTCTGACGGTTTGCCTAAAATCTGACGAAAAACCGGCAATGTTTTCTTTTTAAATTCAGCTGTCAGCCCACTATCAGCTGATGACTCCGGCTTCCCGGCTCTGCTCCTTAACAACCAGCTATTCACTGCACCATAACTGGGCAAGGCTTTTCCCAATCAGGGCTTAGAATGCACTGTGCAGCATGCAGTGCATTGCACCCGCCAAATACCCTGCAAATTTTGGTGTTCGGCAAATGGGCGAACAGGCGATGTTCAACCCAAACTTGTGCTTGGCCCGAACTGTTCACACCAACTCTATATCTTAGCTGTATACCTTACCATTTCTGTTATTTTATTTTTCCATGGGAAATAATAAAATATGCATTAATATTGTTCTGTAGATATTTAAAGAGAATTTTACTGTCCATATCCTTTGCGTATACTGAGGAACCAAAATCAAAGTAAAATCACTCCAGAATGGACCACTCTTGCACAGCCAGATTGAAAAAAACTGTGGTTGATCACGCGCCAGTAAACTTCTTTATTCATACGTCTTTTACCAGCCCAACAGGAGAAGTAATACTACCAATGCACTTCATGCTAAAAAGCACCTAATTATGGAGTGTTGGTGACAACTGGGGATCAGGTCAACTTGAATGATAAAAATTTCCTGTCCCCATGGTGCCAGGGAAAGCTGGCTGCAATCATTAGTAATCTCTGGACTGCTGCTTGGTTGTCCATCAAAATGAAATGAATCCCCAGTCATTTGTGACCACAGCACTGCCAAATTGTCAGCCAAACTGCATATGTCAGATGATGGTTTCTTTTAGATCTAATACAATTACAGCCCACAAATTCCACAAAAAAATATAATAAAATTGACCAACAGCCCAGTAATGAAGATAAATCATGGCAGCTGAGAACAGCAGGAAGGAAATCCAAATTACTGTGTTTAAGAAAAGACAACAAGCATGTAAAATACACAGGTGAAGGAACAGGCTTTTAAAAATCAAGCTGAGTAAGCAGAAAGTGGTCTTAAACAGCTGTTCCAAAAGCAACTGTAAAAGTGTCAGCTGTTATTTCAGAAGGGATTTCAAAACTGCTATCACTTTACCTGTGGGCACTAGCTAAAGTGCTGTCTGGGAACACACAAGACTCATTCTACTATAAAAGAAAGTGTGTTATACAAAGTTCTGCTTGCTGTTACTATTTACAATTTAATGATATACTTGCAATAAAGATTAGTGACTGACAATTTATAGGGCATGGAAAGATCTCATTATAATTGTATATAAACAGTGAAATGTCCACATAGAGTACTTTGAATTTGATCATTTACAATATCATGTACTTTTTTATTTTTTATAAAGCGTCATTAGTTATGGGGCTTACATTGGGTTTTGTACTACCATACTGTAAACAATGTATTTCATAAAGCTTTGTTAATGTGGGAAGGAAAGCATACAGTACTATTATGGCTGCTTCAGGGCCATATAACTTCTTATACTGGTAAATAATTAGTTAAATGGTATATGTAGCCATTTTTTATACATAGGTTTGGATAGAGTATGGAAGGGTTAAAATCCTTGTCGGGTTATTTTTTTGCTATCTGTGTCCTACTTGTGAGATTTTGCTTGGAGAGCAACAGTAAGAGAAGCTTAGTTGGTGGTCATCATAACATTTGTACCATACATTAGAGGATTTTCCCCTTACCTCTTGGTCTCATGACAAAATGTGAAATTTAGGATTTCCACTTACTTTGGGCCAGATTCAGAAAGAACTTACGCCGATGTATCTCGATATGCGCCGCGTAAGTGTCAATATGCACCCTCGTATCTATGCGCCGTACCCAGAAAATGATGTACGCCAGTAAATAGGCTTCTTTCGACCAATGTAAGTTTTCTGCGCCGGTGTATAGTAGGCGCATATTTACATGGGGCGCATCTTGCCCATCCATTGATTTAGTATTCAAATATGCAAATGAGGGAGATACTGCGATTCAGAAACGTACGTTTGTGCGGCACAGGCTACGCGCGGTGCACGTAAGCTGTACGTCTGGCCTAAAGTTACCCCTCATAAAGCAGGGGTAACTTTGCACCAGTCTTGCACAGGTCAGCTGGAGAGCAGCTACAGCAGCACCATAATGGACGAGCTGAGCAACCACACATTCAGGATAACACATCTGTATGCCAAAATGCCAGGGGCAGCCGTGGTCATAGCACTACTGCGTCTATGGGCACGTAGGAGGTCACGGGAGAGGATATACCGAACGCGCATCAACGTGTTTGGCATGGGGGAATCGGATGTGTAGATTCAGATTCAGGTCTGGTATGGATTTTAAGGGGAACTCCACCCCAATTTTTTTTTTAAAATGCCGTGGACCCCCACACATTTTTTTTTTATGAATGACTTTTCTCTGTATTGCCGGCAGCCGAAAATTCATTATAGCCGCGAGTGATTTTAAATTACCTTTTTCCTTCAGAAATGACACTTTGTGCAGGGACAGTTCTAAGCACAGGAAACAAGTGCTACTTTACAGGCATACTATACACACCCCCCCCCCAGGTACGAAATTTAAAGGAATATTTTACTTTTATTGTTTCACTTAAAGGAATTATTAAAATCGTTGCTGCCAAAAAAACTGCAGTTTTTAAAACTTTTTTTGCATTGCTACATGTCCCCTGGGGCAGGACCCGGGTCCCCAAACACTTTTTTATTACAATAACTTGCATATTAGCCTTTAAAATTAAAGTCCCATAGACTTTAACAGGGTTCTAAAGTTCACACGAACTTGCCGCGAACACCCCAAATAGTTCGCTGTTCGGCGAACAGGCAATGTTCGAGTCGAACATGAGTTCTACTCGAACTCAAAGCTCATCCCTAATGCACACCACTGTGGTCCCTAGCTCACACACACCACATCCACATCACATTGGATTAGCCCAAGTACACAATGCATGACTTGGGAGCAGCAACGCCACGCCAAGGCCCCAATGATGTTGCTGTCCATTCATACCACATTCACACGGCCGTGGGGATAAATTCTCCCTAACGACCGAGGGTGACACCCTTTACTGGCAGGAATGCCACCCCCACATTCACACACCATTCACACACCAGACACACTGTAGCCTACACTCCTCACCTCATGCAGATACTACAAATTAAAAAAAACCTGAGTATTATAAATAAAATAAAAAAGTCATAACCTGAGTATCATAAATAAAAATAAAAAATCATAACCTGAGTGTCATAAATAGAAAAAAAAATCATAACCTGAGAATCATAAATAATAAAAAAAAACTCATAACCTGAGTATCATAAATATGAAAAAATAACATAACATGACAATACAAAACCAAAAAAATACTCAGCACGTGAGCAAAAAAATAAAAGTAAAAAAGGCACTCATTTGCCCATACGTGGGCTACGTCTAGTGCCCAGGCTCCTGGTCCTCAGTTGCCTGGGGGGAGCCTCAGGTGGGGGGGTGGGGCATCTGGTGGAGGAACATCCCCCGGTCTCTCCCTGGCTGGCTGCCTGTCCTCCAATGCCAGGGCAATGCGGTGGAGGAAGGTATTGGCCTCCACCTGCATCCGCAGCTGGCGGGTGGTGGTGGTGCGCTGGTGGCGCCTTGTTTGCCTCCCTTCCTCCTGTATGGCCGCTGCCAGCCTCCTCCCCTCCACCTGTATGGCAGCTGTATTCGCTTTAACAGCCACTGTAAGGCTCCGCATCTCAGACATAAGGCCTGATGTTGTGTCCTGCAGCTCACCCAGACAGTTCACAATTGCTGTACAGTTACAACTGACATCCTGCAGGCTGTCAGTTATGGAGGTAGACTGATCAGCCTGCTGGATGAGGGCCTGCTGGACAGCCAAGGTGCATGCAGCCTGCGTCTGGGCCGAGGAGGCCAGGCTCTCTGCCACACGGTGCAGGTCACCCACTAATGCACCCATATGACGGGTCTGCCTGGACTGGTCCCTCTCCAGATTCTCCTCCAACGCATCCGGATCACCCCTGGTTTTCCGGGTAGCCTTCCGGGGGGGCAGGAGAGGCTTGTGGCCGGGTGTATGGGGAGGCCCTTGTGGGGGTATCCCTGATGGGAAAGGAGATCCCTGAGGGGAAATCCCTGATGGGGGGGAGATCCCTGAGAGGAAATCCCTGAGGGAGGAGGTTTGGGAGGTGTGACAGGAAGTCAGGTAAATCTGTGTGTGTTGTCACAGACGGGAGAAACTCTTCTACCTTGTTTAGACAATACACCAATTACTATTGGGCGTCGGCTGCAGAAAATGGCCAGAGAGGTTTGGGGCATTAAAAGGTTTCAGCTAATCAGAATTAAGCAATTAAAGCCCCTATAAAGACAGCCTAGGGATGACGACTGATTGCTGGATCCTGAGGCTTTGTGAGTGAAGGAGCAGTCACAAGCACTTCTGAAGATGTGAGGTGCTGATGGATATTTCTGTGTGAGAAATATCAAAATTTGTGTTGTTTTCTGCTGTAGGACCAGCAGTAGGCTGTGCCTGACTCAATAGGTAGGTTCCTGTGTTGGGAAGGTAGACGCCCCAAGTGGCAAGGGTTTATTTTATGTTTTGTTTTGTTTAAACTGTTTTGATGCTGGCACGTGTATCCAGCAATATGGAAAAATAAACCATATCATTTGTTTTCAACCATCCTCTACTGCCTTTTTGTACAATTCAGCGTGTAGTGAACCCATCCAGGGGGTCACACACACCCGCTACCGAGCTAATCCCTCACACATGGTGGAGTGCTGCGGGCAGTTAAAGTGAACCCAAAATGGAGGAGATACTGAAACAGCTGATTATAGCAAATGCAAGTTTTGAAGCTCAACAACAGGCTCACCAGCGGAGCCTTGCAGCTCAACAACAGACTCACCAAGAGAGCCTTGCAGCTCACCAAAAGAGCATTGCAGCTCAACAACAGGCTTACTGAGAGAGAATGGCAGGTTTGAAACAGAGACACCAGCAGCAAATGGAGGCCATCATGAAACAATTTGAGAGAACAGAGGAAAAGGATAGCAAGCCCTCTCTGATTGAGAATCCAGAGGACCATAATGCTATGGAGGTTACCACGTCTGTTGTTGAGATGGAATCATCACCGGAGTGTAGTACTTCACCAGAGGAACAAGAAGTGGAGCCAGAGGAGTGTGCCCTGGCAGAGCCTGAAACTCCTGAAGTGCAGGAGCCGCCATTAGTAGTAGAAGAGTCTGTAGAGCCTGTTGAATCCAATGTTGTGAATGGCGTTCCAGAGGTCAAACCAGACGAGACCAAACCAGAAAAGAAAGACCCTCATGTACAAGAAGATGCTGAGGAGGTCCCGGCTGTCCCCGCAGTAGCAGCTCCTATGAAGCTGAATCGACGGTTTGACAGTTCTGCTAAATACAGAAGAGAACCTTTAGCAAATGCTTTGAAGAAACTTGATGATCCAACTACCAAAGCTGTTACCTTGGAACTGGAACTCAACAAGTTTAAAGGCAAGATTTTGGATTGCTCCAGATCTTTTCACAAAGCCATATTGCTGCATTACCATATGAAGTATTTCCCTGGCGTTGACAAGTCAGAGCAGGATCAGAGTCCTGTCACGAGGCATATGCAGACAAGAGGCTCTTTAGCTCACAAAAAGGCCAGTCAGCAAAGCTCAAAGAGAAGAAGCACCACAAACAGTTCAAATTCCCACCGACCGTCCCTAAAAGACAAAAGCAAGGAGAACTTAATCCAGAAGTCTAATCGCAAGCCAGACAAGCTGTCTGAAAGTGTTAAAGAAAAAGTAAGAGAAAAGTTCAAAGATTTCTTGAGGCTTGAGTCTGAAGTCAAAGAAAAAAAAGAAGAAAAAGAAAGCAAAGTCAGAGCTGTCTGGTAGTGAAGAGAACATAGAGGTTTCTAAGGAGCTCTCACCAAAAATATTACAACCTTCAAAGCTCAACAGTGATTATAAGGCCCTGTGTTCTGGTAAAAGCAGCAATCATGGATGCCGTACATATACAAGACTAAGTGATGAGGAGACGCTCAGTGATTCTTGCACGGAAAGCTTACTTTGGAGTGATGAGGATTACAACGAAGAGATCGTTGTCACGCATGCTGATGGTTTTCTAAATGTTGGCCGCAACAGGAGCAAGTACAGCTCTGCCAAGCAAAGACTTGTGATGGACAGTATGGATGAGAATGCTATGGATGCAAATATGGGCGAACTGTTAGATCTCTGTTCGGGAAAGTTTAAGGAATCACAATCCAACACCAGCCAGCCTGATGCAAATGGCTCCAAGATAGGGGTTATGGATGAGTTGCTGGGACTCTGCTCTGGAAAATTTGTCTGTCAAGATGATGGTTCAAATCAAGAATCTTTTAGTTGTACAAAGGCTCATGCTGAAAATGAGAAAAGTGACCTAATGTCTGAAGCAGTTGCTCTCTGTTCCGGTTCTTTCACCAACAGAGAAAATGAAGAAAATGAGGCCGGGCTTGAGGATTTCCATATTCTACCATGTGATGATTCTGACAGCGAAGAGCTTACAGAAATTGAAAGTGGTGCAGAAGATGAAGAGGAGGAAGTGAAGGAGGAAGTAAAGGTGGAAATAGCAGTGAAGGAGGAGGATGACGCCCTGCAGGATGAGGCGTCTGCTGTGCTGGCGGGGAGCGATTCCGAAAAGTGCTCCTACCCCCTGGGTTATGTGAAGAGACAAGCGCTGTACGCCTGCAGTACCTGCACCCCGGATAAAGAGGAGCCTGCTGGGATATGTCTGGCCTCTGCATACAAGTGTCATGAAGGCCACGACCTGTTTGAGCTCTACACCAAGAGGAACTTTCGCTGCGATTGTGGAAATGCCAAATTTAAACAGCTGGAGTGAAGTTATATCCGGATAAAGAGAAGAAAAACCTGGCTAATAATTACAATGACAATTTCTTTGGCATGTATTGCACATGTAAGAGACCGTACCCCGATCCAGAGGATGAGACCCCAGATGAGATAATCCAGTGTGTGGTGTGTGAGGACTGGTTTTATGGTCGGCACCTAGGGGCAGTTCCATCGGAGCACGTTGAGTTTCATGAGATGGTGTTCCAGGGCTGTATGGATCACTGTTCATTTCTTTGGGCCTACTCTGCCAAGTTAGGAGTTCCTGGTGTCACCAAGATTACCAAAGCAGAAACGGAACATGAAGATGTTAAAGTTGAGGATTGTCCTACGGAAACAGCCAACACTCAGAATGGACTAACAATAAATAATGAAGAATGTGTGGAAGATAACGACGATGAGGAGGAGGCAATTCTTAGAATTACTAAATCTGAAGAACTTTATGGAAAATGAAGCTGAACGTTCTGGAAGTAATGTTGAAAGTGAAATCCCTGACCGCTTCAGGGCAAATGAAGTGGCTGAAGTGCAGGAAGTAGGGGTTTGCACATCTTCAGTTCTCAGTCAGTTGCTTGATGGAAATTCTGACACTGCACTAAATGATGTAGAAAAAGTGTGTCCAATATCCACTGAGCCTTGTGAATGTAGTAAGGCCGGTGATATTCATGACTTTCCCATAATTGATGATCAGCAGAGCAGGGTCATTGAGGAATCTGAATTGCAAGAAATATGCACCCAGACTGAAGCTATTTTTGCCTCTGTGAATTATTTGCATGTTGAAGAGCAGTGTGTTAATTTTTATGTTAATGAAATCGTATTTGAATATAAAGGTAATGTCACGTCCTGTGAAACCCAGTCATTAGAGAGTGTTCTGTCAGAGCAAGTAACGCAGGATAATACTTTGGACTTGACTACCAAGATTCCTCGGGAAGTAAAATCAATTTTTCAAAGTGTAAAATCTGTAATGGCAGGTGAGCCCTCTGAACGTTGTGAAACCTCCATCACTGAAGTGGTCAGAGAGGTTAAATGTTCTAATTTAATGGATGTTTTTTCCAAATGTCTTGAAAGGAATGAAGAATATGAGAATTTGTGTCCAATAGTCGATGGTTTCAAAGAAACAAATACTAAAACATTTTTGGGAGACTATGAGGCAAAGATAGCTGAACAACTAGCCATAAACATAAGTTCAAAAGTAATTGTAGCTGCTAGACAGGAAATGTTGTCTAGTTCAGTTAATGATGTGTCCGATAGCAGTTGTCACGTTCTTGGTGAGAATAGGGATGTGCGAACAAGTGATGCACAGAGTAAGCAGTTGGTTCAAGAAAGTGACGAGGATTCAGTTTCTGAAAACCTTACATTGGGTTTGGTAGATTATTTGGTAGATACCTGTGAGTCTGAACTATCACAAAGTAATGATTTCCGTCTAGAGCCCCAAAGGGAAGAAAAACCGCCTAGTACATCGGTTTATCAGAGGTCATATGCTTCAGACTTTAGTCCAGTTCATAGGAGAACAGATTTTTTTGAGTGTCACTATCCTTTGGAGGATTGCAGTCTTAGTGTGTTTACATCTGAAGAAGGCATCCACATAGATGATCCATTGCAGTCGCAGAGCACAGTGTTATCAGCTCTTGGTATTGGTTATGACTCGCTGAGTTCTTCAGGGATTGAGCTATCGAGGAAAACCTTTGGGTCCACTGAAAAACCAATTTAGGTTTTGCATGGTTTACAACTGAAAATTAGTATATTACAGAGCAAGGAACACCCTCTTATGTACCTCAGCCGAAATTTGAAGACCAATAGGAGAATAAATAGGTGGTTCCTGGCCCTTCAGGAATTTAGTTTTGTCGTAACGCATTGCCCCGGTGTTAAAATGGGGAATGCAGATGGTTTGTCCCGAGTGCATGCATGCCTGGCAACCTGTGTCCCAACCCTAGGGTTGAAACAAGAGGGGGGGGGTATGTGACAGGAAGTCACAGACAGGAGAAACATTTCTACCTTGTTTAGACAATACACCAATTACTATTGGGCGTCGGCTGCAGAAAATGGCAGAGAGGTTTGGGGCATTGAAAGGTTTCAGCTGTTCAAAATTAAGCAATTAAAGCCCCTATAAAGACAGCCTAGGGATGACGACTGATTGCTGGATCCTGAGGCTTTGTGAGTGAAGGAGCAGTCACAAGCACTTCTGAAGAGGTGAGGTGCTGATGGATATTTCTGTGTGAGAAATATCAAAGAGCCTTTTTTGTTGTTTTCTGCTGTAGGACCAGCAGTGTCTGCCCAGCAGTAGGCTGTGCCAGACTCAATAGGTAGGTTCCTGTGTTGGGAAGGTAGACGCCCCAAGTGGCAAGGGTTTATTTTATGTTTTGTTTATACTGTTTTGATGCTGGCACGTGTATCCAGCAATATGGAAAAATAAACCATATCATTTGTTTTCAACCATCCTCTACTGCATTTTTGTACAGTTCAGCGTGTAGTGAACCCATCCAGGGGGTCACACACGCCCTCTACCGAGCTAATCCCTCAAAGAGGGTTCTGGGATGGTGGTCTCCTCCACGATGTAGAAGCCCTCCTCTAGAGTAATGTGCTTCTTCTCTACTTCCTCTAGAGGAGAGGTGTGGGCACTCTCCTTTGGGGGTGGCCTGGGTCGCCCAGCAGCCGACGACGGCCCAGCTCCGTCCAGCAGATCTGTGGATGACACAAAACATTCACATGTTGGTGGACCCACACACTTGTCACATGTTCCCTTCCACCCCCTCACATGCTACACACCGGATAGGAGATAAAACACACTTACCTGCCCTCAAGGCCTGATCCACGGATTCATAGCCCTCCAGGCCCTCCACCTGCTCCCTCTCCAGGCACCTGGCAATGACCTGCTCATCAGTAGTGAGGGTGATTTTCCTGGCAGGTCCACCTCCAGTGCCCGTGGCATGCCTCCTCGTGGTGGCCAGCTTTTCTTTCAACAGGCGACGCAGCTCATTTATTTTCTTTGCTATGTCCTTGAGGCTCCGGACCTCATGGGCAAGGGAATTTACCTGGGCTGTAATTTCCTCCAGGATCTCTTCCATCTTGACCTTGCTGGTCTGGCCACTCTGTGCTCCATGGAGGCATGCGCCATACTTGGGGAGGCCCTCGATAATGAATGCCCTCTCCTCAGGACTAAAATTCTTCTTCCTACGCTCCTTAGCAGGCACTGGTGCAGCCATGGCTCCTAATACAAAAGTACTTAAACCCAAAAGTTTTTATGGTGTACTTTTGCGCTCGACGGGCGCATGTCTGGGCTCTTTTATGCACTGGACGTAAGCAGTACGTAGTTGTGAGCATGCGCAAAGGGGTGCCGGACGTACGTTCGGCCCTTCATTTGCATGGGGTCACGCTTCATTAGCATGGATTAGCATGGATCATGCCCACTTCCTCCTACTTTGAATTACGCCTGCTTACGGGTACGTTTTTCCGTTACGCCGGCGCATCGTTGGGCGCATTTGCCTTCTGAATACCATCTTACGTCTCCGCGCTGTGCCGGCGTAGTGGAAAAAATATACGCTACATAAATATGCGCAAATGTATCTGAATCTGGCCCTTTATGTCTCAGTGACAATAATGGTCACCAAGACAAAAAGAGGACTGAATCTTCCCAGTAGTGCATAGAGTGAGTGAGAAACTTATATAGCACAGCACATGCGAACTGGGTGACCACAATAAGTACAATAAGTACTTGACAGAGATTGCAACCCTTCTCTACTCTATTTTAAACTCAAAAAATAAGTTTTGCCGTTACATATGCTTTAAACGTGACTATTTGGACTGCAACCAAGGTAAATTTCCATCACTGGAGCCTTTAGATGAAGCATACACACGGTTGGAATTTCCATTCGATCGTGTGTACAGGGCATTACAGTAAATCTGATCTTAACTGCAGCATATAGGCTCCAGTAAGGCCCCTTGCACACAAGGATTCCCATCTGCAGTGTGCCATTTCCAGCGATTTAGTCCTTGAGAAGGGGCAGGTGCAGAAGGCAACCTGTCAAAGTCTGAGGCAGGCTGCAGCTGAATAGGGCTTAAAACCATATCGAGTGATACCAATGTTTAGTGCCCTGTGCGTTCATTCCACCGGGTACAGTGTTCAGCCCATCCAGTTCTTTGTCTCAGCTTAGAGCACCACTGCAAGTCATACTTGGATCACTGTGAATATTTTTCTAATTGTTAAACAACAGGATTTAGACAACAGGATATGTAGGTTCTTTTTAGATAATAGGATTTTTATAACAGTTTACCTGTAAATCCTTTTCTTGGAGTACATCACGAGACACAGAGCCTTGTTAATTACTTAACCGCTTGCTTACTGGGCACTTAAACACCCCTCCTGCCCAAAGCAATTTTCAGCTTTCAGCGCTCTCACACTTTGAATGACAATTACTCAGTCATGCAACACTGTACCCAAATGATTTCATACAAATAGAGCTTTCTTTTGGTGGTATTTGATCACCTCTGTGTTTTTTAATTGCCACTGATCCTGAAGCCCCGATCCTTTAAGAATGCAGGCTCAAATAGCCAAACCATTAATTTCTATATTTGCAATACAGGCCCTTGCGAAGTATGTCTGGATGAGATGTAAGGGACCCTGGGTCCTCTACTACTACCCTTACGATCCCTGCACAATAAGATCGACTGGATCATGCCGGAGCTATTAGACCGGGTTCCGTTCCCCTCTGATGTTGCATAGAAGCCGCAGTAGTTGCGGCACTGGGACAAGAGAACATATAAACCAGTGACAACTGGCCCCGCCGGGTCACTAATGCATCTGTCCCGTATGCGAGTGGATCCTTTGTCCTTGACACAAAGCTGTCCAGCTTCTTGTTGAACCTGGGCGCCAATATATTTTATGTCTGGGGTACCCTTTCTCTGTCATCTGGTCAGAAAAAAAGGTTGGAGTGTGGAGGCTATTCTCACAGGAACCATTGTTGACGGCTCTAGAGAACCACCTGCCAATTCTCCATTTCATAAAATGAAGATTGTCGATAGGCAAGGCCCAATCTTCTCTGCCCAATCCAGAACATGGCTCACATCCTTCTGGCCGTGTGACTTCTAGCGCCTCCTTTGTAAATGAAGTAAACCACTGGTGTGGCATTTTTCTCGGATTGTACTTTGATAGAACAAACCTGCAACCTAAGCACCCAAGCCATTAATCCAGACGTGCCATCCGAAGCCCTAGATTGTTGATGGACCAGGCTCTCTTGCAGCTTGACCACTTCCCCTGGGCAGTGGTTTCTTCCAGGACAGGTCTCCATCCCTTGAGGCCAGCCTTCATTTTCACCACCTCCCAAGTAACCGGCATGAAGGACCTTCCTTTCTGCCGATCTTTTTGGTTAAGAACCACCAACTGAGACTCTGGCGTATTCCGGGACCAAACCCTTTGGATAATGCCAGGTTAGGATCTTCTTGTTTCAGGCAGACAAAATTATGTTTAAAGCAGCCTGGAAAAAAACTGAGCATAGGGGACTGCTTTTAATAAATCTACCATCTTAACCTTAAGCAAAAAAGGTGAATGGATGGAACTCTTCCTTGCCTTGACCACATAGAACAGCTTTCTTATAGTGCTGATTTTGATTGATTTGATCTGATTCTGAGGCAAGAAAAAAATCTCTTCTTGGGCTGTGTCCAAACACTCCAAGCTTTTTACCAAACGTAAGAATGTACTGTAGCGGGTGTGTGTAACCCCCTGGATGGGTTCATTCCACATTTTAACACCAGGGCGATGCGTTACCACAAAACTAAATTCCTGAAGGGCCAGGAACCACCTATTTATTCTCCTATTGGTCTCCTTGTTCTGTGCCATCCACTTCAATGGGGCATGATCCGTCACCAGTTCAAACTGTCTACCCACGAGGTAGTATCGGAGAGAATTCAAAGCCCATTTCACCGCCAGACACTCTTTCTCAATGGTGGCATAATACTCCTCATGGGCCTTCAACTTTCGGCTGAGGTACATAACAGGGTGTTCCTCCCCCTTCATAATCTGGGACAGTACAGCTCCTAACCCCACATTTTACGCATCTGTCTGAACCACAAAGTCCCGTGAAAAATCAGGCGAATTTAAAACTGGCTGGCTACATTTAGAAAACATTTAGACCTATTATGGGCCTCCTGTTTGGGTCTTTGGGGTAAAGGGTGTTTTTTTTTTTAGGATTGGTTTTATTATACCTTGTCTCAGCAAGGTGGGCACCATGCCCTCCTTGAATGATTGATTTATGAGCTGCGTGATAGCTGGTGCCAGTATATCGGCACTTTCTTTCAGCAGTTTAGTGGGAATAATATCATTGGGTGCTGTGCTGTTGCGCAGAGTCCCAATGATGTTTTTAGTGGCATTGATGGTGATAGGTTTTAAGGTGAATTTTGGTGATTGCGGCGGGTATATAATGGTATTTGGTTTGGGATTAGGGGAGGGATAAGTGACGATTCCTTTTTGCTCAATACTTTCACTGATTCTTTCAATTTTATTAATGAAATAATCCGATAGTTCGTTGCAAAATTTTTGTGAATCAGAATTGGGGGCCTCTAAACAAGCTGGATTCATCATCTGCGAAACCAGCTTGAAGAGTTCGCGGGGACGGTTTAGGGCATTTGCGATGATGTTGGAGAAGTGATTTTTTTTTTTTTTAAAAAGAAAAAATACTGCGCTATCTTAAAATACAAAAAGCCGCTAACACAGCAAGAGAGATCAAAAAATTGCTAATAGAAAATGTGTGGAAAAGTGTAGCGCTAATAATGACACAAATAATGATAATACAATAAAGATTAAATCATGCAACACCACATGTGAATGAATGGTATTCAAAAGTCCATAAATGTTTTGGATGAATCGGTAAGTCGGTTTCTTTGAGTAAAACAGATACACAAAATCCAGTGCATAAAGAAGTGAAAAGTCCACCACCACTTATGACAAGGGGCTTACCGGACCGATTGGACCTAGACAGGCATATACCCACTAGGCCAATCAAGCTTTGTTAAAGTTGATATACTGTAGCGGGTACACCATACACGTCATGCGATTCGGTATCAATGAAGGCAAACCTCAGACAGATGATTCAAAAATACTTCCCAGCAAGCAGCAACTCTCAACAGATCACTCAGAGGGCATATCAGTACTCCAACCTGTCATTCTGTTTGTGCAGAGCATGGGTGCACTGTTCCATGTGTTTACTAAAATTAGCAAGCTTTGCCAAAGATAATCCGCTTTTAATGCCCTTAAACCAGCTTTGTGGAAGACACTCTACGATCTGTAGGTGAAAGCGGTCTGTAAGGACCACTCCTTACAGACCACTTTCACCTACAGATTGTAGAGTATCTTCCACAAAGCTGGTTTAAGGGCATTGAAAGCGGATTATCTTTGGCAAAGCTTGCTAATTTTAGTAAACACATGGAACAGTGCATCCATGCTCTACACAAACAGAATGACAGGTTGGAGTACTGATATGCCCTCTGAGTGATCTGTTGAGAGTTGCTGCTTGCTGGGAAGTATTTTTGAATCATCTGTCTGAGGTTTGCCTTCATTGATACCGAATCGCATGATGTGTATGGTGTACCCGCTACAGTATATCAACTTTAACCACTTAAGGACCGCCTACTGCACATTTACGTCGGCAGAATGGCACGGCTGGGCACATCAACGTATATATACGTTGATTTTAGTACCCAGCCGTGGGTCGCGGGCGCGCGCCCGCGACCCGGTCCGAAGCTCCGGGACCGGGACCGCGGGATTCGTGGACCCGATCGCCGCTGGAGTGCGGCGATCCGTCCCTGGAGCGGAAGAACGGGGAGAGCCGTGTGTACACACGGCTTCCCCGTGCTTCTCTGTGGCCGCAGCATCGATCGCGTCATCCCTGTAATAGGGGGGCGCGATCGATGACGTCACACCTACAGCCACACCCCCCTACAGTTGTAAACAAACACACTAGGTCTCACATCCCCTACAGCGCCACCTGTGGTTAACTCCCAAACTGCAGCTGTCATTTCCACAGTAAACAATGCAATTTAAATGCATTTTTTGCTGTGAAAATTACAATTGTCCCAAAAATGTGTCAAAATTGTCCGAAGTGTCCGCCATATTGTCGCAGTCACGAAAAAAATCGCTGATCGCCGCTATTAGTAGTAAAAAAAAAATAATTAATAAAAATGCAATAAAACTATCCCTTATTTTGTAAACGCTATAAATTTTGCGATAAACGCTTATTGCGATTTTTTTTACCAAAAATACGTAGAAGAATACGTATCGGCCTAAACTGAGGAAAAAAAATGTTTTTTTATATATTTTTGGGGGATATTTATTATAGCAAAAAGTAAAAAATATTGCATTTTTTTTAAAATTGTCGCTCTATTTTTGTTAATAGCGCAAAAAATAAAAACCGCAGAGGTGATCAAATACCACCAAAAGAAAGCTCTATTTGTGGGAAAAAAAGAACGCCAATTTTGTTTGGGAGCCACGTCGCACGACCGCGCAATTGTCAGTTAAAACGAAGCAGTGCCGAATCGCAAAAAGGGGCAAGGTCCTTTACCTACATTTTGGTCCGGGTCTTAAGTGGTTAACAAAGCTTGATTGGCCTAGTGGGTATATGCCTGTCTAGGTCCAATCGGTCCGGTAAGCCCCTTGTCATAAGTGGTGGTGGACTTTTCACTTCTTTATGCACTGGATTTTGTGTATCTGTTTTACTCAAAGAAACCGACTCACCGATTTATCCAAAACATTTATGGACTTTTGAATACCATTCATTCACATGTGGTGTTGCATGATTTAATCTTCATTGTATTATCATTATGTGTGTCATTATTAGCGCTACACTTTTCCACACATTTTTATTTTTTTTGGCCATAAAGATTTCTTTGTGATATTTCTTTGCTATTGTCTTGTAAATGGTGTGGTTTTTATCTAAAGAGCTCCTTTTCCACGCAGCTTGTGCTCTTCTACGATCTTGCTTTAGTAACGTCAGCTGGTCATTAAACCACCTGGAGTTGTTTTTGCAAGTTTTGCGTTTTGGTGCCACCCAGTCGGCTGACTGAAGTAGCGCCTTGTTGATGGCGTCAAGTGTTTCTGTGGCTGTTTCTTTTTGTTGGATTGTTTTTATTTTGTTCCCTAGTGCAACCAAGTCCATGGCGATCCTCTCAAAAGGGACCTCAATAATAGGCAGGGGTACCAACGGACTGCGGAAATGTGGCATGGGTGCAGTATTCTGACACACTGGACAGGAAGAGCAGTACAATTCCACTTCCTTAGTGATCCCAGGCCAATAAAACCTCTGGGCGATTCTCTCCTGGGTTTTTTCTGCTCCCAAATGTCCCCTAAGAATGTGCCCATGGGCCAGTTCCAAAACCATCTTGCGGTACGGTTTAGGCACTACCAGTTGCTCAATGGTCTCCTCTAACCTCTGTGACACTCGATATAACAGGTCCCTTTTAATAATGAAGTAAGGGAGGGCAACCCTCTCATCAGGGTTAACTAACTCCCCATCTATCTTCACTACATTCTCCCAGGCTCTTAGCAATGTGGGGTCCCTCAATTGCTCAGTGATAACATTTTCTCTGTGCACCTCGAGGTCATCAAACCCTATCGGCCGCTGTTCCTCTTCTGAGGTAGCAGGCTCCTCCCTAAGGACTGGTGTTTCCCTTGCTAAGACTGAGAACGGAAACTCAGGAGAATCCTCACAGTTAGAGGATTCTGGAGTAGATGTTTCAGGCTCAGAAGAACCACTTACTGGGGAATCTGGGCAATCCCAGAGCTCCCAGAACTTTGGGAAATCCCTTCCCACAATGGCGTCATGTGGCAGTTGGGGAACTAAACCCACTTGGTGACACAAGTTACCGAGGGAGGTTTCAAGGGAAACCGTAGTCACCGGATATTCTCGGGTGTCCCTATGTACACAAATTACAGCCATTTTCCTAGGATGTAAGGTTTTTCCCACTACTAGATCACTTTTCACTAAGGTGATCAGGCTACCTGAATCCAACAATACCACAACATCTTTACCATCTAAGCACATTCTACATAAAGGTTTTTCATTCCCCTTTACTGCAGTGCATGTGGTTGCAAAGAGGGACTGTCGTCTCTCTGTCAGAAAGTCACACTGGATGGGTTCATCAACCACTAGGCAAACCGCTGCTACATGTCCCTCTTCCCGGCAACGGAAAAACAAATCAACCTTCTGGTCCTCTCCTGTGGGATGGGTCTTCCAGGCCGTTCTCGCCAAACATTAGCAGTAGTCCCCGTTAATACCTCTAGTTGCTCTTTGGTCCTTCTCTCCACCCCCATCCCTTGATGCAGTCTTACCTATAGGCGGGGAGGGTCTGGTCTTGGGGTGAAAAGTCTGTGCGTCTCTGGGTGAAGAGGACAAATTCTCTGTTGCTAGGTATCTTTCGACCAGGTCTACTAGTTTGTCTGCGGTTTCCGGACCACTATGGCTTACCCATTTCTGCAGGGTGTTAGGAAGAGACCTAAGAAATTTCTCCATGACTACTCGCTCCAAAATTTTTGGTCCGGACAGAGTTTCTGGCTGCAGCCATTTCCTAGCCAAATGAATGAGGTCATACATCTGCGACCGAGGTGGCTTCCTCAGCTGATAACTCCAATTGTAGACCCGCTGAGCACGGACATCCAGGGTTACACCAAAACGTGCCAATATTTCCTCTTTTAACCGATTATGTTTTTTTGCATCTGCAAACTCCAAATCAAAATATGCCTTTTGGGCTTCTCCAGATAATAGGGAGGCCACTAGTCCAGCCCACTGTTCTTTAGGCCAACTCTCTTTTTCCGCTGTTCTGTCAAACGTGGTCAGAAATATCTCAGGGTCATCATCTGCAGTCATCTTTGGCACTAAGTGGCTTACCCGAAAAGTCGATATGTTACTGGCCTGACTCCCAGCCTCGGTCTGCTGTCTCTGAAGCTGTTTCACGATGGCCTCCATCTGCTGCTGGTGTCTCTGTTCCAAGCCTGCAATGCTCTCTCGGTGAGCTGCAAGGCTCTCTTGGGGAGCCTGTTGTTGAGCTGCAATGCTCTCTAGGTAAACCTGTTGTTGAGCTGCCATGCTCTCTTGGTGAGCTGCAAGGCTCTCTTGGTGAGCCTGTTGTTGAGCTGCAAGGCTCCGCTGCAAACCTGCATTTGTCTGCTGTTGATTTGCATTTGCAATAGCCAGCTGTTTTAGTATCTCCTCCATGTTGGGTTTACTTTAACTGCCCGTGGAACTCCACCATGTGTGAGGGATTTGCTCGGTAGCAGGTGTGTGTGTGACCCCCTGGATGGGTTCACTACACGCTGAACTATACAGAAAGGCAGTTGAGGATGGTTGAAAACAAAGGATATGGTTTATTCTTCCATATTGCTGGATACAAGTGCAAACATCAAAACAGCATAAACAAAACATAACATAAAATAAACCCTTGCCACTTGGGGCGTCTATCTTCACAACACAGGAACCTACCTATGGAGTCTGGCACAGCCTACTGCTGGGCAGACACTGCTGGTCAGACAGCAGAAAAACAATAGTCTTTTTGATTTTTATCACACAGTAAAATCAACAACCACCTCACCTTTTCAGAAGCTTTTCTGACTGCTCTCCTTAACTCAAAAGGCCTCAGGATGCAGCAATCATTAGTCATCCTTTGAATAACTTATAGAGGCCTTAATTGCCTCATTCTAAACAGCTGTATTTTTCCAACGCCCTAAACCTTTCTGGCTATTTCTGCAGCCGACAACTAATAGTAATTGGTGAATTGTCTAAACAAGGCAGAAATGTATCCAGATACTTACTGTCGTCTAAACCAACCTCTTCCCTGGGGAGGGCTACATGCCATGGGCGGGTTGGGCGCCATCCGCCTCATGCTGTGGCTGCAGGGCTTGAGGGGCAGGTGGGCCCGGGGCACCATGCTGGACACACTTAGATCAATCAGTAGCATGGCTGGGCCTATCAGTAGAAGATTGCCTCGGTATGCCATTACTGCTATACCCTGGGCCTTTTAGTCCTGCTAGAGGCAAGCCCTAGCACACTGTAAACCCGGGGGACGTGGCTACCCAGAGAGCAAGACCAGGTGCTGTTCCCCTGTGAAACGCAGACAACCTCTGAAATTCCATACAAATAAATACATATGCAAAGCTCCCCATATGTGTATGTGGCTTGTGTTAAAGCTGTATGCCCCTATGGAAGCGTGCATACATGGAAGTATAAATTCATACAAATATGCTTTAGGCAAAACATAAAAAGTGTGTGTTGTATACATGCATTGATGTAGCACGTGTGCTGTGGAATGAGCATCTTTGCAAGCAAGCATGCGTTTGTGAACGTATTCCTATGCAAACATAAGGAATCCTGTATATTTAAGGAAACCTATAATAACATGTCTAATTATGCAATCATGCAAAACTAGGCGATAATGCAACTTTAGGCGATCATGCATCCTTATGTAATTCAGCATTTTTTTGTTATGCGAACAAGCATTTTAAGCACCACTGTGCGAGCAAGTACTCTTGTGTGACCAAGGACTGTTGTATGATCAGGCAGCCTTGTGAGATCCAGCAGTGCCTGACAGGGCTAATGGCTCATCCTGTGCGGCTGCCTCAGGTCTCTCAGGGGAGGGTGGTATCAAGCAGGCATGTCTAGAGCCCCTAGATCCAGATAGCGACACTTTAATGACCCCTTTTTCCTGCCCCTGAAACCCTTTACAGGGAGACATAGTCCTAAGCCAAAAGACAAAGGTACTAACACAGGTGCATCCACTGCTGAGCCTAGTCTGGCAATATACAAATGCCTGCTAATCTGCATAACCTGTGGTGAGTAGGTGTCTATAGTATGCCTGAGTCCAATCCACACAGGTGCTTATGTGCCCCATACAAGCTGCTGTGTCTTTTCACTTACAGGTCTCTTGGCATCTGTTTTTTATTTTAAACAACACTCGCCCTGCGCCTGCACTGTAGAATGCTGTGCTTGCATGCACGCACGCACGTGCTCATGGCAACCACGGCCCCCGCCCCCCGCTGCTCCAGTATAGAGGAAAGGCGCACTCCCGTGTGCACGCGTGCATAGAGACGGCGGAAAGCGGGGGAGAGATGACCTTATGCGGGGGGATCGCCATGGGACCGTGGACAACGTGGGACCCCCCCTTCAACCTTTATGTGGCAGAGCCTGAAGCGGAAAAAGTGGGTAGATCCACAGACCGGCTGTACTGAGCTTTCATCCTGGAGAGCATGTAAGTAAAACAACAGGGGCCGGATTCAGAAAGAATCTACGCTGGCGTATATTTTGATACGCCGCCGTAAATTCAAATGTGCGCCATCGTATCTTTACGCCGATTCAGAAAGCAAGATACGCCGAAAAACATGGCTTCAGCCGTCCAACGTAACTTACCTATGCCGGCGTTTTGTGGGTGCATAGTTACGCTGGACGCATTCGGCGTTCCCATTAAAAATATGCAAATGAGCTAGATACGCCGATTCACAAGCATAGTTGTGCCCGGCGTATTGATATACGTCATTTACGTAAGGCGTATGACCGGCGGAAAGTTACCCCTGCTATATGAGGCACAGGCAATGTTAAGTATGGACGTCAGAGCGGCGTCAAATTTTCCGTCATTTACGTCGTTTGTGTAAGTCGTACGCAAATAGGGCTGTGCGTAAGTTACGTTCACGTCAAAAGCATTGAGTATTTGCGACGTGATTCAGAGCATGCGCACTGGGATACGTCCACGGACGGCGCATGCGCCGTTTGTTCGGACCCTCATTTGCATGGGGTCATGGCTCATTTTACTACAACACGCCCACTGCCTGGCTATTTTGAATTAGCGCGCTTACGCCGGCCCATTTACACTATGCTGCCGTAACTTACGGCACAAATTCTTTCTGAATACGGTACCTGCCTCTGTAAGTTACGGCGGCGTAGTTTATCTGAGGCAAATCTTTCTGAATCTGGCCCCAGGTATGCAGAAAACAGGTAACACATGCAACTACTCATAGAAGAGAACCCTAAGAATTCCCCAAGGTTGTCTTCACTTACCTTATTCCTGCTACAGGATACTGCTGAAGACCAGACAGTTCTGTCATGAGCAATTCCAGCCACCAGGGGTCAGTAGCGGCGCATTGACATGCGCGGGCGCGCATTCGCCGTAAGGGCGCGGGCGCGATAATTTGCGGTAACGGGGTGGGCGCGCACACCGGTAGCGGCAGCGCGCGGGCACGTGAGGACGCCATTCTGGCGCCAAACTTGGATTTAAAAGGGACCTGACCCCTGCGCCTCTTGCTGTCGGGTCTACAGCGGTTCCTGAGTTTACCTGTACCCATTCCTGCTTGTAGCTGATCCTGACAACCCGGCTTGCTCCTGATTGCTCTTGTCTTCCGCCTGCCCTGACCTCGGCTTGCTTGACGATCCACCTGCCTGACCCTCTGTACCTTCTGCTGCCCGCCTGTTGCCGACCTGGTCTGAACTCTGACTCTGCCTTGTCTGCTGCACCTGATCCACCAGTCTGCTGCGGACCCTCCTGCTGGGACTTATCTCCGCTGTACTACGGTACACCTTCCACGCTCCTGTGGCTTCTCTGCTTCCAGTGTCTTCACTTGCCGTCTGCAGCTACCAGTCTACACCTGCTCCTTCACACAGCACCGGAGCCTCCAGAAGCCTTCCCAGCCCAGCACCTGCGCTGCAACCGGCGCTCGTGCGACTCTGCATTCCTGTACCCTGTCTGCTCTATCGGGGGTCTCGGGATCAGAGGAGCAAGGGCAGCCACTCCTTGCATGTCGGGCTCGACCACCAGGTACGTGACAAGTTCCAACCTTCACCCATCACGGCGGGATGTGTTGTGCCAACCTTCAGGGTTCTGGGTTCCTAGAAAGGAGGCCTCTTCCCTGGACCTGTAAGGCACTCTGCTAGAAACCTTTGGGCTTTTTTTAATACATGCCACAAAGTGCTGGATCCCAGAGTCCACTCCTTAAAAAAGAGACATTATAGGCAAAACCTTGCTCTGACCGGGTACCATCCACTTTGGCGTTATTTTTGCCTTCTTGGATGGATCCGAATTGTGTAGCTCCTTAAACCCCCGCAGGGATCCTTAGCAGAGCTTCTTCTTAGCACATTGTTTAACCGTGACCAACACCTTAGACACTGGCAAAAAACCTGAGGTGCTCCCGGTATGGGAGGGGTTATATAGGGAAGAAACTTCATTTCTAATTGATCACACCAGTGTCAAGTAATTAACAAGGCTCTGTGTCTCATGATGTACGAAAAATAAATATATTTTAAGCAGAAAACTACACACTTTTTTTTTGTAAAAAGTGATGCTCTAACTAGGCAAATACTGTATAACCGATGACATATACAGGAAAACATATTTGCATATTGTAATTTTCTATTTAACAATGGTAGGAAAACAAGAATTTTCTAATAACTGTACTGCAGTACTCTAATTTCCTTAGGAATTAGGTCATGTGCTTAATAAGCCTTAGGACTTTTTCATGCAGTTTTCAGATGTGGGGCTTATCATATGTTGTTTCATACACTAGGCTAGCTTATATAGCTGCATGCTTGACACATTAAATGGATATGTTATGCATCCCCAGGTCAGCATGTGAAGAATGGCAGAGAAATGATGTGAAAGTCACACTGGTGGTGTGGGCAATTCTGTATCAAGGCTAGTGTGAAAGGGAACTTATGCTAAAGTTAGGTAACCTATAGATTCTTAATAGGAATGAGGTTCAGGTTTCAGTCTATCATGGGTGCAAGATCCATACTCTCTGCAGTTTACAATTCTGGCAAACTAATGTTGGATTTCCTTTTAACTTAGGTAGGTTGGCCTAGAATGGCACATACCATGAACTTTGTTTTGTGCCAGTCCGATTTATATAGAAGAAGGGGTACAGAGCAGCCATAATGTCAGCATACTGTATTGGAAGCTACTGTACAAAAGGAATAGGGACAACTGACAAACTGCAAAGGGAAAATTAGGAAAAACAAGAAAGAGGAAAAAGTGCAGACTTCATATAACTTTTATTAAACCAAAATGCCAAACAGTCACTTACATATTGAAAGTAAATCACAAACTCATCAGTAGAATATCTCTCCGCCATGCTGCATGGCATAGCCTCTGAGAAACTGCCAAGGTTCCCTGCTGCGCTCCAAGGTGGATCAGGAAACTGGCCAAAGAACCTCCAAGATGGAGCTGGAACGCAAGAGTGGCCCACAGCTTCAGCGGTATGGCATTACCAGATTCTAAATGACGCATTTTAGAGCTCTTTCATTAGAGCGCGCATTCACATATATTGCCGAATCCTTGCGTTGTTTAGAATCTGGTGGTGTCAAGCTTCTGATGCTGCGGGCCATGCTTATGTTCCAACAACATCTTGCAACACTAGAGTGGACCCGGGTGGCTCCCCATGCACCGTCCCAGCGAGGTATTCTACCAACGAGCCTGTGATTTACTTTCAACGTGTGAGTGGCTATTTAGCATTTTAGTTTAATAAAAGTTATATGAAGTCTGCACTTATGCCCCATACACACGGTTGGAATTTCCGACAAGAAAAAGTCCGATGTGAGATTTTGGTTAGATATTCCGACCGTGCGTAGGTTCCATCGGACTTTTCCTGTTGGAATTTCCACCAACAAAATTTTGAGAGCTAGTCCCCAAATTTCCAAAATCGGAAATTCCGATCGTCTGTAGCAATTCCGACGCGTAAAATTCCGAAGCATGCTCGGAAACAATTTGATGCCTGCTCAGAAGCATTGAACTTAATTTTCTTGGCTCGTCGTAGTGTTGTATGTCACCGCGTTCTTGACGGTCGAAAGTTCAAAGAACTTTTGTGTGGCCGTGTGTATGCAAGCCAAGCTTGAGTGGAATTCTGTCGGAAAAACCATCCAAGGTTTTTCAGACGAAAAATCTGATCGTGTGTACACGGCATTAATGGCGCTTTTCCCCCTTTCTGTGTTTATAACATATGTAGAGCCTGTTTCGGCTCACTGAAAGAGCTTGCCCTGGTGCACCCAAGGACTTTTTTTTACCTTTTTCTCATATTGGACAGTGGACTTTTATGTCTGGATATAGGAGGTCTGAAACCGTATGCACTTACATTTCTCATTTAAAAAGGGAAGATTTTTATTTTTACGAAAAAAAAAAATTGTTGATAGGGCCTTTATTTTGGGATAAACTGTTTCCCTTTAAAAAGTGGAATTTTGTTTCAGGGTTGGTATTTTGAGCTTTTCTTTTCTTTTTTTTTTTCTATTGTCATTCCATGTTGGAGAGAAAGGAGTCACCGCTCCAGGTGGGATCACTAAATGGTTACAGGTGGTGCAGGATACCGAGGGTGCTGGCGGTGCACTAAGCAAAATGAAGACAAAGAAAAATGGATAGCCGCACTCCAAAACCTGATGGGTGGTCTTTTATTCAATAGACAGCATGTACAAAAATAGGGTCACAGCAGTAGAAACAAGGAACAGCCGACGCGTTTCGCACTGGATCAGTGCTTATTCATGGCCATGTTGCTAGAGACTTTTTTTTTTATTTGCTCAAAGCACTTCTTCCTGACCATCTGTTCTAGGAGTTGGCTTGTGTTTGCAGTACGCTACTGCATCGTTTAAAAGAAATAAAACGAATGCTGGCCATGCACTGAATGAATTTTAACCAGTTCTGCAGGGGCTGGAATAATTTCAATCAATGCGAGGCAGTCCCTGCTTGACAGAAGTCGATTGTTTGATGTCAAAGGGATATATTTGCAACCTTTTTTACAATCCATTAATCAGTGTATTCTGCAACTGTGGGTGCATGTTGAATATTATGCCCCAGTGGATGTGTGGATGGAGGAATCTGAAAGACCTGAGACCAGTAGCTATACCAGTAGAGGGACTTCCACTGACCAGCAGCCTTGGTGTACAAGCAGGTCACTCTGGGAGATGATGCAGGCTCATCTGAGGTGCGGAGTCTAAGCACTAACTGGTGTTCACCAGAGCTCCTGATGGTGGAGATGGATTTTTTCTGCATTTTAGTACCAGGTTGCGGTCCACAAGATCACCCCACCAGAATTTGAGCAAGCTGGAGTCCAGTATCGACAAATATAGCAAGTAGGGATCAAACAGAAGCATAGAAATTAAACAAGCCAAGGGTTGGTAACAATTGGTTGCAGTTTGGGATCAGACAGAAGCGTAGCTAGGATGGACAGTAGGAGGCCTGAACATAAGTCTTGCCCAGTGCAGCAGGAATCAAGGGACAGTATGAGTACCTCAGCACACCCAGGGGTGTACACAGGTAAAGACTGCCAGACCTACCATTCTTCCACAGGGACAGCATAAAGTTAAATCACAATCTCTTGTCCTGGGGCATTGTTCAAAGCAGCCAGGTGGGCTGGTAGTACCTGCACTCATCAGAACTGTGTGAAGTTCTACTGAGGAGACACAATACTCCTGCATAGTTTGGAACTTTGTGCTATTTGTAAAGGGGACTAAGAGTTTCTGGTTTGTAAAGATTTTTGCCACTGATCCATAGAGACTGCAATTATTCTGGAGGCAGTCAAGTCCAGGATCTTCCTTTTTGTACATAGAGAAGGAACATTGTCCTCATCTGTTGTTCTTCAAGTCAAGTTGGGCATCCCATAACCCCTATACCCTATCCAAGTTGTTTCCCCCAATAAAACAACAAAACAAAAACAAGCCCATGGACTGATTTCTTTTGTATGGATGCAAGTCTGAGTTGTGTGTTGTCTGGCTGTGCAGGAATAGGGAGACTCAAGATCCAGCTCCCACGGAGGTAGCACTACATACAGTATAAGTAAAGTGCTGCATAAATTGACAGTGCTGAATAAGTACCTTTAATAACAAAACATCACTCACATTTAATACACCTTTCTATCTGCAGTGCTTTGATAAAAGTTTAGTATTATCCCTAACTAAAACAGTTACTGCTGACCACTATACAAGTGCTTGGGTACTGTCCTGACGCTAGTCAGATTCAGTTTTTTACACTGTGATAGCTTCTTACAGTGATGATCACTGTAACAGCAATCGTTTAAACTGTCATGGCTTTCATTCATTACTCATTGTTTACTATTGTGATGCTGTGATTGGCCCACAGCCATCACATAGCACAGGGTGCTGTGATTGGCCCAGATACCATGTGTTGACTAGTTTTACAAGTATGTGCATACACCTCAATCATTGTAGTCGTATGGACATACACATATCTAGCTCTGAGAGATCTTGTACAAAAGAGGTAGTTCAATCAGCAATAGACATTTATTGATAGGGTTGCACAATATATGCAAATTACACACCAGAAAGTATTTACAACACAATGTACAGTGTAGGTCCCCTGGCTTACATGGTATTTACAAATTATCCACAACACCCATATTTACAATACAATATAAGATACAAGTATAGAGTTAGATTACCTAGTAACTTCAGGTTAGCCCATGGTGGGTGCTTTCTGTTCCTAATTCTGAAAAACTTAGCTTGCCTACAAAGCATTATATATCCCCCCTCCTTTCTGTAAGGTGGCTAATATAATTCTCCCTAATTGGTCACTGTACCTAGTAAATGTATATTGGGCACAGCCTGATTGGATAAGTCACAGCATGCTTTTGTTTACAGCCCATGTGCGATGTAAACAGAAAAACAAAAAGCCACCCTTTGAAGTTGTAGCTAATTACTGTACGAAATACACAGCACTCCACACTTTAAATATATTTCCTTCTACTTGAAATATATATATATCAAATTGCAATTTTATATACAGCTGTTAATGGACATAAAACCATAAGGCAACACATGTGATCACTGGTGATCAATCACAGATCACACACAGTAGTAAACAATGATGTCAGGAATGGTTTACATTCAGGACTAGTGTTTACTATGTGACATGTGGTATCTGGGCTGCTCACAGCTGCCATATATGGAGCACCGGTGGACGCAGCATTTGCAGATCGCACCCCTACATATCCCAAGGGGAGCATGTATTGTACATGTGCACTGTGACGTACGGGTACATTGCTGAGCCTGGGGAAATGTACAACTGGCAGTGGACAGGTGGTTTAAGCCAAACAATAATGTAAAAGTAAAAAAAAATTATATATATTTCTGATGCCAGCATGTGGTGTCTGATGCTGACAATGAAAACTCTATTGTTTGATGACACCACATACAGCCTAATTACTTTCCTACCAGAGCCATTTGTTCATTTTTTACATGTTACAATACACATTTTTGGCCCTTAGAATAGAATTAAGGTTTATTTTATATATGAGAAATATGGTGCAGCTCTGAATAGAAAGCAATCCGTTTCAATTTTTTTTTTTTTTTTAAAGCTTAATTGAACAAGCTAAAGTTAGAAGCTGATTGGCTACCATGCACAGCTGCTCTAGATTTTGCAATCTACAGTTTTAGGCTCCATTCAGACCTAGGAGTCGGCGGCAGCGGCGTATTCGAGCGACATGCAATAGGCGTTTTGTCCCTGCGATTTGCGGCGACAAAACGCCTATTGTTTTTTTGCTGGAGGGCAGAATTTTACACTGTCGGCTATGGCAGAATGCCGAATACGCCTGAAAAAAAGGGTCCGGGACTTGTTTCAGGCTTCAGGCGTACGGTGTTTCGGCGTAGAGATGTGAACCATCTCCATAGCCGACAATGTAAATTCGCCCCTCCAGCGTATCACAGGCTGCTGCAGCGTTCGGCGTAGGGCGACAAACCGCCTAGGTCTGAATGGAGCCTAAGTAAATCAACCCTATTATATTATACATTTTTTGGTAAAACAGTTTGAGTTTGCAATAAGTAAATAGACACCAAACATGTCAAGCCTTAAACACTGCACAAACCCAGAAAATGCAGACAAATTTTGGTAACCAAAATTGTATAAAGGTGACGACAACCATGAATGATGGCCTAGAACTATTACCTTCACACTGGCTGATACCTGATATATGTAGGCAAGCCCAATGTATGCACTTACTTTCTTGTCTGTATGCGGGGCAAGGTGCTTAACCACTTGCTTACTGGGCACTTATACCCCCCTCCTGCCCAGGTCATATTTCAGCTTCCGGCACTGCGTCGCTTTAACTGACAATTGCGCAGTCGTGCGACGTGGCTCCCAAACAAAATTGACGTCCTTTTTTCCCCACAAGTAGAGCTTTCTTTTGGTGGTATTTGATCACCTCTGCGGTTTTTATTTTTTGCGCTATAAACAAAAAAGAGCGACAATTTTGAAAAAAATACTATGTTTTTTACTTGTTGCTATAATAAATATCCCAATTAAAAAAAAAAAAAACGTTTTTTTTCTCAGTTTAGGGCGATGCGTATTCTTCTACATATTTTTGGTAAAAAAAAAAATCGCAATAAGCGTCTGGTTTGCGCAAAATTTATAGTGCCTACAAAATAGGGGACAGAATTATTATTTTTTATTATTTTTTTTTACTAGAAATGGCGGCGATCTGCGATTTTTATTGGGACTGCGACATTATGGCGGTCACATCGGACACTTTTGACACATTTTTGGCATCATTCACATTTATACTGCGATCGGTGCTATAAAAATGCACTAATTACTGTATAAATGTGACTGGCATTAAAGGGGTTAACACTAGGGGGTGAGGAAGGGGTTAAATGTATTCCCTGCATAGTGTTCTAACTGTTGGAGGAGGGGGGGGTGACTGGGGAGGTGACCGATCTGTGTCTCAATGTACAAGAGACACAGATCCGTCTCCTGCTCTCCAGAGACAGAACGCTGTCTCTGTGTAAAACGGCAATGAGAGATGATCTATGAGATCATCTCTCATTCGCCGCACAGATCGCAAACGGCCACTCTGATTGGCCGTTCACGGCGATCTGTGATTGGCTGTGTCCAAGGGACACGGGCAACACAGTGTTTCCCCGCAGCGCGCTCTGGAGCGCGCGCCGGGAAGCAGCTAGTGACAAGCCGTCAATTGACGGCTTGTTGGCAATTTAGATCTGCGCTAGAGCCGTCATTCGGCTATAGCGCGGATCTCAAGTAGTTAAAGCGGAAGTAAACCCATCGATTTAACAGTTTCAAAAAGCAGTTACATTTCCGGCATGCCGGGATTGCCAACGGTCACATTGGTTGTGCTCTCAGCCAAACTGTCAAACCATCCAATGGCTGGTGTCATAACTGATCACACGTACAGCATCATGGCAGTTGAAGATTAAACATAGGCCAAGATGGCGGCTTCCTTGCCTGAAAATGTAGGTGGGTTTACTTCCACTTTAAAATGGGCCAGATTCATGAAGAGTTAGGCTGGCGGATCCAGTGATCCGCCAGCCTAACTGTCACTTTAAGCCGGCGTTTCTGTTTTCTATAACCAGAAAACAAGAAACGCCGGGTTGTAGTTCCGATGCGATCGGCGTAATTGAATTTCGCCATTGCTTCGTTACTTCAACGTAAAAATGGCGCCGGGGGCATTCCCGCTGATTAACGCTGAAAAAATATGTTAATCAGCGGGAGTCGGAAATTCACGATCGTTTTCGGGCGCGACGCAGTGACTTTACGACGTTTCCGGAAGCGATACGCTGTGTAAAGATAAAGCAGCCCCCTAGTGGAATATCCTATGTTAGGTATAGGCGTCGTCATCGCGTCGAAAAAAAAAACAAATCGCGTCGTTTGCGTAAAACATTCATGAATGGGGACGTGACGTCATTGACGTTCACTGACAGAACTTGGAGCATGCGCACTGGGATGCATTGACACTCGACGCATGTGCAGTACGTTCGCCGCGGGATCGCGCGTAGTTTGAATACTACACGCCCCGTACCCGCCCAATTTGAATTCCGCTGTCTCATTTGCGATGCGCTGCCGCAACTTTAGGAGCAAGTGCTTCATGAATAACAGCACTTGCTCCTAAAATTTCTGCAGCGTAACGTAAATGAGATGCGTTACTCCAGAGCAAAGATGCTCTGATCTACCTGAATCTGGCCCAATGTGTTTATTTATTATATGTTATTTTTTTTTTGCTTAAAATCCTTGCTACAAACCACCGCTTATAAATGGCACTGATAGACAAGTGGTTACAGGCATCTCCCAAGCATATAATTGAAAATATTGATGATTTTCTAATTTCTCCTTGCTAAACAGTTCTTTTTCTGTTACAATCATTTTTATTGGTTATCGTGGCAGGATAACAGCCAGGGGCTAAAATATCTGACAGACAAAAGAGTTAATAAGGCTAAAGACGATCAAATGATTGCATTGATAAATTTAAGACCTATATGAAAGCAATGCTAATTGGCCCTTAAGGGGCCCATGGCCCCATAGTTAGATAAGTGGCCTAATTCATTGTATAAAAAAGTAGGTACAGGAAAGGAGCAAGGGAGGGGTAGGAATGGGGGTGGGAAAAGGAAAGATATGAGAAAAACTCAAGGCAAGTTACCTGTGGGCAAAAGAAGAGATTGGAGAACAAGTCCACAACATAAGGATAGGTAGCACAAAAGGAAAACAGGGACATGGCCCAAAGACCAGGTAAAAGGCCTATAAATAACTCAGGCTAAAAGAGTTCAAAGATGAAAAAGCATAAGTATGCCACAAGTCTCACATTTTAAGGAACTTTTTTAAATCTTTGGGAATAATAGAGAATTTCTCATTAACCAGCATCGTATTTATATGCTCCTTATTTCCTGGAAATGGACTGTGTGTTTCTTCTTTGGCTATCATTTGTATAGAAGCCATAAACAAACATGTATCTACCGTATTTGCCGGTGTATAAGACGACCGGGCGTATAAGACGACCCCCTAATTTTACATTTTTTTTAAAGATTTTTTGCCTGTACTCACCGTATAAGACGACCCCCCTTCCGAGGCTTCCGACACTTCATATTTCTTCCTTCTGGAGCCATATTCTTCTTCCTTCTTGCTGGAGCTGGAGCCAATCACGGCGAGTGATGTATTCTATTAATGAATACAAAGCCTGCTTGGATTGGCAGAGGCTGTAACATCATCAGCCCACACCTCTCTGACTCTCAAAGCCAATCCGAGCAGGCTTCTCTATGTAGCCTGCTCGGATTGGCAGAGGTTGTTACTCCAACCCGAGCAGGCTCTGTATTCATTTGAATACATCACTCACCGGGATTGGCTAAGCGGTATATAATGTATATAGCCAAAGCTACATACAGTATTACCACACATCCAGCAGGCATCCGAGCAGTTGACCCGGCGTATAAGACGACCCCTGCCTTTTGGTCATTTTTTTTAAGTGTAAAAGGTAGTCTAATACGCCAGAAAATACAGTAATTTCCTTTGGTAGGAAAAGAGACCTGGAATCATATGCAATCCAAAATGGGATAGATTTTGGGCAGGACCAGCAAATGTATAGCACATCAGCATATAGACCATACCATCTGAAGCACTTGTCACTGTAATTTAGGACAGTATGGCTTATTTGAGCGTGTACCCAATAGCATGGAAACAGAACCTTGTAAGCCTCTTCCAGAATTATGAAAGCTTTTTGCTATCTAGGACCAGATTTTTCCCCAGTGATTTCACAGGGTCAATGAGTTCCAGCTCCTATTTCTGAACATATGAGTGGGGCCCTTGCACATTCAGAGTGGAGAAAAAAAAGAGATATAAATCTGGGAGATCCCAAATAATGCAAACACACATGCTCAATGACTGGATTTGTGTACGGAAACTCTCAGTTCTTTCTGAGGGACGATATTCAATTGAAGTTGAAGACCATGAAAATATTTAGCTCTTGGTGCTTTTTGGTGTTCTAGCAAGGTTGCTGAGGTGGGAAAAGAATACAAGATTAGGAAATTATCCATTTTGATTTACTGTGAGATCCGACAGTTATGCAAACTGAGTAAAGGTTTGATGGAGGCTCTAATGCCGCGTACACACAATCACTTTTTGTGACGAAAAAAAAACCAACGTTTTTCAAACTTCATTTTCCAAAACGACGTTGCATACACACCATTTTCCAAAATGCTCTAGCAAAGCGCGGTGACGTACACCACGTTCGATGGCACTCTGTTCCATTGAAGTTCACGTCTCATAACTTGCTTCTGAGCATGCGCGGGTTTAAAAACATTGTTTTAAACGTCGTTTTGCCCACACACGATCACTTTTTATGACACAAAAAATGACATTTTCAAAAACGACACAAAAAAATCAAGCATGTTTGAATTTTTTTTTGGTTGTTTTTTTGAAGACATAAAACAAAGTTTTGCCCACACACGATCATTTTAAATGACGTTTTTAAAAACGTCTTTTTTTCGTCAAAAAAAGTGATCATGTGTATGCGGCATTATGCTGAAGTCCATGGCCAAGATGAAGAGTATTGGAGCTTAAGAAGCAACCTTGTTGTATTCCTCAGGAAATATAGAATGGTTGTGAATAGTATCCTGCGTATCGATCGGTGATGGAAGGGGCTATCCCTAAGAGTCTTGATTCCCCAAAACCTAATTTCTATATTACGTAATGTAGGTAGTCCCAGGAGAGGGAGTTGATCTCCTTGTTACGAATTTGCCACTTAGTGAACATTTATGGCCTTGATCTCCTGTGTGCAGGAGTGACATCATTGTGGCCTGGCCTATCAAACGGCTGAAGTCCGCGGCCCGCCGGATCAATCCCACTGCAACGCTGTTTAAAAGGTATGCTGTGCATACTAGCACATTATGGCATAACTAGGGATGAGCTTCGTGTTCGATACGAATGTATGTTCGACTCGAACATTGTCTGTTTGTACGTTCGACGAAATTCTAACAAAAGCGGTCGTTCGCCAAATTCAAGTGACGCAAAACGGCCCATAATTCACTGCGGCATTGTGCGCTGATGATTGGCCAAGCATGCTGTATGTCCCGCATGCTTGGCCAATCACAGCGCGCAAAAAACGAAGAGCCATAATTGGCCAAAGCCTGGGTGGCTTTGGCCAATTATGGCTCAGGGCTTTAGCACACGCCCCACACTATATAAGGTCGCCTGCTGGGCGGCCTCATGTAGTGTGTTCTGGCTTGTAAATGAGAGCAGTCAGAGAGACAGAGAGATTGTCTTTTTATATAGCTAGATAGAGCAGGCAGGCAGGCTAGTCAGTTTAGCTTAATTTACAGTGTGTAGAGAATATATATATACATCCCTAGGAGTTGTACATATATTTATACACTGTATAGCTTAGATAGATCAGTTCTTCCTAATTTACTGGCAGGCAGTTGATTGTGTTAAGACGTTATCACGCTAAGACATTATCACACGTATAGACACCCAGAAAGTATAATATTTAAAGGAATTTAATTTTAATTTTTTTAATTTAAGCATCATTAAAATCACTGCTCCTGGAGCAGTGATTTTAATAATGTTTAAATAATAATAAAAAAAGAAAGATTCCTTTAAATATTGTACCTGCTGGGTGTCTATAGCTTGCCTGTAAAAACATCTTTGAGAACCCGGTCTTGCCAGAGGGAACATGTATCAATGGAAAAAAGTTTTAAAAACGATCACTATTCCTGCTCCTGAAAAAACAACCGTTTTTTTAACTTTTTTTCCATTGATACATGTTCCCTGGGGCAAGACCTGGGTTCTCAAAGACGTTTTCCAACAATAACTTGAATATTGGTCTTTAAAATGAGCGTTTTTGAATTCGAACGTTCGAGTCCAATAGACTTCAATGGGGTTCTAAATGTTTGCGCGAACGGTCGGTCTGTTCGACGGTTCTGGTGGGAACCAAACGCGGGTATGTTCGGCTCATCTCTAGGCATAACCCACCTGGGGGCCCCTGAAAAAAAAATATTGGTGGAGTTAAAGTGGTTGTAAGGGATCATAGGTACCGACACTACACAGTTACTGAGTGTTGTCTGAGTAGTGTGTGTGTGGATCGTTAGCACTTGTGTATTGTGGGTGCACGCTGGTCTGCGAATACCTGTGTACTGTCTTGTTGAGTACCCGTGTATTGTCTTGTTGAGTATTAGTGTCAGGAAGCTAGTTGTTAGGTCATTTGAACTGGGTATAATTTCTAATCCTCATTAAATTAATAGGTATGATGCCCGGCAGGTGTAGATAGGTGACTCAGTGTACATCTTGTGGCATGTATGAGTTCCTTGATCACACATATACTTCAAGTTGAAATAGTCAAACACTATCCTCCAAATTAATATTTAAAGATTTCATGAAAATCCAACTATTAATAGTCAAATGGAGAAAAGAACAAGTTGTGCTAAACATAATCAATAAAAATGCCTATAGCCAAAACCAAAGGCATTGGTGGATTAACATAAATAATACACCATTCAAAGAAACTAATCAAAGTCCTTGTAGAGTCAATAAAGTAATAAGTCCTTTCACCAGTGAGAAGAAAAAAGAATCCACATTTGATGACCACAAATCGGAGTGACAATCCAATGAGAGAAATCCTCCACCATTAAAGTATATGAATCTACTTACCAGATTCCCAGCGGTCCCTTAATTAAAAGAGGACCCCAGGTAGCATGTACTTTTAAACTGTAGTAGTTGGAGGCTTGATTAACAGAACTATACACCCCTTGGAGTTTGTACATATATTTATACACTGTATAGCTTAGATAGATCAGTTCTTCCTAATTTACTGGCAGGCAGTTGATTGTGCTAAGACGTTATCACGCTCAGGCCTCGTACACACGATGAGATATGTCCGCTCAAACTTGTCTGACGGACAGTTTAGAGCGGACATGTCTCATCGGATTTCGGTCCGATGGCGTGTACACACCATCGGATCAAAATCCCCGCCGGCAGACAGCGTGGTGACGCGGCGGTGACGTTGATGCCGCCACGTCACCGCTACGTCACGCACCAGGAAGTAAACACTTCCGCGCGCATGCGTCGGATCCATTCACAGGATACGACGCATGTGCGGGAGGATATGTCCGCTGGTTTCCCGTACTAACCAGCGGACATATCCGACGGACAGGTTTGTAGCGGACAAATTTCAAAGCATGCTTTGAAATTTGTCCGATGGACAAACCTGTCCGCTAGCCCGTACACACGATCGGATTTGTCTGCTGAAACGGTCCATCGGACCGTTTTCAGCGGACAAATTCGATCGTGTGTACGCGGCCTCAGACATTATCACACGTATAGACACCCAGCAGGTATAATATTTAAAGGAATTTTATTTTAATTTTTTTAATTTAAGCATCATTAAAATCACTGCTCCTGGAGCAGTGATTTTAATAATGTTTAAATAATAAAAAAAAAAAAATGAAAGATTCCTTTAAATATTGTACCTGCTGGGTGTCTATAGCTTGCCTGTAAAAACGTCTTTGAGAACCCGAGTCTTGCCAGAGGGAACATGTATCAATGGAAACAAGTTTTAAAAACGGTCACTATTTCAGGAGTCCTGCTCCTGAAAAAACAACCGTTTTTTAAACTTTTTTCCATTGATACATGTTCCCTGGGGCAAGACCCAGGTTCTCAAAGACGTTTTCCAACAATAACTTGAATATTGGTCTTTAAAATGAGCGTTTTTGAATTAGAACGTTCGAGTCCCATAGACTTCAATGGGGTTCTAAATGTTTGCGCGAACGGTCGGTCTGTTCAAGGGTTCTGGTGGGAACCAAACGTGGGTATGTTCGGCACATCTCTAGGCATAACCCACCTGGGGGCCCCTGAAAAAAAAATATTAGTGGAGTTAAAGTGGTTGTAAGGGATCATAGGTACCGACACTACACAGGTACTGAGTGTTGTCTGAGTAGTGTGTGTGTGTGGATCGTTAGCACTTGTGTATTGTGGGTGCACGCTGGTCTGCGAATACCTGTGTACTGTCTTGTTGAGTACCCGTGTATTGTCTTGTTGGGTATTAGTGTCAGGAAGCTAGTTGTTAGGTCATTTGAACTGGGTATAATTTCTAATCCTCATTAAATTAATAGGTATGATGCCCGGAAGGTGTAGATAGGTGACTCAGTGTACATCTTGTGGCATGTATGAGTTTCCTTGATCATCTGAACGAGGGTGATTTCTGCTGTGCAAAATGTAAGCAAAATTGTTTCCCTGGAAGCCCAGGTTCTGAATCTGGGGAAGCAACTGTCAGCACTGGGAAGACCAGAGCAACTGGCCAGCACAAAAAAAGGTGCAGGCACTAAAAAATAGTAGATGGTAGACAGCCAGGAAGGGTAGAGGGGGAAGTGCCAGGGAGGCCGATCCAGGGCTGGAGAATCCCAATAAGTATGCTCCATTGAGTGACATTGGTGAAACCAGTCAAGGACCAGCACTGCTGGAGCTGAGTGACTCTCCTAGCTGCCAGGGGAAGTACTCCTCCAGTGAGAGTGGGGGGGAAAGCGAAGGGAGTAGTAAGACAGATTCTGGTGGTAGGGGACTCAATTCTTAAAAGGATAGAGAGGGCAATCTGTAACAAAGACTTGAAGTGCCGAACTGTATGTTGTCTACCAGGCGCTCGGGTTCAGTACATCATGGATCTGGTGGACAGATTACTGGAGGGACTGGGGAAGACCCAACTGTCATGGTACACGTCGGCACCAATGACAAAGTCAGAGGCAGATGGAGTGTCCTAAGGAACAATTTTAGAGACTTGGGAGCTAAATTGAGGAAAAGGACCTCCAAGGTAGTATTCTCAGGAATACTACTGGTACAACGAGCCACACCAGAAAGGCAGAGGGAGATTAGGGAAGTAAACAAGTAGCTGAAGAGCTGATGTAGTAAGGAGGGGTTTGGGTTCCTGGAGGACTGGGCTGACTTCTTAGTCGATAACCAGTACTATAGAAGGGATGGACTGCACAAGTGTACAGGAGATCAGCTGGGAATGAAGATGGACAAAAAGTTAGAGGGGTTTTTAAACTAGGTGACGGGGGGAGGGTCCATAGATAGAGATAGTCAGCATGGAACATTATACAGAGGGTAGTATTAGGGGCATTAGTAGTAGGGTAACCCAAGGTAAGTATAATAGCAAGTCCTAGTTGCAATCTCGGAACACCCAAGAGGATAGTATGTGACCGGTCAAAATATATAAATGCATTAAAGTGTTTGTCCACCAATGCCAGAATTCTGCCAAGCAAAATAGGTCAGTTGGAAGCTCTGGTGCATCAGAAGAGCTATGATGTAATCAGTATTGCTGAAACTTGACTTTTATTCCTCACATGACTGGGCTATTAATATTCCTGGCTATGCACTTCTTCGGAAAGACAGGGTAAAAAGGAAAGGTGGAGGTGTCTGTCTCTATGTGAGAAGTGATCTCAAATCGAGAGTGAAAGACGACCTGGTGGATGGAGAGTGTAATGAGTCTGAAGCATTATGGGTGGAACTGCATACAGATGTAGTTCTAAGTTAATCACTGGAGTTTGTTATAGACCACCCAATGTTAATAAGGAGGTGAAGACGTAGCTCCTTGCACAGATGGAAAGGGCTGAAAGGGCTGGGTTGGTGATAATAATGGGGGATTCTACCTACCCAGAATTGACTGGAGTAATGGCACTGCTGGGACAGTTAAAGGGCAAACATTTATAAACCTATTACAGGACAATTTTATGGTCCAGTTTATTGAGGCACCAACTAGGACGGATGCCCTGTTGGACCTGGTAATCTAAAACCATGTAGAGCATATTACTTATGTTCAGATAAAGGAACAACTGGGTAGCAGTGACCATAACATGATTTCATTTGATGTTAGCTGTAAGCAAAAATCACATACGGGAAAGATAAAAACACTTGATTTCAAGAGAGAAAATTTTCCAAGGATGAAGGCTACTATCCAGGACTTAAAGCGGAGCTCCACCCATATAAACAACATTTTGCCATGTTGTTTAAAAAAAAAAAAAAAAAAAAACCTGAAAAAAAAAAAAAAAAAATACTCACCCGAGATAGCTGTTGCTATGCGGAAGTCCGTAATCTGCCTCTTCCACTCCGCGGTTTGATTTCTTCTTCTCCTTCTCCTTGTGAATGGGCGCGCTGCTTTCTGGGAACTGTGTGTGTTCTCAGAGAGCAGCGCGCCCATTCACAAGCCAGCGTGAGACTCGCGCAGGCACAGTAGGAAACGGGCAGTGAAGCCGTACGGCTTCACTGCCTGTTTCCCATAGTGTGAATGGCGGCGCGGGACTCGGAGCGATCGCGGGACCGGCATCGGGGGGGCCATCAGCGCGGGTGCCTAGGACAGGTAAGTGTCCTTATTTAAAGTCAGCAGCTACACTGTTAGTAGCTGCTGACTTTTAAAAAAAAAAATTTCGCGGCTGGAGCTCCGCTTTAAGTGTGAAATACACGATTGGTAAATCGGCCGATAGCTAGAATAGCCGACTACGAAACAACGGGCGTTCGCCAAAATCGTTGCAAACATTAACCCATCGAAAAAAATCGTTAGAAGAGCAATCGATGTAATACTAGTTGTTGACGTGTCACGCACAAGTGAAGTGATGTAGTGTGCGTGTGACCTTGTAGCCCCACCTTTCCGCCCAGCATGAAAATTCCGACGAAACCCGTTGTAGTAGTGAACGGCAGCAAAACCAAAATAACCGACTCCTGGCATGAAAATATCTGCAAATTATAGAAATAGAAGCATCAACAGACGTTCATAGTGTGTTCACGAACGTACGATTTGGATTCAAAATGGATGAGGGACAGGGGTCCAAAATTTGCATTATTGGACTTGGTATTTTGGCCATTCATAATTATCACCAAGAAAAAAAGAAATAAAAGAATGTGGACCAAACAGTGGCTGCAGAACAGGGATCAATATTCACATATGCAACTAATACGAGAGTTGAAAGAGAACAATCCAGATGACTACAAGAACTACTGGAGGATGTCTGATGCCTGTTTTCAAAAGCTATTATCTCTGGTTGCTCCACATATTCAAAAGCAAGACACAATTATGCGTGACTCCATAACTGGTGAGCAAAGACTCATTGCAACTCTGAGGTTCTTAGCAACAGGAAGAAGCCTACAGGATCCTAAATACATTACTGGAATATCCTCTCAATCTCTAGGAAGGATAATTCCTGAGACCTGCTGCGCAATTATCAAGGTCCTTCAGAAGGAGTACATTAAAAGTAATAATAACATTATTTAAAAAAAATATATAGATTAGAAAAAATAGGATTTGTTTCTCACCGTAAAATCCATTTCTCCGAGTTCATGGACAGACACAGCAGCATCTTGACATATGGGTATTATCCTCCTGTTAGGAGATTGTATGTTAAAAATACATCACACAGTACAGTACCGCCCCGGGGGCGGTCCCCCTGGGTACATGCAGCTCAGTTCGTAGAAAAGCAGTACAAACATAAAAAAGGAGGGACAGATTCTGTGTCCGTCCATGAACTCAGAGAAATGGATTTTACGGTGAGTACAAATATCCTATTTTTTCTTCTGTTCATGGACAAACTCTGCAGCATCTTGACATATGGGACGTCCCCAAGCAGTGTAAAAAAAAGATGGGTGGGAAAAAAAACTGAATTTTACAATGCAGAGACTATGGGCATTTGTCCAAATGCGACAGAATTTCCCTCTGTAACACTCGAGTGTGGAATTGAGCATACGATACCGCCTCGAAGGAGGCTACCATGAGTCCCAGGACTCGCATGAAAAAGCGGAGCGACGACTATTTTTGGGATCTCAACCGCTGCACCGCAAGAAATGAGATGAGATTGTAGACTACAGTGCAGAAAATAAGTATTTGAACACCCTGCTATTTTGCAAGTTCTCCCACTTGGAAATCATGGAGGGGTCTGAAACTGTCATCGTAGGTGCATGTCCACTGTGAGAGACATAATCCAAAAAAAAAATTCCAGAAATCACAATTTATGATTTTTTAACTATTTATTTGTATGATACAGCTGCAAAGAAGTATTTGAACACCTGTCTATCAGCTAGAATTCTGACCCTCAAAGACCTGTTAGTCTGCCTTTAAAATGTCCACCTCCACTCCATTTATTATCCTAAATTAGATGCACCTGTTTGAGGTCATTAGCTGCATAAAGACACCTGTCCACCCCATACAATCAGTAAGAATCCAACTACTAACATGGCCAAGACCAAAGAGCTGTCCAAAGACACTAGAGACAAATTTGTACACCTCCACAAGGCTGGAGAGGGCTACGGGGAAATTGCCAAGCAGCTTGGTGAAAAAAGGTCCACTGTTGGAGCAATCATTAGAAAATGGAAAAAGCTAAACATGACTGTCAATCTCCCTCGGACTGGGGCTCCATGCAAAATCTCACCTCGTGGGGTCTCAATGATCCTAAGAAAGGTGAGAAATCAGCCCAGGACTACACGGGAGGAGCTGGTCAATGACCTGAAAAGAGCTGGGACCACCGTTTCCAAGGTTACTGTTGGTAATACACTAAGACGTCATGGTTTGAAATCATGCATGGCACGGAAGGTTCCCCTGCTTAAACCAGCACATGTCAAGGCCCGTCTTAAGTTTGCCAATGACCATTTGGATGATCCAGAGGAGTCATGGGAGAAAGTCATATGGTCAGATGAGACCAAAATATAACTTTTTGGTCATAATTCCACTAACCGTGTTTGGAGGAAGAAGAATGATGAGTACCATCCCAAGAACACCATCCCTACTGTGAAGCATGGGGGTGGTAGCATCATGCTTTTGGGGTGTTTTTCTGCACATGGGACAGGGCGACTGCACTGTATTAAGGAGAGGATGACCGGGGCCATGTATTGCGAGATTTTGGGCAACAACCTCCTTCCCTCAGTTAGAGCTTTGAAGATGGGTCGAGGCTGGGTCTTCCAACATGACAATGACCTGAAGCACACAGCCAGGATAACCAAGGAGTGGCTCTGTAAGAAGCATATCAAGGTTCTGGCGTGGCCTAGCCAGTCTCCAGACCTAAACCCAATAGAGAATCTTTGGAGGGAGCTCAAACTCTGTGTTTCTCAGCGACAGCCCAGAAACCTGACTGATCTAGAGAAGATCTGTGTGGAGGAGTGGGCCAAAATCCCTCCTCCAGTGTGTGCAAACCTGGTGAAAAACTACAAGAAACGTTTGACCTCTGTAATTACAAACAAAGGCTACTGTACCAAATATTAACATTGATTTTCTCAGGTGTTCAAATACTTCTTTGCAGCTGTATCATACAAATAAATAGTTAAAAAAATCATACATTGTGATTTCTGGAATTTTTTTTTTTGATTATGTCTCTCACAGTGGACATGCACCTACGATGACAATTTCAGACCCCTCCATGATTTCCAAGTGGGAGAACTTGCAAAATAGCAGGGTGTTCAAATACTTATTTTCTGCACTGTATATAACTTTCACACAGACCACATAATATCTACTATTTTTTTTTGTTATCAAAGATATATAGCAGTATAAATTGTGGCCAAAATTTATGAAGAAAAATTACTAATTTGCAAAATTATCACAGAAATTAATACCCCGAGGTGATCAAATACCACCAAAACAAAGCTCTATTTGTGTGAAAAAAATATTTGGGTACAGTGTTGCATGACTGAGTAATTGTCATTCAAAATGTGAAAGCTGAATATTGGTCTGGGCAGGAGGGAGATTTAGGTGGCCAGTAAGCAAGTGGTTAAATGTGACACTGTCTGCGGGGGAGAGGAACTCCCACTTGCTGTCACAGGAGAAGGGGTGAGCGTAGTGGGTACTGGAACATGTAACGTTTCAAAGGTGAACTTATGCTTTAAAGATCCTTTAACCACTTAAGACCCGGACCAAAATGCTGCTAAAGGACCTTGCCCCTTTTTGCGACTCGGCACTGCGTTGTTTTAACTGACAATTGCGCGGTCGTGCGACGTGGCTCCCAAACAAAATTGGCGTCCTTTTTTCCCCACAAATAGAGCTTTCATTTGGTGGCATTTGATCACCTCTGCGGTTTTTATTTTTTGTGCTATAAACAAAAATAGAGCGTCAATTTTGAAAAAAATTGAATATTTTTTACTTTTTGCGATAATAAATATCCCCCCAAAATATATATGGTGGTGTTAACCACTTCAATACAGGGCTTTTATACACCCTTCCTTACCAGACCAATTTTTAGCTTACAGCGCTCTCACACTTTGAATGACAATTAGTCAGTCATGCTACACTGTACCCAAGCCAAATTTTTATCATTTTTTTTTCTCACAAACAGAGCTTTCTTTTGGTGGTATTTAATCACCGCTGGGTTTTTTATTTTTTTGCAATATAGTAATTTAATTTAGTAAGAGGCATGGTTTTTTGAAGTTGTATTTGAGGGGGGGAAAAAAATGTTTTTTTTTTGTTTTTTTGCACACAGAAAAGTTATTTCTCTCACACAGCACATGCATACTTGCAATGACACCCCGAAATACATTCTGCTACTCCTACTGAGTATAGTGATACCACATGTGTGAGACTTTTACACAGCCTGTGTAAAAGTCCACCTATTACAGTTTTGAAAACGGGTTCTCTGGTGGCAGGTACTCCTGATTGACTGGTGGCGGGTACTCTGGTGAGGTGGTGGGTACTCCGGTGGCGGGTAGTCTGGTGATGGGTACTCCTGATGGACAGGTACTCTGTTGAGGTGTCGGGTACTCCTGTTGGACAGGTACTCTGGTGGCGTGGCAGGTACTCTGGTGGCGGGTACTCCTGGTGAGGTGGCGGGTAATCCTGGTGGTGTGGCGGGTACTCCTGGTGAGGTGGCGTGTACTCTGGTGGGTACTCTGTTGAGGTGGCGGGTACTCTGGTGGCGTGGCGAGGACAGGTACTCTTTATTTAGAGGGGGCAATCTGGGCACAGTGGTACTTATGTAGTGTTTTACAGATGTGTAACTCACTGTTGCTGATCTTCTCCTCACACTGGATATGTGTGTGAAGAGGAGAACAGCAATATTAAGTTACACACACAGTGTTGTGTTTACATTTATTGACCGGCTGTGATTGGACACAGCCGGTCACGTGGTATAGAGCCAATTTCATTGGCTCTTTACCCTGATCTGGGCTGGGCTGTATCCATGTGAACAGCCTCAGCCCAGATCGCCGCACTGCGCGCCCCCAGGGGAGCGCGCGGTCATTACCGGTATTACTGGCATTACCGGTAAGTTACCAGCGCCCACGGCTAAAATACCCCCATCGGGGATCGGCTGTGTCCCGAAGGACACACCGGATCGCCGCGCTGCACGCCCCCGGGCCTTGTGCACGCCACTGCTGCAGCTCTGCAATAGGAATCCGATATGCTACACCGGAAGCTCCACCGCCGCCGTCACCCCAGTACCCCATCGGGGTATGGCTGTGTCCTGAGGGACACACCGGATCCCCGATCGCCACTCTGCGGGCCCCTAGGGAAAGCCTGGACCAGGATCCTGAGAGCTGTACGTTGGCCCCTTTAAGCGGGATAGCAGGCATGTGCATCCACTGCACTGTGGGGGGTGCCGATGTTCGTGGCCGGCAGTCGCAATGACAGCCGGGCATGAGAGGCAGAACAGGGATGTGTGTAAACACACACATCCCAGTCCTGTGAGAAGAGAGAGATTATGAGTTCCTAATAGCTGGAAACCATGTTCTGTCATCTCTTTTAGTCAGTCCCCTCCCCCCAGCGTTTCAACACACACTAGGGAACACAGTTCACCCCTTCATCGCCCCCTAGTGTTAACAAATTTCCTGCCAGTGACATTTACACAGTAATCAGTGCAATTCTATCGCTTTATAATTGTCAATGGTCCCAAAAATGTCCGATCTCTCTGCCATAACGTCACAGTCCCGATAAAAAAAAAAAATCGAAATCTATCCCCTATTTTGTAGACGCAATAACTTTTGCGCTAACCAATCAATATACGCTTATTGCGATTTTTATTACCAAAAATATGTAGAAGAATACATATTGGCCTAAACTGAGGGGGAAAAAAATTACTTTTTTTTTTAATTGGGGATATTTATTATAGCAAAAAGTACAAATTAAATTAAATTTTTAAAAATAAAAACCACAGAGGTGATCAAATAACACCAAAAGAAAGCTCTATTTGTGGGGAAAAAAGGACGTATATTTTGTTTGGGTATAGCGTTGCACAAAACTGCGCAATTGTCAGTTAAAGCGACACAGTGCCGTATCGCAAAAAAAATGGCCTGGTCATTGAGCAGCCAAATCTTCCAGGGCTGAAGTGGTTAACCACTTGCCTACTGTGCACCTACACCCCCTTCCTGCCCAGACAAAATATAAGCTTCCGGCACTACGTCGCTTTAACTGACAATTGCGCGGTCGTGCGACGTGGCTCCCAAACAAAATTGGCGTCCTTTTTTTCCCACAAATAGAGCTTTCTTTTGGTGGTATTTGATCACCTCTGCGGTTTTTATTTTTTGCGCTATAAACAAAAAAAAATGCAATATTTTTTCCTTTTTGCTATAATAAATAACCCAAAAAATATATAAAAAAAATATTTTTTCCCTCAGTTTAGGCCGATAGGTATTCTTCTACATATTTTTGGTAAAAAAAAAATGCAATAAGCGTTTATCGATTGGTTTGCGCAAAATTTATAGCGTTTACAAAATAGGGGATAGTTTATGGCATTTTTTTTTTTTTTTTTTTACTATTAATGGCGGCGATCTGCGATTTTTTTATTGGGACTGCGACGTTATGGCGGACATTTCGGACACTTTTCTGACATTTTTGGGACCATTTACATTTATACAGTGAAAAATGCTATAAATATGCATTGATTACTGTATAAATGTGACTGGCAGTGAAGGGGTTAACCACTAGGGGGCGGGGAAGGGGTTAAATGTGTGTCCTATGAGTGTTCTAACTGTAGGGGGAGGGGGGGTGACTGGGGGAGGTGACCGATTGTGTCCCTATGTACAAGGGACACAACCGCTCTCCTCTCTCCCTGACAGGGACGTGCAGCTCTGTGTTTACACACAGAGCTGCACGTCCCAGCTCAGTTACTGAGCAATCGCGTGTGCCCGGCGGCGATCGTTGCCGCCGGGCACTCGCACGGGATCCCCGCAGAGCGGCGGGTGCGCGCGCGCCGCCGGCGACGCGCCCGCGGCTTTAAAGGGACATCACGTCATATGACGTGATGTCAGAACAATTGAGTCGTCTGCCCGCCGTCATTTGACGGTGGGCAGATGACAAGTGGTTAAACAAAAAATCATAAAAGCACATAAAAGGGCCGATCAGCAGATCACCTGCAGATCTGTCAGTGCATCTGTGGATATACAGGCAAGCAGATACAATCTGATAGGAAGACAGAATGAACCACCACAGCGCTTTGATAGTCCACTGCAAACGACCGAAGATGGAAGCACCCGGCCCCGCCTGATTGATCATAGCGCAGCACTGGAGGGTTCAGTCTGTAAATGTACCCTGTACCCTAATATGCTAATATTCTGTGCATACTTGTACTGTACATTGTGGCATAACCTACCCCAGGGCCTCTAAAAAGTAGTAATGTCAGGAAAGTTTACTACCGCTTTAACATCACAGGATCCCAGGAGCCTCTCATGGTGCCCCCTACTGACCCAATGGCCCTTGGGCAGTGCTTAAGTGCATAGTTGCCAACATTTAAAAAATATTTTCAGGGACACTTTTTTTTTTTTTACAAGTGCTATATTTAGAATAGCTGAGATCCCCCGTGTTCCTCTATACATCACAGTAGTAATCACAAAATTAAATGAGTACTAATAATGGGGCAAAACAAATATGAGAACTGAGATTTCCTTTAGTTGAACTAACAAAAGTGTGCCAATTCTAGAGCTGGTAACATTGAGGGTATTCAGTATAATTTTAAAGGCACTATGGATAGGAGAGAAGTGTGGAGGAGATGACAGTGAGCAGTATGTACAGGAGAGAAGTGTATGACAGCAGGCACTATGTACAGGAGAGGAGTGTGGAGGGTATGACAGAGGAAGTATGTACCAGAGTGAAGTGTGGAGGGTATGATGGGCAGTTTGTACAGGAGAGGAGTGTGGAGGGTATGACGGTGGGCATCATGTATAGGAGAGAAGTGTGGAGGGTATGACAGTGGGCACTATGTATAGGAAAGGAGTGTGGAGGGTGCGACAGTGGGCACTATGTACAGGAGAGAAGTGTATGACAGCAGGCACTATGTACAAGAGAGGAGTGTGAAGGGTATGACAATGGACGCTATGTATAGGAGAGGAGTGTGGAGAGTATGACAGTGGGCACTATGTACAGGAGAGGAGTGTGTAGGGTATGACAGTGGGCACTATGTATAGGAGAGAAGTGTGGAGAGTATGACAGTGGGCACTATGTATAGGAGAGAAGTGTGGAGAGTATGTACAGGAGAGGAGGATGAAGGAATCTGGGAAGGAAAAATGTAAAAAGGTTTGTGGAAGGATGTTTAGGGACTGAGTGAGTGAAGAACTTATATAGCTCAGCACATGCAAACTAAATAGCCTCTGGGCGCTCGTTGTTCCTGTCTCCTTTGACATCAAAAGAGATGAGTTTTGATCTTTCTTCTGAAGGCCAAGTGGTTCTCCTCCAACCGAATGCTGGTTGGTAAAGCGTTCCATAGTCTGGGACCTTGAAAGGCCAATCTTCTTTCTCCTTTGGAATTGTATCTGGTTTTGGGTATCTGGAGCAGATTTTGGTTGGTGGATCGCAGAACGCGGTTGGTGTTGTGAGCTTTTAGTTTTTCGCATAGATATTGGGGTGCCTTCCCATGGATGCACTTATGCGTCAGACAGAGTGCTTTAAAATAAATTCTGTCTTTTACTGGCAACCAATGAAGGGTTCTCAGCGAAGGTGAGATTGATTCCCATGTTCTTTTTCCAGTTGCAAGTCTGGCGGCCTTTTTTATTTCTTTAAAATAAGTTTGATTATACCTTGTTTTAAGCGGGTGGGCACTATACCTTCTTTAAATGACCGGTTTATAAGCTGCGTGATGGGCGGTGCCAGGATATCGGCACATTCCTTCAGCAGTTTGGTGGGGATGATATCATTCGGCGCTGTGCTATTTCGTAGGGTATCAATGATGTTTTTTGTGAACTCGATGGAAATGGGTTTTAAAGTGAACTTTGTTGCTTGTGGCAAATTTGTGTGGGTATTCGGCGTATGGTTGAAGGGGGGGGGGGTTAATGGGAGTTCTATTTTGCTGAATGCTTTCACGGATTCCTTCAATTTTGTTGATGAAATAATCCGATAATTCATTGCAAAATTCTTGGGTATCAGAATTGGGGGCTTCAAGACAGAGGGGATTCATGGTCTCAGAAACTATCTTGAAGAGTTTGCGGGGATGGTTTAGGGCATTAGTGACGATATTGGCGAAATTATTTTTTTTGGCTTTGAAGATTTCTTTGTGGTATTTTTTTAGTTATTACCTTGTAGATGGTATGGTTTTCCTCAGAAGAAACCATATGGTCATTAAACCAGCTGGAGTTGTTTTTCCGGATGCAGGTTTTGCGTTTGGGCGCTAAGTCGGCTGACTGTAGTAGAGCCGGGTTTATGGCATCCAGTGTTTCGGTGGCTGTTTGATGTGTGGTTAAGCGGTACATACATGGATTGAAATTATGCAGAGATCAGCCATAGTTGATCCTATGTATGGGCTAGCTGGTTTTACACAGGTCAATCTATTAATCGACTTGAGTACAACCAGCCCGTTTGTTTTGGGAAAAACCTACCAGTGCTGCCAGCTATAGTTAGCAACACTGATCATTGTATCCACAGGCAGAACACAAAAACACTGCAGAAGTGATTCCCCCATCCACAGATCAGCAGGTGAGAGGGTGTGTGGGGACAGTCTGGGGAGAGATACTAGTCAGTGGCTGGGTAGGCACTGGCTAGTATCAGAGCCAAATACACACAGGTTACATACGTCATGATCGTTAGAGCGAGAACAATAATTCTAGTACTAGACCTCCTCTAACTCTAAACATGTAACCTAAAAAAAAAATGAAAGCATCGCTTAGGATACCAAAAAAAAAATCGTGCTAACTTTAGTGTTTTTTTTTTTTTAATGAATGAATTTATTTCCCCAAAAAAAAACGTTTGGAAAATTGTGATCTCGATTCAACCCCCCTGATGATCTCCAATGCAGAGTTTGCCGATTCTTTCAGTGGAGTGGAGAGACTTTCAGCTGTCAAAAGAAAATATCTGGGCAGTCTGCCAAGTTTTTAACAGCAAACATTATAACTAACACTTCCTTCTTAGATCAAAGGGATAAACTTCTGTGTGTGTAAAGAAAAAATCCGGGCAGTCTGCCAAGTTTGTAACATGAAACATGGTAACTAACTTCCTTCTTAGATCAAACTTCTGTGTGTAAATGCAGGAAATTTAACCCTGGACCATATTGCTGCCCAATGACCGGAGCACTTTTTGCGATTCGGCACTGCGTCGCTTTAACTGACAATTGCGCGGTCAAGCGCGTGGCTCCCAAACAAAATTGGCGTCCTTTTTTCCCCCAAAAAATAGAGCTTTCTTTTGGTGGTATTTGATCACCTCTGCGGTTTTTATTTTTTGCGCTATAAACAAAAATAGAGCAACTTTTTTGAAAAAAAAAAAAATCAATATTTTTTCCTTTTTGCTATAATAAATATCCCCCAAAAATACGTATTCTACATATTTTTTGTAACAAAAAAAACCCGCAATAAGCGTTTATTGATTGGTTTGCGCAAAAATTATAGCATTCACAAAATAGGGGATAGTTTTATGGCATTTTTATAAAAAAAAAATTTTTACTAGTAATGGTAGCGATCAGCGTTTTTTTCGCTACTGCGACATTATGGCGGACACTTTTGACACATCTTTGGGACCATTGGCATTTTTATAGGGATCAGTGCTATAAAAATGCATTGATTACTATAAAAATGCCACTGGCAGTGAAGGGGTTAACACTGGGGGGCAGGGAAGGGGTTAAGTATGTTCCTGGGTGTGTTGTAACTGTATGGGGGGGTGGACTGACTAGATCAGACTACGAACTACGACTACGAACAGAAGATCAGCATTTCTCTCCCTGACAGGATCGGGAGCTGTGTGTTTACACACACACAGCTCCCGGTCCTCGCTCTGTACTGAGCAATCGTGGGTGCCCGGCAGCTATCGTGCATGCGACTCGGGGGCAAGCAGGAGGCGCAGCGAGAGCCGACATATAGCTACGGGCTCTCGCGCAGGGGAGCCGACCTGCCACCGTAGAACTACGGCGACAGGTCAGCAACCAGTTAACCACTTCCTGACGGCCGTACGACTATATACGGCTGCAGGGTGGTTCTAAATCTCTGAGCTGCCGTCTTCTTACGGCCTCCGCCGTAAAAATGTCCTGTCAGGGAGAGAGGAGACCGATCTGTGTCCCTTGTACATAGGGACATAGATCGGTCACCTCCCCCAGTCACCCCCCTCCCCCCACAGTTAGAACACAATGCAGGGTACACATTTAACCCCTCCCTCACCCCCTAGTGTTAACCCCTTCAATAACAGACACATTTATACAGTAATTAGTGCATATTTATAGCACTGATCGCTGTATAAATGTATATGGCGCCAAAAATGTGTCAAATGTGTCCGCCATAATGTGGCAGTCCCAAAAAAAAATAAAAAAAAATATTGCAGATCGCCGCCTTTACTAGTAATAAAAATAAAAAATTCTGTCACCTATTTTGTAAGCGCTATAACTTTTGCGCAAACCAGTCGCTTATTGCGATTTTTTTTTTTACCAAAAATATGTAGAAGAATATGTATCGGCCTAAATTGAGAAATAGCAACAAGTAAAAAAAAATTGATTTTTTTTTCAAAATTGTCGCTCTTTTTTTTGTTTATAGCGGAAAAAAATAAAAACCGCAGAGGTGATCAAATACCACCAGAAGAAAGCTCTATTTGTGGGGAAAACAAGGACCTCAATTTTGTTTGGGAGCCACTTCGCATTATCGCGCAATTGTCAGTTAAAGCGACGCAGTGCCGGAAGCTGAAATTTCACCTGGGCAGGAGGGAGGTATATGTGCCCAGTAAGGAAGTGGTTAAAGTGCAACGCTTGTTTCTTAAGTTAAAATCAATATTTGTTGCTAGAAAATTACTTGGAACCACCAAACATTATATATATTTTAGCAGAGACCCTAGGGAATAAAATAGCAAATTATGCAATATTTTATGTCACACTGCGTTTGCCCAGCGATCTTTGAAATGCAGTTTTTTGGGGAAAAATACACTTCAATGACCAATAAAAACCAAAAAAACAAAACAGTAAAGTTAGCCCATTTTTTTTTTATGTGAAAGATGTTATGCCGTAAGAATCGTGATCCATCTCTAAGCAAATAAAATTGCAATTCTCATTTTAGCCAGAATCGTGCAACTCTATGCCGTCCAACATAAAAAGTTGCAGACCACCATAGAGTAATTTTCTAGCCACAAACAAATGATGATTTTTACATGTAGCAGAGAAGTGTCAGAATTGGCCTGGGTGGCGAGGGGTTAATTACCATAAGTAATATAAGCACTGTGATCCTCTCAGTCTGCTGCAGTGTGTCAGCTTGTATTTATATTGGCCGCTCTGTATGTAGCTTCTGACAGGCTTTGCAAGCATCCCCTTATCTCCGATACCATAAATGATAGCCATCCCCTCAAATGTGTGTTTTCTGTGACCTCTGGTCATCGAGCTACAACCCCCGAAGTCGATCTTTTTTTTTTTTTTTTTTGGGCAAATGGGCCTATCTTGAGAGAGGGGCCTGGAGCTGCAACTCCAATAGCCCCTATGTTAATCCAGCACTGGTGACGTGGTCGGGCAGTTGGAGAAGATTCCTGCTAGCTGTCAGATCGGGGAAGCAGGGGTGCAGGGGGCCAGTTTGTTTGCAAAATATCACGTTATACCCTAAATATGGATGTAGCGAAAGGTGAACTTATCCATTAACATATTTTTCCTGGCAAAATAACAATTTACACTTTTAGCAATGTAAAATCGAAGAATTAACACTCATTAGAACTGAAGAAGCTGTTTAGAGAAGCTATGGAACATCTTCAACATTACAGAACATATCCAGTTAAATGCAACAAACTACTACTAGCTATACCATGATTGGCTTCATGTACACTGGTCTGCATTTACCGCAGCTGACAGCGTGAGGAGAAAAAGCCGATCACCGGCTTTTGCGTAAGGGACATCATCCCCAGTGGAAGAGGCACATCTGCCTCATCAGTGCCCACCAGTACCGCCTGCCAGTGCCACCTATCAATACCCACCAGTTGTGCCAATCGGTGCCACCTAGCAGTGCTGCCTATCAGTCCCCATCATTGCCACCCAGTGTTCATCACTGCCACCCACCGTGTTTCCCCGAAAATAAGCCTGGGTGTCTTATATTAATTTTGGCAACAAAAGAAACAGTAGGGCTTATTTTTGGGGTAGGTCTTACCATGTAATGTGTGTCTCCTCTCCCTCCCTGGAATCGCAAGTGTGACCCGAGGTAAAATGCTTGTAAAATCTTATAATCCACTCTATTACAGTAGTATATAATATAAAATGTGTGGGTTTCTGTAATATAATGGTGACAAATATCTTCGTTATAAGTGCAGGTCTGCGCTTCTGTGACCCGCCAGAGCTCTCTTCCCCGCAATTATATTACAGAAACAGACACATTGTACATTATATACTACTGTAATAGAGTGGGTTATAGGATTTTAAAAGCATTTTAAACTAGGTCTTATTTTTTGGGTAGGGCTTATATTGCAGCCATCCTGGAAAATAACACTAGGTCTTATTATCGGGAAAACAGGGTATTAGTGCCACCTATCAATGCCCTTCAGTGCCACCTCTCAGTGCAGTCTCATCAGCTCACATCAATGAAGGAGAAAAATGACCCGTTTGCAAAACGTTATAATAAAAAAAAAAATATATTATATATATATATTTTAACAAAAAATAAAAACCACAGAGGTGATCAAATACCACCAAAAGAAAGCTTTATTTGTGGGGAAAAAATGGAATTTGTATACAGTGCTGTATGACCGCGCAATTGTCATTGAGTGAGAGGCAGTAGCAAGGGGAAATTGCCTATGTAGAGGTAATCCAATAATGAGGGAGTTGCTGTAGTTAAAGAGAAACTGCAGTGTGCTCACAAAATACATTTGTAATAAAAACACCTTTGCCATTCTGAAGCTTCCCTCCAACCACTTTGCATAATTTTTTATATATACTGTGATTCTGTACTTGTCAACTATGCTGCAGAAACCTCCCTCCACTGAGTTTGGCTGCAACCATTTTAATTTTGGGCAGCTGAAGCTGCTGCCTGTTCACTTCCTGGATTTACACAGACAAACAGGGAGGGGGACACTCTGCAGCTTTCATTGGCCATTTTATGATTCATTCCCCCTCCATTCCTGGCAAACTCTCACGAGAGTGACCTGTGCATGATGTCATAAACCTAGGTTTTTTTACCAGACAAGAAACAGGAAATGGGCTGTATTAGGCATTTACTAGCAGAAAAACATTACTAATTACTAATTTTACTAACCAAAAGTTTAACCACTTCTGCCCCGGACCATTTGGCTGCCAAATGACCGAGCCACTTTTTGCGATTCGTCACTGCTTTGCTTTAACTGACAATTATACGTCAGACAGGAGGCTCATATCTTATGCATTAATCTTTCTTTATGCTCATAGCAGATAGTGCAAAATCATTTTAACGTAGTAAATAAAAAGAAAAAACTGTATGAACTACATATCCCAGCAGTCCTTGGGCCTTAGCCACTCCCCTCCTAGTCTCTATATATGGACTGTCCTTCTTTGGTTCTTCCTCTTTCTTTCTGCTCATGGCATGAGATAAGTATTGTTTAATTCTCTTTAATTGCAATAACTTTACTGTATACTTTATTGTAATTTATTATACTGTAAATATTGTTTAAATGATTGTATCTCACTTTCATTTGCGACCGGAATACTGCGGTAATCCCGCTATTCCGGTCCATTTTTCCCTATACCTGTGAATATTTCAGTTATTCTCCTCACATAACAGTCTATCCTCCTCTCTCCCCCCCCCCCCCCCCCCCCCCCCCCCCCCGCACACAGCGCGCTTCGCGGGCTTTTGCAAGTAGGTCGCGTTTTTCGACGCAACATCTCAAACTGAGTTTACTTTCGACGCTACATCTTAAGTTGTAATCTCATCAGGGCAGACTTCGCCCACACTACTCATCTCAGCTGCTAGCCTATAAGGACTCTAGGGGCCGTAATCTCGCGAGACTTCGCCTCTGGAGTGTAATTTCCTCCCAGGCTCTCCTCCCACAACAAACCAGTCTTCCTGTGGTCGGAGGTAAGAGCCTGAGTGAGTGAGCTAGTTAGATTCCCCTTTTTCTAGTTAGTCAGCTACCGCTCCCTAGGAATTTATTCCTTCCTCTCATTTATACAGCTGGCTAGCAATCCTTTGTGGGTATACAAAATGACAGACGAGGGCTCTCTCCCCACCCTTGATGAGGAGCTGACACTAGCACCAGCTCAAACCTTTAATGCTGCTCAGCTCCAAGAGCTCATTAGCAGATCTATTCAAGCAGCATTAGCTGCAACTGCTGCCCCCTCCGGAGCTCACCAAACCCTGGCCCCCCCTGAACCCGTAACTAAGGGTAAATCCTCTCAGAAGAGGAAACATATTGGGACGGCCTATGACTCCCCGGCAGGGGAAGTAAAAAATGTGCATAGAGCAGCTCCCCACACGGACTGCCACCCCACGCATCCTTCAGACTCCTCTCAACCCCTGGGCCTCAGGGAGTCATCTAAGAGGCATGGTTCCGCCAAACGGACCAAACCCGACTCATACATAATCGAGTCAGACGAGGACTCGTCCGCTGAGACGGATGGGTCCCAAGTCTCAGAGTCTGAGTATGAAGAAGTAGAGGATGCGGGGGCATCGGCGCTCCTACAGGACGCCAACCCTGACAATCAGGGCAATGACATTGTGGACGCCCTGGGCGAACCATTGTTCAACCCGGACGCCATATCACACCCCCGTTCTGGGGATTGGGCTCCTTTACCCCACGTAGCACAGTACGTGGAGCTTTGGGCCCGCAGACCATTGGACAGACCCAACCGTAATGAGTTGAGAGCGGAATGTCCTCGCCCTCAGATTCCAATGAAAACAGTCATGACACCAGAGATAGATCCCATTCTATCAAAATATTTGCAAAAGTCTGGGAAGTTCCCCAAAAAGGGGATAGACCGATCTTTTAAGTCCATACAAGATCGTGTGCTGGATCTTTTTGGACCACTGACAAAGATCCTGAATATGGCAGAACAAGCTGCAACCACTGGCCAGACGGTCGATCTAACCCAACTACGTGGGTGGGCCCAAAGGGCCATATGCCTGGCGGGCAGCGCTAATACCGCCTGCTCTGTCGAGCGCAGACGCTCTATCCTGATGCGGCTAGATCCGCAATTGGCCCACTTAGCAGAGACCGAACCAGGTCCCGCAGCAGAAGGGATGCTTTTTGGTGAATCCTTAGTAAAGGATATCAATAAGTTTGTAGGACTGTTTAACAGCCTTGACAAAGCACAAACCTCTCTCAAAAGGTCAGGTGCTGGTAGTGTTTTTCCCCGGGTCGGCAGAAATAGGGGCCGTTCTGCCGGCCGCAATAACAACGGTAGACCGTTTCAGAGAGCGATTACCCAAACTCTCTACGCTCAGGCTCCCACTCCATACGCCACCACGGCGCAACCAACACCCTTTTTCCCACCACGTGGAAGACCGTGGAGAGGACGCGGCCACAGAGGATACCCTCGTTCTCGCCCATACACCGGTGAGTACCACATGCATTCCATTGCCCCTCACTCCTGTGGGGGGCCGACTAATGTTTTTTACCCACGCATGGTCTGCAATTACGGCAGACACATGGATACTAAACACTGTTACAGGTTTCCACATAGAGCTTCTGTCCCCACCGAACCTAGGAATAATACCACCCCCTATTCGGTTCGCGGAAAACAACGTAGCTCTGATAGACAACGAGCTCCGGGAACTGATATCCAAGCACGCAGTGATCGAGGTCGACCCTTTTTCCCCGGGGTTTATCAGCAATCTCTTCTTAGTCAAGAAGGGGGAGGCTATCGCCCCGTCATAAACCTTCGGGAATTAAATCACTATGTCACCTATCGGCATTTCAAGATGGAGGGCATCCACTGCCTTCGAGACCTCCTACAACCGGGAGATTGGTTAGTGAAGGTGGACCTGAAGGACGCCTACCTCACCGTCCCCATGCATCGGGACTCCCAACACCTACTCCGTTTCTTGTGGTGGGGACGCACTTGGAATTCACCTGCCTTCCATTCAGTCTGTCATCCGCCCCATGGTGTTTCACAAAAATCTTGAAACCAGCCATGGCATCGCTGAGGAGCAGGGGAGTACGTCTGATCGTTTATCTAGACGACATCCTCATACTTGCTTACTCCAAGGATCAGGCGTATCGCCACTCGGCCTGGACGATCAACCTATTACAGGGTCTAGGTTTCCTGATCAACCAAGAAAAATCAGTTCTCATTCCAACTCAAGAGATAGAATTTTTTTTGGTGGACACCAATCAAGCTGTCCTCCGCCTACCCAGCGCGAAATTGGCCCTGATCCGCAAAGAGATCAGGGCAGTACTCCGCAAGGGGTACTTATCTCTACGCATACTAGCCCGTCTGGTAGGTCTTCTGGCGGCCTCCATTCAAGCCATATTTCCGGCCCCTCTCCACTACAGGGCCCTCCAGAGACTAAAAATGATGCACTTACGACAGGGTCTCCGCTACGCAGACGAGATACCTCTCTCTTCGGAAGCCCAAGTCGAACTACGATGGTGGCTCCGGCACGCCGTCGAGTGGAATGGCAGAACTATCTTCAATTCATACCCAGACATCATCATAGAATCGGACGCGAGCCGCCGAGGCTGGGGTGCTCGTTTAGGGGGGACCTCGACGGGAGGGACCTGGTCCAGAGAAGAATCTCTCTTACACATCAACGCACTGGAACTCTCAGCGGCACTATTCGCCATTCAGAGCTTCTTAGCGGAGAAATCCAATTGTTGCGTTTTATTGCAGATGGACAATATTGCGGCGGTGCAATACATCAACCGCCTGGGTGGCACCAGATCCAAGCAGACATTACCACAGAGATTTGGCACTACTGTCTGTCTCGCGACATCATCCCTACGGCGGAGTACATTCCGGGTACCTCCAACACTGTCGCAGATTGGAACTCCCGCTACCTTATCGACTCCAGCGATTGGCGTTTGGACCAATCAGTCTTTACCCAACTGAACCTACTCTGGGGCCCCCTGGGAATAGACCTATTCGCCTCACGTCTCAATCACCAGCTACCCCGTTTCTTCAGCTGGAGACCAGACCCGGGGTCCTTGGCGGTAGACGCTTTCCGCCACTCTTGGACGGGGGAAACGCATTATGCGTTTCCCCCATTCTCGATGATCCCCAAGGTCCTACTACAGATTGCGAATCAGGAAGCGACGGTGGTGCTGATCACCCCATGGTGGCCGACTCAACCACGGTTTCCTCTCCTGCTGGAATTAACCATGGACCGTCCCAGACTTCTGCCCCCGTTCCCGCACATCCTCTCCCACCCGACCAAGGGCATTCACCCCATGGTAGAGGAAGGCACGCTGACACTCCTGGCATGGTTGGTCTCGGGGTGCCAGACGTACACGACGGACTTTCAAACTCAGCTAGAGATCTCCTCACCGTGGCCTGGGCCCCCGGGACTCGATCGGCATATCGATCAGCCTGGGGCCTCTGGGTACGTTGGTGTGAACAACGGCAAGCTGATCCCGTACGTGCCCCTATTTCCGTCATAGCGAACTACCTAGCGGACTCTTTCGGATCTGGCAAGTCGTACAGTTCTATCAATATTTATAGATCAGCCATATCAGCCTATCACTACCCCGTGGACTCTCTGCCGATCGGCAAACATCCCCTGATATGCAGATTGTTACGAGGCATCAGGTTCAAACGACCTCCTCGCCCTAAATACCAATCCACCTGGGACGTCTCCAGGGTCCTCGAAATGTTCTCCAGCTGGGAGGACAACGATAATCTATCTCTCAAACTACTGTCTTTTAAACTTACGGTACTACTGTGCCTCATCTCCATCAAACGTGTCTCAGACGTTAGGGCCTTAGACATTTCCAGACGTCAGTTTTCTCCTCAAGGGGTTAAGTTCTCGGTAGTCCGCAGGACAAAAACAGGCCTACAATCGGTGTTTTACCCCTATTTTCCTGCACACCCACGACTCTGCGTGGTTAGATGCCTACAGGCCTATGAAGCACGCACTACCGACCTGCGACCCCCGGGATTTTTCCAACTCCTAATATCCTACGTACGTCCACACCACCCGGTCACTCCTGCCACTTTGGCACGATGGGTTAGATCAGCCATGGCAATGGCGGGTATAGACGTCACCCTGTTTGGAGCACATTCCTCCAGAGGGGCTATGGCTACCAAGGTGGTTGTGACTGGAGGCTCTCTTACTGACCCGCTAATGGCGGCCGACTGGTCTTCTGAGACCGTTTTTCGTTTCTTCTATTTCAGACCGGAGGAACATGTCGCCATGTCTGTCTTACGATAATCAGACCTCTGAATGTCTTGGTTTTTTGGATGCAATAATAATATAGATGTTGTGTTAAGCTTTGAACTTGCATAAGATATGAGCCTCCTGTCTGACGTATAATTCGAGATTTTCCTAGCTTGTGACGGAAAATATTGATTATATGAAGACAGGAGGCGAGTATCTTCCCTCCCTTCCCAACCCTCTCATGATTTTCCGTATTATTTCAGGCTATTGATACCATTCGCGACCAGAATGTGCAAACAACCTACTAATCGGGTGATGTTCCCCTACTTCTGGAGGACCTGTTGGTCAGAATTACTCGGTTGGTTATCCCACGTTGGGAACCGTTGCTGTTACCATGGAACTTCCGGACAGGAAACTGTGAGGCCGGCTGGCCGAAGAGTCCACATATAACGACAAAGTTCAAGTTCGGATCCGGGTGTCCATACCTCAAGATCCACATAAAGAAAGAGGAAGAACCAAAGGAGGACAGTCCATATATAGAGACTAGGAGGGGAGTGGCTAAGGCCCAAGGACTGCTGGGATATGTAGTTCATACAGTTTTTTCTTTTTATTTACTACGTTAAAATGATTTTGCACTATCTGCTATGAGCATTAATAAAGAAAGATTAATGCATAAGATACTCGCCTCCTGTCTTCATATAATCAATATTTTCCGTCACAAGCTAGGAAAATCTCGAATTGCGCGGTCGTGTGACATGGCTCCCAAACAAAATTGATGTCCTTTTTTTCCCCCACAAAGAGCTTTCTTTTGGTGGTATTTGATCACCTCTGCGGTTATTTGTTGCGCTATAAACAAAAATATATCGACAATTTAAAAAATATATATTTGTTACTATCAGTTTAGGCCGACACATATTCTTCTACATATTTTTGGTAAAAACAAAAATCGCAATAAGTGCCCCTGTTTAAGTACCTGACCCTTTGAAAGTCCTGCGCCGTGAACGTGCAGGCTTCTCGGCTCATTCATTGGTTGATCAATGGCTGCGCTGTTTTCAATCATAATGTGGGGAGCCGGGGCCGAGTGATACAGCCGCCGTCTCTAGCCGCTCACTGTATCACGGGAGCGCACCCACAAGAATTTACCACCATGCGAGAGAGCTCGCATGAAGGGGGAAAGTTCTTGCGGGGGGCAGAGACATCCGCTGAGGGACCCCAGAAGACCAGGTTCAGGGCCACTCTGTGCAAAATGAGATGCACAGTGGACGCAAGTATATCATGTTTGTTATTTAAAAAATAAAATATCTTTAGTGATCCTTTAAGGGAGTGATTCTAGGGAGCGTGACTATGAGTAACACGTCACTGATCACTACTCCTGATGAGAGGGAGCAGACAATCAGTATTACTAGGCAGAATGGGGAGATGCGTTTTTTGTACGTTTTTAATGCAGTCTAGTGCTTTTTTTTTCACCCCTCTTATTAATCTTGGATAAGGACAAGTGTATTCCAGTGCGTTTTTGATGCGTTCCAGTGCAGGTAAATTGCAGCATGTTCTACTTTTTTTTTTGGAACTGCAAGCATTGGTGTGAACTATGCCATTGAAAAACCACATAACCTTGTTTCCGTGCCTTTTTGATGTAGAAAAAAAACGCACTGGACTGCATGTGGTGTGAACTAGCCCTTAGGGGAGAGATAACCAGTGAGTGAATTAGAAGCTTTGTGGCGTCAATCGTTAGAAAGGGGTGTATTTTGGAGATGTTGCGGAGGTGGGAAGGATGGGTTGAGGATTTTGCCATTGATCTTGACAGAGATCAGGGGAAGAAAATATTATGAGCTCAGTTTTGGATAGATTGAGTTTGAAGAAGTGGTGTGACTTCCAAGCTGATATGTGTTAATAAATTGGCGATAGGTGAGGAGACTGTGCTGAGGGGCAGAGAAATAAACGTGGGCGTCATTGGTGTAGAAATTGTATTGGAATCTATGGGAGGCTATCAGCTGACACAGGAAGGAGGTGTAGATCGAGAATAAGAAAGGACAGAACCTTGGGGGACCCTGATGGAGAAAGACAGAGGAGTGGAGTAAGTAGAAATGTGACACTGAAGGTGCGTGGGATAGGTAGGATGAAAACCAATGAAGAGTATAGTGAAGGAGACCATACGAGTAATGCTTTTCAATGAGGAGGGTCAGTGGAAAGGTCCAGAAGTGGGAGTACAGAATAGCAACCATTGAAAAAAAAAAAATGTCACACTGGGGCCTCTGAGCGTTGGCTGCTAGCGGCCCAAGGGGCTAAAATTTCAAGGGGCAGGGCGTTTTAGGAGCACTTATTACAGCGCTCCCAAACTGCCCCAAAGATGCTGCTTGGGTTTTACTTCCTCTTTTGTTCCCAGCAAGTATAATGGGCTAATATGCATCGCATGCTAGCCCATTATGTGCCACTTACCTGCTAACGAAGCCCGCATTGTCCCCACTGGTGGCCGCATCCATCTTCACCCCTCTTCCTTCCTGGGGGCCACGGACTCTGGCTCTGTGACTGGCCAGTCATGGGAGCCGACGGCACAAGCCCTTTAGAAACTGAGCAATCATGCCCTTTCTTCAGTGCGCATGCGCCAACGTGCAAAGGTATATGATAAATATCTCCTAAAACATGTAGGTTTAGGAGGCATTTTCAGTACCTACAGGTAAGCTTTATTCTAAGTTTACCTGTGGGGTGTAAGGGTTTACAACTACTTTAAACAGGTGTCAAGTCCTGGGGAAAAAAGTGTGGGAACTCCCACGCAAGATCCACTCCCCCACAAAAAAAAAAAAAAAAGATACGCTCATATGCATAATTACTAAACCACATGTTTGTTTTTTCGATCCACTGTACCTTAGTAATCCTTTATGTTACTGGCCCTTTCCTGTATATGGATTTATCAGGTAGTGTGTGGGTTTGCCGTCACTTCCTCGATGCCGCAATGTCTCCTGGGAGATTTTGTCATTGTTCCCAGGTGACATTGCGGAGGCCTGCCGCAAGTTATCGCGGGATTTATAAAGAAGGAAGTTCTTAATTTTGCGATAACTCGCGGCAGACCTCCGCAATGTTTCCTGAGAACAATGACAAAAGCTTCCAAGAGAGATTGTGGCATCGAGGAATTGACAGAATAGGGAAGCGGCCAGCAACAAAGGATTACTAAGGTTCGCCTGCCCCCGACAGTGACTCGAGCTGGGCATCGCCGCTTAGCATAGGCGTGCGCAGCATTTGGCATTAGGGTGTGCACCTCAAACACACTCAAACGATCACTCACAATATTCATTCAGAAAGGAAAGGGGCCGGTAAATGGCATATTTACTGGCCCCTTCCCCCACTCATCCTAAAACATCCGCAGCAACAACTGGTGGGAGAGGAGGGAAGCCAACAGTGCTGTGGGTGTAAGGAGGGGGAGCCAGGTCAGTAGGGGGAATCTGTTCTGTACATGGTGATTAGGGTGTGCCTGGGCACACGCCTATGCAGCTTAGTGAAGGATTGGCTCGGCTGCTCTAGTCCTGCAAAGGGAACTAAGTTCCTGCTGTGAAAAAAGTGCAGGAAATCCGTTCCCACGCGTTCCGGCAACACTTGAGCCCTGACTTTAAAGCGGTTTTATACCCGCTGAACTTTTTTTTTTTTTAGAACCCTGCAAGGCAAAACGAGCCAGTATGCACCACATACTAGCTCATTATGAAATACTTAGCTTAGAAGGAGGCGTTGGTAACTCACCTGGTCCACGCCAAGGTAGTGGACGTGTCTTCTGGGAATCATGGCTCCAGCACGGCGAGACTTCTTTTTGGCAAGGTCCGGCACCTGCCGTGCCTTCAGCCGACAATCCCATTTCCCCTATGCGCACAAGCTTCTGCAGTCAGTGGCTCATTGCAAGGGGAATATCTCTTAAACCATAAATGTTTAGGAGATATTTTTATTACCTAGAGGTAAGCCTTATTATAGGCATATAGGCTTACCTGTAGGTAAAAGTTAACAAAATGACTATACAACCACTTTAAGAGAGCAGGTTCTGTGGAGTTTTGAGAGTGAATAATGGGGTGGTCACTTACTCTGCTGTAGACCAGGCGTTTGGAGGAAAAATAAATGAGACTTTAGTGGTGCACATGGAAAGGAATAAAACAACAAGCTCACACCCCTCCATTCAACAGTAAAAAGAAGCGCGCTTTGTATCACACACACGAGGAGCTGAGGAGGCGCTCTGGAGACTTCCCGCTTAGCAAGCACCTGTACGGGTCGTCCGGTGTGAGAATTCCCAGAGAGGTGATGCCGTTTCTATTCCAGGCTAGGATACCAGCGCTCTATAATTAGCTGATAACACATGGCCCGTACTATATGTGGATGGGATCCCCGCCTTCTCTTTCCTTTCACGGCTAAACACTACACCCGAGTTAGTGAGTGTCTCCCTCCCCTCACACCCCGCGTGTCCTCTGCCTTCCTCTCCCTCACCCCTGTGGCGCCCACCATCTCCGGCCTGCTACAGTCTCCTCCCCTTCCTCTCCCCCTCCTCCCTTCGCTCCCTCCCTCCTTGGGTGACGCAGAAACTTTCTAGAAATCCTTCCCATCGCCCTTTGCGTTTCCAACATGGAGGACCTGACGGTGGAAGTGCGCGGCTCTAACGGAGCTTTCTACAAGGTAAGTGGGAGAACGGGCGTGTCCCCGGTGTGACTGGGAGCGGGGGACTCGTGCGGCCGGGCCTAAGTGCGGTGCAGGAAGGGGCGGAGGCCCGGGCTTGGCGGCGCTCTCTGGATAGATACAGCGAGCAGTGGAGGCCGCGGCTTTGCAGTGTATGGAGAGCATTGTGGTGCCATGTCTGGGGGGCACTGTACGGGCCAATGTGATCTCCTATTGGCATGGTACTCTCCTTATCATGGATCATTCATCCTGGGGGGCCTATCCCGAGGAGAGCTTCAAATGTCTATATGGAGCCCTTCTCTAATAATATTATTATCATGAGCTATCTATGTAATTAGCTATATTAATAATAGAAGCAATGTATGGGATCAGACTTAATAATAAGAGCCACATATATGATCCTATATAATAACAGGCACCATATATATGTGATCTGATATAATAATGGGGACCATTTATGTGATCGGACATAATAATAATATGAGCCATGTATGTGATCGGACATAATAATAATATGAGCCATGTATGTGATCGGACATAATAATAATATGAGCCATGTATGTGATCGGACATAATAATAATATGAGCCATGTATGTGATCGGACATAATAATAATATGAGCCATGTATGTGATCGGACATAATAATAATATGAGCCATGTATGTGATCGGACATAATAATAATATGAGCCATGTATGTGATCGGACATAATAATAATATGAGCCATGTATGTGATCGGACATAATAATAATATGAGCCATGTATGTGATCGGACATAATAATAATATGAGCCATGTATGTGATCGGACATAATAATAATATGAGCCATGATGTGATCGGACATAATAATGTGATCGAGCCATGTATGTGATCGGACATAATAATAATATGAGCCATGTATGTGATCGGACATATTAATACTATGAGCCATATATGTGATCGGACATAATAATAATAGAAGCCCAATATGTGATTAGATGTAATAATGGAGACCATGTATGTGATCAGATATTATTATTATTATATCTGATCACATACATGGCTCCCATTATTACATCTGATCACATATTGGGCTTATTATTATATCTGATCAGAATATGGCTCGTATTATTATTATTTCTGATCGCATATATGGCTCTAATAATAATAATATTATTTATTTTTATAATAATATCTGATCAGATATATGGCTACTATTATTATTGTTATGTCTGATCCTATACATGGCTTCTATTATTATATCTGATTATATATATATATCTCCTATTAGTCTTATAATTGAAGCCATGTATGTGAATGCATCAGTATTCTTAAAAGCTACAACTTATTTTTATTATCTCCATATTGGCCCAGCAGATCATGAACTCTTCTGTGGGATTCTGAAGCAGGGAGGGGTTGTGGATGGCCGCCGTGTCTGGCGGGGGTTGTGGATGGCCGCCGTGTCTGGCGGGGGTTGTGGATGGGCGCCGTGTCTGGCGGGGGTTGTGGATGGGCGCCGTGTCTGGCGGGGGTTGTGGATGGGCGCCGTGTCTGGCGGGGGTTGTGGATGGGCGCCGTGTCTGGCGGGGGTTGTGGATGGGCGCCGTGTCTGGCGGGGGTTGTGGATGGGCGCCGTGTCTGGCGGGGGTTGTGGATGGGCGCCGTGTCTGGCGGGGGTTGTGGATGGGCGCCGTGTCTGGCGGGGGTTGTGGATGGGCGCCGTGTCTGGCGGGGGTTGTGGATGGGCGCCGTGTCTGGCGGGGGTTGTGGATGGGCGCCCTTTCTGGCGGGGTTGTGGATGGGCGCCCTTTCTGGCGGGGGTTGTGGATGGGCGCCCTTTCTGGCGGGGGTTGTGGATGGGCGCCCTTTCTGGCGGGGGTTGTGGATGGGCGCCCTTTCTGGCGGGGGTTGTGGATGGGCGCCCTTTCTGGCGGGGGTTGTGGATGGGCGCCGTGTCTGGCGGGGGTTGTGGATGGGCGCCGTGTCTGGCGGGGGTTGTGGATGGGCGCCGTGTCTGGCGGGGGTTGTGGATGGGCGCCGTGTCTGGCGATAACGCCACACTTTCCTTGAAGTTAGATTTGCTCAGGCTTTTTTTTATATATGATATGCCCATCTGTTCAGCTTTTTCTAAAGCTGAACTTTCCCTGATTTCATGACCCCAGTAAAATGACACGTTACACATTCTGGGGAGCCTAAAAAGGGATTTGTGGTTCCGCATGGGCATCTGACCTAATGTAAATGGTCTGTGCCTCTAGAACCCTAGCCCAACCTGTGGACCTCAGCAGTCTAGTCAGAATATTGATCTCTACCAGCCTCATGTAACCTGGGTCCCAGTTTTGTATTGTCTTCTGCAGTATATCCCCAGCAAAAAAATGTAACCTATCCACACTCTCTGAACCTCCTTTTCCTCTATTAGGTCTGCAGTTTCTGACATTACTTCTATTGAACATTAAATGTGGCCCTTTGGTGTAATCAGGGGCTGCATTTGAGGCCCTATTTATTAGCTCATACATTAACTACTGCTCTAGAATAAAAAAGATTTGTCTATTTTTCATGTCTTTTCACATTGTTGCAGTGTTTGTATTCTTTTCTGCATAGACCCAAATGTTGCTGGTCTTCCAAAATGTTTTTCTAATTCAAGATTCAGCAAATAAAAAAAACTCTGGCTCCAAAACTGAGCTGTGTAGAAAATATAAAAATATTGCGCTAACTGAAATCCAAAACTGAGCTGCTGATCTTTACTCGCTGGTTGTATGCACTACATTTGGAGTAACAACTGTTTAGATTCTAGACCCCCAGGGCCACACGTAGCTTGTTGGCACTTATGTGTGGCCTTATGTTACTTTTCCTACATTGCCAATCCCCTTTCTCTGTTTATGATTCAAAGTGGATCTTGCTGAGATATGTATGGCATAGGTATTGGAGCACAAATGTGGATGCCTTGATTTGTAAAAAGACTAATCCCAATCTTTTGCAGTCAGATATGTGTATCCAGTTTTCAACTTTTCTGAAGCATGTTGCGGTCTCTGACTGCTTTCTCTAGGATTATATCGCTTGATTTCATGTGTGGCCTTTACGCAATATTAGGCTGCATTCACACCTAGGCGACACGATACGCCGCGTACGCGGCTTATCTTGCCGCCTGTAGATTAAACCTTTTTTTTTTTTTCCTTTCTTTAACATTGCGGTCTATGAGCGAACGCCAATGTCGCCTGAAAAAAAAGGGTCCGGGACTTTTTTTCAGGCGACAGGCGTTGAGATGTGAACCATCTCCATAGACCGCAATGTTATTTCACATCTCGAGCGACAAGAGCGTCGGGCGACCAGCGTTTTGGCGTCAGATGTGAATGGAGCCTTAGGGGCTGCATTTGAGGCCCACTGTCTCAAGTGAAGTGACCACCACTGTTATAGAGTGGTCTCAAAACTGTGACCCTTTTATTGCCTTTATCTGGCCCTTTGGAAAATATTAAATTAACTGACACCATTCCCCCCACAAACACCATCAACTGGGCACTATTCCCCCCATTAAAACAATCCAGGCACTAAACCCAGGGCATTTTCTACTCCCACTGGCCACAGTCTGGCTTGACTGAAGAGCAGTAAACTGGCCCTTTGCTTAGAAAGTTTGGAGACCCCTGGTCTAGAGCAGATGGGGAAGTGCTTGGGGCTCCCAGAATATTATTATATAGGTTTTGTATAATGGCAACAGTTTGCCAAGCACTTTTCAGAATCAAAGGAGACGGTACAACTAGAATACCATTGTTTAAGATTTGGGATAGGAGGGCCCTGTCCATGAGCGTTTACTATCTAGCACAGCTTGATGAGAGGCAGGAATTAAAAGGGATAAGGCCTTGTAGTTGTCGCACATACTTTTTACTCACAACTGCTTTTGTGCGGCCAACCCCA